>JAPMOR010122533.1:0-86987 GCA_026543865.1 Argiope aurantia | reverse complement strand
TGTTACAAACCTGCAATTCGGCTTCCCAGCACAGTTTGTTCCATCATTGGAAAGAAAGTTTTACAGTCATCTGAATGGGACGGAGTCCAGGTGTGCGTCGAAGGTCCCAGAGCTTGGTGACAAACTTGGCTACCATTTAGCGACTTGGGGACCAATTTGGCGACTTTGGCGCCAAAATAGATAATACCCGAAACTTCGAGAATTTTCCCGATCCGTCCAGTAGGAACCGAGATACGCCTCGAACGTTCCTGATTGGTTGAGAGGCTTCTAGCCCCGCCTCCTGAGACCTATAAAAGGAAGCGGCCGCCGCTGCCAAAGAGACGACGGAGTAGTCCGAAGACGGAGCGGAAAAGCCAGTAGTCCGAGTTCGAGAGCAGCGAAGGTAGAAGTCAGTAATCCGAGTCAGAGTCGGAGAAGTAGAAGATGGAGTAGTCGGAAGCGACTGAGTCAAGTTAGTGCTGAACTGAGCTGTGCGCTACTGTCTGCAGGAGATTCTGGTTGTATGCTGCTGTGTGTGCTGTTGTATGCTACACGTCTCGGGTGAAGATAATCGTCTTCTGTGCTGTATATTGTTGTCGCTTTTGTGCTGTCCTGTGTGTCTTCGTGTAAATAAACGTCGTTGTTTTATTTTCTACTGCCGCCTGCTGATTGAGCGTTCTCCACACCGTATAACTTCCACTATCCAAACGAACCCCGTTAAGAAAATTTCGTAACAATATATATATAGAGAGAGAGAGAGAAGTCTCGCGATTGTTTCAAACTGGTTAATGACTTAAATTAATTAATACAAATAATGGCTTAAAAAATAATATTCTCATATGATAACTTGAAATTTGCGATCGTAGAGTTCAATTTAATTTTATCAGATTATCGTGTAACATATAGTATCAGTTCACTTTGTTTGAAAAATAATTGAACTTATTTACAAGCAACACATCTAAATAGTGATTTTTAAAAAGTACGCAGTCATATGATTGCTACATCAAATTCACAACAAAAAATGGATTTTTTTTTTTCAAATAAAAGCAAGTTTCATTGATTACCGTTGTTTGTTTTTTCACTGACATCGAATCAATTAAAGAAAAGAAAAATAACCGAAGCTTTCAAAACTTTTGCAATTGTAGGAAGAATATGAATATATATTATCTGTTTTAACCATTGATTTTTTCCCATAATGACGCAGAAAGTCAAGTCATTCTAAATGAGCATTTGAACGTCATTCTAAATGAGCATTGAAAATGAAAATATCAAAATTCATGGGAGAAATCATTCAAAATTTACAAGTAATAGCTATGCCATGCAATCGTGCTAGTATATCTATTAAAAATGCCACACATTTTCTTAATATCTGATACGTATAACAATTGGAATATTGGAAAACGATACTTAATAAGATTTATTAATTTAACTAGTAGATACAACTGACAATTGGATTATTAAGGTATTTAAAAAGCCAAAATATCACAGCAGATATTACACAATGAAATTTAGGGCTTTTCGAAATTATTCTTGTTGTAATAAACTTAGATAATAGCGGTTTTTCCAACCGGAAAAAGAATGCTCTTCTCGAAACATTTTCACAGATATTAATAGATGCATCTGTGTATTATTTACTGTACGCCATTGACGAATAATACTAACGAAAGTGTCTATTCGATTCGATCTTTAACAACTAATTTGTGGGATGCTGTGGAAATCGCAGAAAATTGAATGTGAATTTTAGGTGCCAATTTCAGAAAGAATGAAATAAAAATTTGACATAGAATTTACAAGTGTAGTCACAAAATGATATACAAAATTTCATAAATTCGGTCAGTTGCATTTTTTAGCTAGTAAATGTATGGACCGAAAAACATTGAACCTTTTATTTGATTTAATTACAAATGCGATGCATATCTACTCTTTAGATATGCATTCTAATTTGAATATCCAGAATTTCATCCATCTAGATTTCTTCATTTTGAAGTTATCACATTAACCTACATTCGGACAGACGGACAAAAAGATTTCCTGTGAATGAATTTCTACTCAAAATTTGATAGAAATCTACATATTTGATGCCAAAAACCATCAAAAATTTTCATCCATCTTGTTCAAAGCGTTTTTAAGCTATTGACAGACATAGACAGACAAACAGACATTCTAAAAATGTGATTTTTGGAGTCGGAGAGATCGGAAATGTGGAAGTCTAGATTTCGAATGTTTTGGCGATTACAATACGCTTTATTTAATTCGCATACGAGAAAGTAACTAGCAATAGTGGTCTTCCTAAAACTTTCTTGCATATTCTCTATTAAATTTGTGATGCCAGAGAACTCCTTACATGGCATTTACGTACAATAGTTACCAAACATTAAGTTTTGGCTTGAAGTTGGCCTTTTTATTGAGTCTATCATGTCATCCTTGGCGAGTTATTTGGCGATTAATCCCTGGCGTAAGTTAATAGTATCCAAAAATCAAATTTGGGCTTTAGGCACAATTTTTGCAACCGATTGTAAAAACAATTCGACAAAAAAAACCTGCACTTGTAGTCAAATCACAAAATCCCATTTCAAAATTCGATATATTTAAATCATTGCGTTTTTTAACTATCGTTTATCTGTTTCTGAAAATATAGACCAACAGACAATCTATAATTGGATTTGGCTTAAAATTTGGCAGGTGTCTAAGCTATAGATGTTAAATCTTTGTACCGAATTTCATCTATCTAGCTCTCGTCGTATTTTTAATTATCGTGTTAACTTATGTTAGAAGAGACGGACTATTTCTGAACGGATTTTACTTTGATAGAAATCTGCAAATTTGGTGTAGAGACCATATACCAAATTTCATCCATCTCGCTCAAAGCGTTTTGGAGCTTTACGGTAAAAAAATTATATTTGTCACAGAAGGGCATTTTCTAAAAATGTGTTTTTCGCACTCAGGGAGGTCTAAAACGTCGAGATTGGTCAAAATCTCGAGTTCGAATTTTCTGATGATTACTGTACTTTTTCTAAACTACGTATGAGAGAAAATAAAAAGGGGGTACTCTAAGCAAATGAAATACGATTCGATTCAACTAATGTATTTACTTCCCTTTCTGTAGTCTTTTTTTTTTTTTTTTTTTTTTTTTTTTTTTTTTTCCTGGAGTCGGAAGTAATTTTAGACGCAAAAGTTAAAAATAATCCAAAAGGGAACGAACGCCCTTGGTTTTTAAATTTGGCGGTAATCAATTCAACAGATAAAAATCAAGGTTGCCAATCGTGAGAGAATAGGAATTTCTCGCTTAAATGCAACTCTAAATATTAATAATAAATCTTTAAAAAAATATTACAGCTCAAAAAAAGGAATGGTTTATTTGCAAAAAGTTTAAAATCTACCTTAGAATAGCACTCATGATGCCAATAATGCCAAGTCGCCAAAGTCAAAAAGAATCAAGATGATTAGCAAGATAAACAGTAGTATGAATAGGGTTACTAGAAGAACTACTCCGCGTACTTGTTCGGATTACCACAATACCAGCCAAGTCAAGAAAATCATTCAAGTTGATTTTATCTTACAAAAGTTGCAAAACGAAATAAAAGAAAAGAAAACATAATTGACTCGAGATGAATGGATGCTGGTCGCCGCCAAATTCATGATGATTATTCTCTGCAACCTTAATATATTTATCATTAATTTATTATTATGTTGGACATATTTTTAATTTATTTGTTGTTCATGGCTTTTCGTGAATTTATTTTGCTAACCCAGCGGAGCGATTAATTAATTAAATATTAGATTAAAATGATAGTTGATAACATTTTAATCATCACTCATTGAGTTATTCTGCAATATTTGAAATTGCTGTGCATGTTTAAAAAAATTACAGAGGATTCGAAACTCTAGTGTGAAACATCGTAACATAATATTTCAGAATCGATTAGGTTATCTTTATTTCATTTTTGAAATTTACTCTTAGCGGCAGTAACAAGTATACAAAATAAAATCTTTAATATCGACGTAATGTCAGTAGATAAAAATCCAGTTATTTCAACGATAAAAATATTGTAAAAATAAATTATTTTAACCACAATTCTATTAAATTTAGTGAAAAAGATTTTAAAGGGAGAAAATTAATATCACAAAAAACTTGGGGGGGGGGGTTGTATTTTTTACAGTAATAATTTTTTTTAAACTTTTTCGTACTAAATATATAAAGAGAAAAATATTGTAATTGTAAAAAAAAAAAAAAAAATCTAATGACCAATCTCCATGTTTTAGACATCTTCAGATTCAAAGACATACTTTTGGAATTTCGTATGTTTATCTGTGAATACAATGACTCAGAAAGACACTTGAAAGACACTTTGAGCTAGACACTTGGAATTTAATATATGGTCTGTACACCAATTACACAAATTTTAAACGAAATTCATACACAGGCTTTATTTTAAATAAATACTATAGCTACAAATCAATAAATCTAGAAGAACAACGTTTATAAAAATCTAAAGCGTAAATTACTACCAAATGTCGAAACAAATTCGTCAAGGCAATCTGTTGAACTGTGCTTTTATAAGTATGAAAATATAATCAGATAAGTACTGACTTAAATTCATGGAATATGGCGTGTGTTTTTATGGCTACACTTATAATTCTGTATCTAATTTTAATTTCATTCGATCTTAAAAAATACGTCCAACATACACCTTCAGTGTTCAAGTTCTTAAGTATTAAATGCATCCTGGCTATTAACTGTCAAAAGATCGTACGTCAATAACATGCGATTTTTAATACCGAAGTGCATTTATTAAAAAGTATTCTAGAAAGCTTCAGGTAGACCACTCGCATTGGTTTACAATAATGTCTTACAATAATAATTTAGCGAGGAAAGAAGTTAAAATTTTCATTAATTTTTAATTAAAAATCTCCTTATAATTTTGATAACGCCATGATGTAATCTGCGAATAGTATGCCAATCTAAAAACATTAATCTATCAATGCAGCGTAGGAGGTCCTCAAATGTTTTCTTACAATTTCGCGAATAAAGATGCTATCCTTTCTCTCCTCTACTTCCATATAAAATAGATTTTAGTCAAAAGGCCTTGAAAACCACGAGTGATCAGATTTTAATTTTCAGAGTCACACCTAGGAGAGATTTTGTTCTTTGTAGTACAGAAAAGAAAACCGAAAATGCAATTTGGATACTAATTTTTCAAATTGCGAAAACCAAAATTTGTCATAGAATTACAATTTTAGTAATAAAATAAGATAATAAATTTTATTCATTCCTTTTAAGTATTTTTAAATTAGCGCATTTACATGTAACCGAAAATGCAAAATGAAGGACGGTCAGCTCTTTGACGAGTTGGATTCAAAACTGAATGTTGAATCCACGTTTAAATGCTTTAACATTTAATCTTTATTCTTACTTCATGTCTTCTGATAATCAAGTTCATTTGTACTCAGAAACCAAATTTCATTATACAAAACCAGATTTCATTATCTAAGCAAACACATTTACACATTTCTTTTCTCGGCATCCAGAAGCTATTATTGTATTGCAAATGTTTTATCATTAAAAATTCAATTGAATCGATTAAATGCAATGGCATTGTATTGTTATTAAATGATATTATCATTAAAATACAATTAGACTTTTCTAAGAAGAAGACAAATACTTGTAAATACATTTTCTTTTTAATGTAAACTGGCTTTTTAAGAGGACGATAAACTTTGAATTTTTCCCAGAAAAGCACAAAATTGTTTTGAATATTTGGTGTGTGCGAATGAAAAAATCTTTCCAACAAAAATAATTTTTAAACAACAAAATTTTAGCGCTTTAAACTAAAATTGATTACCTGAGCTGATTTAAGTTAAGAAACTATGTATCATTTTTTTTGAGTATGTTACATAGCGATCGTATCAATAATCTGAGTTTTCTTCCCCTCCTACGAATACACAGAAGAAAAATGTGATCGGAAAAAAATGCACTTTGAGATATTTTAACGTAATTTCTACGTTACATAATCCCGTGAGTCTGAAGAGATCAATTTTGGAATTCAATCGGCCTACCTCTTTTTTTGTGAACACTATCACTTAAAACAGGAAATGACAGAAATACTGAAATAAAGACTATGGCATTTGCATAAAAACTGTAAATCCAAATCAAATTTTGAAACAAATCAATTAAATAATCCATTTCTAGTTTTGTTTATTCATGCTATATAAGAAAAGAATAACACAAAAACGAAATAAAGTAGGTTAAATAGTATTTGATATGTGGTATTGATGATAAAATTCCAAATTTGTAATGAATTCTGCATCTTACAGAACTTGAAGGAGGAATCCCTAATACATATAAGATTCTTTTCACAGAAGACAAAATGCATCGTACTATGCCATCTTCATATTCTGATGCTGATTTAGAATTACCAGTTCTGAACTAAAATATCCTTTACGAATCTTCAAAATGGAAAATTCAACTAATTTAGAAAAATGAATTTGCCACTTGTATACAATGCTATTATCGGAACTTTCTAAATTAAAGACAGTACAGATGAGATTGGTGTTTCATATGCCTATATAAACATGAAAGACTGGAATGGGAGAATCTTGAAATTTTCTGATGAATGCCAACATATATCAAATATGTCGATGAAGGACAAATTTTTTTTAATATATTTTTATACATTTGGACCATCGCAGGTGTAAGTCAACAAGTAAAGATAAACTCTGATGGGAATTCGAAACAAAACGCCGAAAGAAAAAAAAAAAACAGTCAAAAGTTCCATACTTGAATTGAGAACAAATGAAAAGACTGTTTTTTATTTTCTCCCAAAAAAATTTATCATTTATCATTTATCATTTATCAAAAAATTTTATCGTTTATCATTTATCAAAAAATTTTATCATTTATCATTCTGAAGTTAATTCTGTTAAATTAGATGCATTAGGCCTTAGATCTCAGAAAATTAAAGTATTAAGATTTGGCATTTTAAATATTACATATGGAGAGAACTTAATATGTTAAATGAATCAAAAGAAGCGAATATGCAGTATTATATTAAAGTAATTAAATTTTCCAACAAACTGTCCGATATTCGCACATCAGGATAGAAAATGGAGGAAGAATACATCTGGCGAAAGAATTGCAAATTAAATACAACAATATTTCATGCGAAGTTGTAAGGTAGCATTTAGAATTATATAAAAAATATCAAGTGAAACATAGAACTAGTAAAAAAAAAGATGTTTATGTGAAATCAGAGATCAGTTCGAACTTCTAATGTCAAGTTGCTGTACATACTATTATTACGAAAAGAAGTTTTCCTCCATTAAATACAAAATAATTCTTTCAAAATCCAAAATGACATAATTTATTGTAATAAATAAATGTGTATAGTGTTATCATCAGTATCAAGTTTATCATCAGTATTGTTTTCTTATTTAGAATATATTGACCGTTTTAGATTCAACAGTTTATTCATATATATTGTTCTCTTAAACTTTCTCTTATTTAGACATTTTTAATAGTAAAATTACATTTATAAAGTTACAACTTTATCTTAACGTAACAAAAATATTTTTATGTTAGCACTCACCATTCAACATTAATATCATCTTTCACCAAACTGAATGTCGACATTTGCCGGCTAAGTGACGAATAATTGTATTTAGTAATTACGTCGACCTTTCAACGAGTTTCTTCGTAAATATCGACTTTCACGGCAGAATTCGACCTCTGCCCTAATTTGGCCATTCACAGTAACATTTATATGTTTGCTTAATCATTATCAAAAGACAATTTATCAAAAATATAATTTCTTCAAACGCAATAATATAGAATAATAAATTATTTACGGTAGATTTACTTTCACTGTCAAGTGATTATCCAACATGGCGAACAGAAAAAAATATAGGCAGCATGGAATTACAAAATGAAAACAAAGTTTAGTTGTTTCTATCCTTCTGGTATATTATTATTAATAAAAATTAAACTAGCAATTAAATAAACATTTTCTTTTATTACTCAATCATTTCCATTCGTCAAATATTAAAAAACGAAAAATCAAATATCTGTATCCTAAATATTTCCTTTGACAGGGCAAAATTATTATTCAAGTATAAAGATTACAAATCTTTTGAAACAATCTATAAAATTCTAGCAACACTAATCCTCTAAATCTTTGAAAATAGAATCATTACAAGTCGTTCGATTCAATTTCCAAAGTCAATTTAAAAGTTCAAGTTTTCCTTTGAGATTATCGAGATAAGCTGAAAATGTCTCATCGCTTGAGTTATTTTTAAAATAACAGAAGGATCAAGTTGTCAAGTGGAAACCAGTTTTGGCACTAAAAAAAGCAGAAATGTGAAAAGGTATTTGTTCTTAAATGTTCTTCAAATGAAAATAAAAACATTCGTTTCTGTTATTGTTGTACTGCCTGTGTGAAAAGAATACTAAATGTGTATTTTATCTTCAATAAACACGCGTCCGTTGAAGGTTAAACGTGCTTTTAGACCAAACTTGGTGAGAAAAGAGCGGAGGTTGTTACTTTTCTCTGTGTGTGTTTCCTTTGCAACGGAGGAAAAACATAACAGTGTTCGGGGAGATATAATTTTTGCGCAGTCTTCTGTTGCAAATGAAGTTTTTACAATTCTTTATCTCCAATTCGGAATCGGATTTAATTTATAACTATGGACAGTTAATCGTTTGGCATGATAAATGATTGGTGCAATTCATCATTTATCGTGTAAGATTTGGAATGGCACAAAAAGTCATTATGTAAATAGATGTTTATAATTCAATATATCATCTTTGCTAGAATAATCTTAATTATTTTCGATTTTCCATTGCAGATTGTTAGTTCCGTCCCCTGTTATTCCACAATTATATAAACATTTAGATCTGACATAAAATAAAGGAGAAATTAAGGAGTCAAAACTATGTTCCGTGACATTGTAACATGATAAATGTTTTAGAATTGCATCAGCCTTATATTTATCTTTATATTATTTTCTATAATTTGCTCTAAATTATAGCCACGCTTATAAACATACAAAAAATTATGTTTGTTATTCCTGAAATGCTCGTATGTGTGAGAACACAACAATTAACCCTCTGCACTCCGTAAAATAATAAGATACATAATTATACATATGTGAATGTAAGAATTCCTCTTCTTCAGAAGCTCAAAAAAATATTCCTAGGTTTGTTATAATTAGTAAAAAAATTAATCTAGCGTTTCATCTATTATACGCCTTTTATAATTATTATTATCAAACAAGAATGTGAAAACGAAGCATTCTTCAAAATGGCGAATCAGACTCCATCTAGCATTAGGGTTACCTAGTGGATGGAAAGTCGCAGAATTAATTTGGATTCTTCTAAAAGATATCGTAATGCTCTGGAGTTCGAATAACTTCGGATTCCAGGATGTGTTGTTATCTTTTAAAGCGTTTGTAGCGTGATAATGATAGTTTTTAGCATTATACACTCAGTTCCTGTATTATTATAGTGACTATGATCATTCGTTAACCACGATACTGAGGTATGGCGAGGTAGTAGTTTTATCATGATTATGATTGCAGACCACTTGAAATGAAATAAAACCTAATAAAAATATTAGCATGAAATACCTACATAGTTTTGAGTTAAACTCTTGTAATACTTTTTCAACAATTCATTAGAAACTTATTCTGTGTATAAATGTATGAAATTTAAAATTTAAGAAAAATTTCTTAATGATTATTACGGATTATTGATTAGACTAGATTTTAAAAAAATTCCATTTTTATTTATAAATCTTTTTACTTATTTGTTATTATTTGGCTGATTCTTTATTGAGTTAAATCTATAGAGTGATATGTTTATTAATATTAACGAAAAAAACACATGCCTTGCTTTATTTCAATGGGACAAGATTCTAAATATTACTATGTTACGATCTAATACTATTTTGCCAAATTTGATGCTTTTCCAAATACAAATTTTAGATTTCAAAAAAGTGCATTTCGTTATATCTATTAAATAGACACTAATAAAAAAAAGAATTCCTTTTTCATTCACCATTTTTATATTCATTCGCTATTGTCTGACTGCTTCTTTATCGCTGGAAATCTATAAAATATATACTTATCGACACTTCATAAAAATACATCATAAAAATATAGCAAATAGCTTTACATCATAAAAATATAGCAAATATTTACATATTTTTTGAACAATTTTGATAAGAATTTTAAAAAGAAAATATTTCGGAATAAATTTTGTCGCAACAACCTATACCTGAGATAAGAAATATTCTCTGCTATTGCTTTAATTTTTTTTAATGTCACGTGCTAATTATTGAAAGATGTTTTTTGCGCTTTCCAAAGAGAAATAGTCCTATTCCATACTTTAAAAATATTTTGAAATGCATGGTATAAAAATTTCTAAATACAAAATAAGAAATATAATTTATCCTAAGAAAAAAAACTTATCAAACATTTATTTTACAGGGTTAGGAGACTCCAAACAAATACAGAAAAAAGTTGTTTCAAATATTTTTAAAGATAAATCACAGATGACAATAGAAAATGTATCGGCAAAGAATACTATAAGAGTATTGTAAATTATTTCTTTAGTATACAGTTTGACTATAATAAAAATCAATCATGTATTCAGAAACTAAAATCCTTTAATAGATTACAGTATTGTAAAATTTTGTATATTGCGCAAAGTTTGATTAATTAAATACACTCCCTTGCAATTTGTGACAGAATAAAAGAATTAGAATTTTTTTAATGTTTTACTTAAACGAAGGAATTTTTGGCTAAATAGATACATCAAAATATGAACTGAAAAGTACATTTTCAAAGCTAAAAATAGTTTGGCTTTTTGAAAGTCTATGAAATAAAATGATACTTTTTCACATTTTGAATAAAACTGAACATATATTATTGCAGTTTCCCAATTCTACAGTCAATATATTATTGCAGTTTCCCAATTCTACGGTCAATGTCGAAAGCTAGAAAGCCATCTTTCAACAATGTTTTTGATCCTTTTCCCTTAAAAATCTGTGAAATAGATATTAGAATTTCACAAATCAAAGAAAATCCATAGCATAAGATAAATAGATGTTTCCTACACATTGGGTTATTCTTTTTCAGGTACATCTATCTTGAAAATATATTTCCAAAAACGAAAAGGGAGAAATTAATGTGTTCCGGGCGTTACTTTTCCAGACAATTTTTCAAATATACTGCTTCTGGTGACTTATTGATTTTTCTTTTCAAACTACAAAAATGTATTCGAAATATCTTTCTAGGGATGTCGAATTTATCAGATACTTTGGAAGAAAGTGTTGTCCAAACTTTTTCCGAATTTATATATTCTTTATACTGTTTTTTACCAATATATTATATCATATGATTTTAATTTCTTCTATATTGTAAAAAATCTTTCATATCTATATGCTCCACATTTTGCTTTTAATAACAATGCCGTCGAATAATGATGCCGAATTCACATCAGCTGAACAAATCCTACACACAGAAATCAGACGTATGAACAATGGAAATTTCCAATATTGACCAATTCTAGGTACTCCTTATCTCTAATAAAAATAGAAGTGTGTGTATGTGTGTGTGTGTGTGTGTTTGTGTGTGTGTGTGTTTGTGTGTGTGTGTGTGTGCATCTTCCCTTTAATTACTAATTTTTCTATGTTGGCACTCTACATTCTTTATGAATAATGCATTTTCTGCAAAATTCTATTCTGGTGCTATATAAGTTCAAATTTCTTCATGCGAACTCTTTTTCCTGCTTTCTGCCTTCCTGTTCAAAGAAAAAAAATTTCAAACGCATCTTAAAATTTGAAATTTTTCCTCAGTCACGAAGAAAAAAATATGCATTTCACATTTATAAAAAGAAAAAAGAAAAGACAATTATTTCAAGTTTTCTTTGAATACACAGTATAAAAAATTTCACATTTATAAAAAACAAAAGAAAGTTATTCAAGGAGTATACCATATATTCACACTGTGTATTCAAGGAATTAAAATTCTCCTTGAATACACAGAATAAAAAAATTCCATCTTAACAGAAAAAAATTCAACAAATCTTTCCCATGTTATACAATAAGAATAGTTTCATTGAAAATGAAAAATTGAGTAGAACAAATCTGTTGACAACTCTTCTTTGCCCTTGAAAGAAATTGAAGGTCGCAGCAGAAATCCTTTTATTTTGTCCTAGATATTAGTATTTAAAATGATTTATGGCATGAATGGCAAGAATTTCTTGACTTTCTCGTACTTCACATAAGGTTCTGATTTCCAACCTGTTACAAAAAATAATTTTACATTCTGGTTGTACATGCAAATGTTTCACTATATCTTTTAAAAGTATTCAAAATTATTCTTAAGGACGACCTTTTTTGTTCATTTTATACTTAATAGTTTTCCATACATAGTTTCTGAAACTATTATTAAGATAAGCGAATTTTACGCTAACTTAACATGCAAAAATATCAACTACTCAATAGATTATATGATCTATTTATATATAATGTATACTCTAATTATAATTATTATTTATTCCAGTTAAAAAAAATTTCTATTAATAATCGTCATCATAATGACTAAAAATATTTTAAGCCTCATTCACTTATGCTGACTTGAAAAAATTAAAAAGGAAATCATATTAAAATAATTTATGTTAGTTCTACTCTATAAAAGTTATAAGTTCAACACCTTAACACAGTCCAACAGAATTATTATGGCTGTTTATAAATATGCCTATTTCTATTATTCAGAATTTTGCCTATTCATTTGACATATGAGAAAATGACAGAAGCTGATCATTTTAATTATAATTTGAAGGCACTACATGAGCATTTGGATACAACTTTCGCATTTAGAAAATAAAAATGTTGCTGAGATGTTGTTATATATACAAAAATGCTGTATATAAATCTGTGTGTATAACATAATTTTGCAGATGGAAAAATTACATTACATATGGCCGAAAAGAAGACTGATTTGGCATTTATTTTCAATTTATCTCTCCATGGGTGGTCATGATTTGTATCCGGTGTTCAAAGGCAGAACGCATCCGTTCACACCAGAAGACAATAACGAATATGTCTGCGATTTTTGCCTTATGATTTTTACTAAGAGATTCTGGTCGGGATTTCTGTGAAATAATTGAATTAAAATACAGGAAATAATTAAATAAAAAATGGGATTTGGATCAGAAAACAAGAGAAAATTTTAGAATAAACTAACATAGACTAATTTAGGAAAAAAGGGAAATTATTTAGGATTTAAATTAAATTAAGAGATGCCATTAGATGTATAAATGAATGAAAATTTGTTTGATTGAATTTTATATAATTGCACACCCCTTGATAGAAATTGACACATATTTTTTTTATTATTTAAATGGATTAACTACTCTATCAAAATAATTATACGGCCATCTAACGGGGGTAAATTGTGGTAGATAAAATTCTGGAAAACATTTCGCAATCGGTTCTTGTACAATTCATGTTCTTTTGATTGATGTGGATATGAAAGTTATTACGAAGAATGAAAAAATAGTAATAATTGTGCTGTGTAATTAAGCATTGTATGCAGAAGATTTGTCATTTACAAAATTGGTGTAGAGTAGGAAATTGCAGAGACATTAGTAGAATAGAGTGCAAAATTGTACTCCCATAGCTAGCAGCAGAACTACAAGTATGAGAGCCCCATTCAGCATGTTTTGCAGCGTGTTGTTTTCGATAAATCCTTCCATCAAATCAACAGGGAGTCCTAGATTGTTAGGAGGGTGTTAAGTGTTTATAATATCTATATTACGATCTTTGGAGAAAAAAAATTTAAGCCCTGGTATTTCATGGCACCGGATGATCCGACGGTATCGGGAATGGTTTTAAAAACATATTTCAAACAAGAAACATTAAGTCCATCACCTCCCGCAGTTCTATCTTTTCGGAAAACATTATAACCCTTGACTTTGGACTGTTTCATCTCTCCGAATTTGGTTTCTTGAAGCGCTATTGCTTCTACTTGATGCCTGTCTGCCATATCTAAAATCCGGTCAAGTTTAAGTCTAGTTGCAGGAGTACTAAGACCATTGATATTACACTGGATGATACGGAGTCTCTTTGTAGAATTTCTAGAATTTTGGGGAGACTGCAGCCTATTTTTCGGACGGGATCTTCTGCCTAAATCCCGAGCGCGTCCCGAATTATCCTGCGAGATGGACGATGCAGTATGAGAATCATGCAACCGGACCATCTGACTAAGGGTTGTTTGTAGCTTCTTTTTAGTTAGAGGAACCAGTAGGGCGGAAGGCTGACTTGACCTCTGGGTTGACCTACAGCCATTAGCTGAGCATAGTGGAATGGCCTTCACGCCTTGGGTGGCCCTACCAGGAGATTATTCTCCCGACGTACTTCGCCCGTTCCGCCCAGGGAACCCCCTAGCCGCGGTGAGGCCGACTGCAGGACTTGAGGGGGTAAAGACTAACGCACCACCTCTTATCGAATAACTTAATTCCTTCGGAGCAATATGCGTTTAGAAGAGGCCATGGCACAATGGACCAGATATTGTTATTCAGTCGAAGTGTTAGAGATGCCCAAAACCACAAACCCACGAGACACACTTTGGCGGTTTTTCTAGACCTAACTAAGGCATTTGATAGGGTTTTAAAGTATAGACTGACTACCTATAGACTTTGTCCAGAAATTCTGATTAACGGGTATATCAATTTTTGCTTTCAGCGACATTAGGCAAATGAGCAGTTATGCTTTTTTTTTCATGCATCCTGATTTTTGTTATTATATTCATTATTGTATTTGGGTCTAGCAGTATAATCTTTAGTAGTTATAAACATTAGGTAATCTGCTATCTTTGTTTCTGGAAGATAAGAGAAACAAAAGAACCATTCCATCTATTGAACCGATTTCATTAATTTTTATTTTATATTAAAAAAAGCCATGATTTCCAGATATGCCATCAAAAGTATGTGCATCTATCGCTTTCTATTTCCGACAGAAATATTTAAAAAAATTATGTCACTATATTTTTTACAATGGGAAATCTTGACTAAGCGCCACACCACTGAATCAGTTTTGCCATTTTTTCTATGAAAGCTCATATTGCCAAGATTAGTGATTGTCTGTCCCACCAAAATAGATTTCCGGTTTTGAGAAACACCGCAAAATTAAATCCTGACAGAAATTCTGTTTGCTATGAAAGCAATGGTACCGTGCATTTTATTTCCAATTAATTCAACCACTTTGCAACCATACTATAACTTATTAATTAGAAAGTTCTATGAGTATTCCTCAAAAATCATTTTAAATAGTACTTGTGCTTGGTATGATTAATATGACAGACGTTGATGATTAAACAATGAGTAATAATCATCACCGTTGGAGTAATAAGTACTATGTCATAACATCAACGTTGTAGTCATAACTATTATAAGTCGCAACATCGACACTGGAGTCATAACTACTATAAATAGCAACATCGACGTTGTAGTCATAACTATTATAAGTCGCAACATCGACGTTGGAGTCATAACTACTATAAATAGCAACATCGACGTTGTAGTCATAACTATTATAAGTCGCAACATCGACATTGGAGTCATAACTATTATAAATCGCAACATCGACATTAGAGTCATAACTACTATAAGTTGTTAAGAAGTCAGTTAACCACGTGGTCTTCCTGGGCGGAGCTAGCTGCCAATCATGTAAATATCGCGTGGTTTCCCTGTTGATGTTGTAGATTTTTTTCCCCACCCACAATCCAGCTCACTTCGGACCTGAACACTTTAATGCATTTAGGTAATCTATGCATTCTGGGAGGTGATTTTAATGCTCACTACATTAGCTGGGGCTCCAACAAAAACACAAATAGAAGGAATATTTTAAAGTCATTTGCGAACTCCGCCGGACTTGAAATCATCGCCCCACCCACCCCCACTCGCTACGAAAACTACACTGCATCTTTCATAGATCTAGCAATAACAAAAAAATTTCTACATCCATACGACATATCCTCGGTCCCGGAACTAAGCTCAGACCACAACCCAGTTCTATTAAATTTTTACTTTAGCTTTAAAACCCCCAAACACAACAATAAATTAAAAACAAACTGGACTAAATTTAAAACAAACATGCTGTACAACACCAACCTAAATATTAATGTTAATTCACCAGATGACCTAGACACTCTAATCACAAATTTTACAAACACAATCACAACAACTTTTCACGAAAACTCCAGAGAAATTGATCCCAACACCCAATATGTAAACAACGAACTAAAAATATTCTTAAATAGAAGAAATAGCAAGAACTAGAACTAGAGACCCATCTGATAAAAAAGACATAAACAGATTAAATAGAGCAATAGAAAAAAAAAACCAGAAAACGAGTTTCGCAAGTGGACTGGCAAAACAAGAAATTCATCACGAAAATTCACTTTGGAACACAGGAAAACACATACAAAATCTCCGCCCAGTGTTTGAAATGGCAGACCAGTACTGCCATTTCAAACACTGATAAAGCCGAAACTTTAGCTGATAGCTTGGAGCAACAATTCACCTTGAATAGCATGCACAACACTGACACAGAAAACAAAATAAACAATACCCTAGAAAACTTTTTTAAAACTTCGATCAACTCCGAAATAGAGCCTCCAACGCCTATGGAATTTTTCCAGTACATAAATAAATTAAATGTAAAAAAGGCTCCAGGGATAGACGGTGTTTCAAATAAAATTATCAAAAATCTTCCACTCACCACCAAATTCAAACTGTACTTAATAATCACACTCGTTTTCAAATTTAAATACTTCGACTCATCTTGGAAAACTGCTGTCGTGATTCTTATTTTAAAGCCTGGAAAAGATCCTACTGATTCCACCAGCTACAGACCAATATCACTCCTTCCTAATTTCAGCAAAATAACAGAACACTTTATCCTACAAAAACTTAATAAGCACCTGATCAACAATAACATTCTAATCGCCATGCAATTCGGCTTTAAACGCAAATTGTCTACCACCCACCAACTCCTTAGAGTCGTTGAGTATGTCACCGCAGGCTTCGAAAATAGAGAAAACACGGGAGCGGTTTTCCTCGATGTTCAAAAAGCATTCGATAGAGTGTGGCTGGAAGGACCCATTTATAAATTAATCTCTTACAACACTCCTCCTCCTCTCGTAAAATAAATTTCCTCCTTCCTCTTTAACAGAAATTTCACAGTACGCGTTAATGCCACACTCTCCAAACTTCGCTCCATAAAAGCAGGTGTTCCGCAAGGAGCTAAATTATCCCCCACCTTATACTTAATATTTATTAACGATATACCTCAGAAACACAATACCAAACTATGCATTTTCGCAGATGACACAGCTATACTGGCCAAAAACAGAAACAAAAAATTCATTACTCACGCATTAAACAAACACATCCAGGAACTAGAAAGCTGGTTCTCAAAGTGGAAAATCGCAATAAATGCCTCAAAAACAATAACAGTGCTTTTCACAAAGAAAAGAAAAACTACCCAAAACCTAATTAAAATTAATGAAGTTGAAATCTCATGGTCTCAGGAAGCCAAATACCTCGGTGTAATATTAGACAAAACCTTGACTTGGAATCCTCATCTTAACTATGTCAAACAAAAATTCCGAGATAATGCCGGCAAATTATATCCCCTTATTGCTCGGAATTCAGAAATGACTAGGGAAAATAAGTTGCTTGTTTATACAGCCATGCTAAGACCTATCCTAACGTATGCTTGTCCAGTTTGGGCATACGCAGCAAAATCCAACATAAACATCATAGACAGGTGCCAAAATATATTCCTTAGACAAATAACAAAAGCGAGATGGTTCATGAGAAACGACGATATAAGACGAGCCCTCAATATCCCTTCAATAAAAGAATTCATCAAAAGCATTGCAAAAAAATTCTTTCACGATATAATCCACATTGATAACGAAGCAATAAAAGAGATAGAAATTTATCAACCAAACAAAAATAGCAAAAGACCCAGACTAATTCTCCTATAACGTAACCAATTTTAACCTAATGATAAAACTCACAAATGAACCTTCACATCTCAACCACATTAATTTTAAGTAAATATTAAATTAAAAGTAAATCAAAAAATTCCCCCTATCTATCCCCTTACCTTATCGCAATAACGCAATCAAAGTTCTCATGAGCCATACCGTAATTTCTTCATTGGACTAAAACCTAGATAATACTCCAACCCCTGCGCACCTCCCATACCAAGGCAAGATGCATATCGGCTCTTCCTCTGGAAAATCCACCTGAATTGGACCCGTCTCCTACCACTGATTTTCCACTCAAGCCCCAGACCTCAGAACTCACTATCGCTGATCGTGGGTAACAGCGCTTCTCGCTGTGGACACCACAGCATATTTCGTCTACGTCTCTATTTTTTCCCCACCAGAAGGGAACTTGACTCCTGTACTAGGGGGAGTGATCTCGGCTCTCTCCCTCCCGAGAAATTTTCTGTGTAGTTCTCTAGACCTATTACACTATGGCGTAATCATGTGCCTTTTGTTGATGTTACGAATAAACCACATAAAAGACATCATGTGTCTTCAAGTCATTTCCCCCATGCAACAATCTTCATTATCGAATAAATTATTGTGTAATCATGAAATGCAATAATTTACATAAGTCATAACATCAAAGATGATGTCATAACTATTATAAGTTATAACATCAACATTGGAGTCATCATCAACTACTTTTATGCATGGCAAAAAGTTATTTGCGGAATATGATTGGTTAACTTTTAATTACATTCAACTAAACTGAGTTTTCAAATTATTGATAACCGAACTAACGAGATTCTTATCTATTTCATTCGATTAATTAATCAGACGGCTGATAGCTTTTTCTCAAATATAACATTCTGACAGAATGGCAAAATCACATTTGATTATATATATATATATATATTTGCAGATTGTAGCTTTAAAAATCGATCAGCCGACAGCTGTTTGATAATCTATCTTACTTTGGCAAAAAAGTATAAAATAACTAAAAAATTAAAATAAAATTCTGCTTTCACATTTTCTTCTCTTATCTCACTTATTTCGAATGGGCGTGTCTCTGATAAAGACCTTCAGGAAAACGTAAAGTCTGTCTAAGTTCGAAAAAAATATTCCTTTATCGATATCTCAACCTGCACCATACATATTTCTATTCTGAGAATTCTTGTCAAAGCTGTTTATCCTTGATCTTTAGTTATTTTTCAACTTATTTTCTACAGTTATGACAGTTTAAAAAAAATTGATATCTAATGTATATCTTTTCATTATCAGTTTAATTTAGATAGATTGTTGTCCACACTAGGATCATTCTTCTTTATAGAGACAATTTCTATATGTCAACAAATCATGTAAAAGATATAATTTATTAAATTGTTTTGATGTAGACTTTCCACTTTTCTGACCAAAGAATTTTGAGTGGGTTTTGTATTGCTCTAGTTTCAAAGCATGTCATTTAGTGTTCAAAAATATTTTGATTAAAAAAATAATCGAAAATATTTATGTCTATAAATATAATAATATCTGTCTGCCTGTGAACAATATAACAAGTTTTGAGCCAGACAGATGAAATTTGGCGTATGTTTTTCACACGAAAGATTTCAGATTTCTATGCTCTGTCTAAAAAATGTTGTCTGGCATACAATCCTGTTACACGTGAATACAATAACTGCAAAACATAAAGAACTAGAGGGATAAAATTTAGTTACACAATTACAGTTTCTAAAATTTAAATCGTTTTTAAATTTTGAAATAAATGGTATTTGGCGATCAATCACTTTTAATACGCAAGTGTCAGAAAACTGAAGTTGTATTTTGGACGAACGATTAAACAAAACTTGACATAGAACTACAACTGTAGTTCTATGTAGTCACAAAATTACATAGATTTAATACATTTCATTGCGTTTACATTCTTAGTAAAAATCAAACCTAAAGACCATCATTTCTCCGACGGATCTGATTCCGAATTCGATACGGATTAGTTTAGATGTTATCAATATATCAAATTTTATCTATCCAATTCTTTTCGTTTTATTGTTAGCATGTTAATTTATATTTATACAGCCTTGCAGACGGTCTTCATCTGAATGGATATTCCATCCTAAAATTTTGACCTATTTTGAGCAGTTATTTCCACATACAGACTGATATAATTTCAAAAACAGTTTCAGATTCAGGGCCGTCTGAAACGTACAGATTCGTCAAAATCTGAGTTTTGAATATATATATATATATATATTACAATATCATTACTGAGTCCTATATAACAATCCTATGCAGACCATGGTTACACATTTTTACAATTTAAGAAATGTATAAAGTCCATAAAGTACATTAATAAACTTCAGTCTCTGACTTTCTTTTATTTTTAATACTAATATACCCTCTCATTTTAATACTAATATACTCTCTTATTTTTAATGTATAAAATTTCTAATTAAGTTTTCCCTTTATAATGAAGTTTTTAATTATTACAACAAAACTCCTTTATATTCACATGTCTTTAAATATATCATAAAGAGTACAAGTAAGTTCTCATATATCACATCATAGTTAGACGTGGTTATAACAGTATTTCTTATTAAAAAGATCTATACAATATGAGAACTTGTATTATGTTGGGTAGGAAGCAATGGCAAGTTTTTCAAAATTCTGCAACACGTAATATTCAAATGTTAAATACATTTTCTAAATATATTCTAATATTAAAATACGTAGGTGAGTCAGATTGTTAGTTGCACTTCGTAAAAATTTTATGTCAAAGGCTATTCTGATGAACTGTTTGGCAACAGTTCAGACATTTATCTTCATCGTGGGACGTAGCTTCTTTTACGCGACGATTTTGTTTTTTTCTGATAGACTGTCTTAAGCATGTCTTGACAGCTGCAAGTGCCGCCCGGATTGGAAATACGTGCATTGATTTGATTCGTTTTCTGTGTGCGAAAAGATGTAACTGCACTGAAATTTATCGACGGTTCCATGAAGTATATGGTGAAAATGCAATGTCACGTCAAGCTATCGCGAAGGACTATCTCTCCAGGAATTGACCAACTTTTGAAATTTTTAATATAAATATCATATATGTGCTTTCGAATTCATCAGTAAGTATAAAATTTAGTCTTCTTATCTATAACCCAGACATACTTTTAATCAATAAAATAAATTCCCACTATCAATATCTGCAGGCCTTGGCGTACCTTTAAAATGCCTTAATACAAATATCATACCTTGCTTTCAAATTCATCAGTAAATATAAAATTTAGCCTCGTTTTCAAAATTCTAGACGTCTCTATAATCAAAATGACCATTCTGGATTGTAAAAATTTTACAATCGTAATTCAGAATAATGGTATTAATGGAATTTCACTTGATACATGTGATATCCCCTAACAATTTAATATGGATATTCCTTGCGCGTCTTACAAAGGAGTGTAGGATGAAAAGTGACATCAAACCCAGCATAAATTAGACAGTTTGTACAATTAATTCTATCATGTGACCTGTGATTTCACATTCATTGATTCTATTAGAATAAATGTTTTCGAGATGAATTGTAACAATATGTATAATTTGTTATTTTTAAAACTTCTGTGACAACAATAACTCATTTGCAATACTTTTCATGGTAAAACGTCTCAAGAATTGTTATTTATAGAAAGCTGATTTCGAATTCACCTCGTTTTCACACTTTTACTGTTTTTCTACTCAGTGCCAAATTCTTTTCCCGTGATATGAAATAAAATCAGAGAAATTCTACCTGAATCTAAACAAGCATATGAAAAACACTCGACCTCAACTTAATATATTTTTATCACTTCCTCCTAAAATAACTTATCATAAAAAGATATCAAAAGGTATTTGAGCATATTTTTGCAACCTTGTACCAAAAATATAAGAACCTCTTTACCTTGAAGATCTGTAGGTTGTTGACAGTTAATCAGCTTACAGTCAAATCGGATGTTAAGTTTGGTGAGTTGTGGTTTGGACTGACAGTTGATAAAATATGATTGTTACTAAGAAAGAAAGCGATTAATCTGTCAGACCCAAGCGTTGAGATTGAATTGTTATATTATGTTAATCAGTAACAGAAATTATTAAACAAAAAACCTTAAGAATTATAAATTGCTGTTATAAGATTGTTATAATAGAATTTGAACCGGCTTATCTTACGTAATAAGAGACATTTTAGTATTTTCAATTGTAAAAAAAAAAAAAAAAAATGAAGGAAACTCGCATTATTTTAATAAGAGTGTCTGTATCTAGCTGAATTAAAATAACTTTTTATTGTTTTATTTTGAATTAGAAATATCTGTCTTCATGTATATTTCTTTTCATTTGTGAGATAACGCTTGATTTATAAACGGAATAAGAAAAACAAGATATATTTAGATTTAATGATAACTTCTGTCATCGCAGAATTAATCACATTACATTTGCATTCATAATCGTTCTTATATTGTATTTCCCAACAAAACATGATTGACGGCTTTAAAAATCTTTTATTTTTAGGCGATTTTCAAACATCTCGCAACTCTCTTTTTCTTCTTAACATCCTTGAATGAATAGTTTTTCCCAAAAACAAACGCAACCATATCCTTATATTAAATTAAAGCAGACTTATCACATACGCACAGTATACAATAAAATCAATTTCTGACCATCATTATCATTAATAGTCATAAATTATGAATGATAATTTCAACTGTTGCTTTAAACACAATAATTAGAAACATCAAAAGAACATTTATCTCTCGTCTTTCCACAATCTTGGCTCTTTACAAGATATGCCATTTTACTTATAGCTACCAAGCTTGGAGCATAGATTGTGAAAGATGGGAATATACATCTGGGAGCTCACCTATTTTTTTTTTGTTATTTAAATGAGGATTTTTATTAATTAAAAGTTTTACGAAGTTTTAGCATTTTTTTCCCCCAAGTTAATTTTCGAAAATATTACATCACAAAAATGATTTTCATATAATCATAAGATGTAAAATGTAATAAAATAATTATATCAATTTTTGCCATAAAATACGTTTGTCTATTCTGAATAAAATTTTAAATTTTATAAAAATAATTTAATGTCTATTTAACAACAATATATCCTTTTTGAAATGAAGCAATGCCATATAATATTTTTATATCGTTTTTGTTGCTGTTGCTGACTATATATTCTGGCATTTTTTACCTTTTTTGCTAATTAAGATATAAAGATTTGGCGACTTTTTCCCTTTCCAGTATATTTTAGTATAAGGCATGTTTTTGATAATTTTTCTGTAAATTTGAATTCATTTTTGCTTTATAATTAAGCAATGATTAAAATTATCGAAGGTGTGTTTATTTTTAAACACTGCTGCTCTTTTCTATGAACCTCTGGATGTATAAAGATGTAGGCAGAAAGTTAAACAAATGCATAGCACACATAATATATCCTTTAAGCTTCGGCAACCCAAACTGGAAAAAGTTACTTTGATTGCGGGCATTCAGTGAGAGAAACTAGAAGATGCTTTCCCCTTCTTTTAAAGCGTTTGTTGAAAATAACCTCTTCGATTTCAACCCCCCGTAGAGTTAATGGGTCATCTGTCCCCTCCTTAGTAAGCGGGTTGCTTTTCTTTGTGGTTTCGGATCGCCCGAACCCTAGAGAAGACTTTTAATCTCAGTTTTATTTTATTTTTTTCCTGAAAATTATTCCAGCAATTATGTAGGAGAAATTGCAACAATAAATAAATTGCAAATACGATATCTGCTGAATAGTTTAGTACATTAAACAGTAATTTAAAAAAATTTCAATTATATTTAAAATTAAATCAATTTCTCAAGAATTACTGAAGCTATGAATTTAGCTGACAACGTTTGAACACGTCATTGGGAATTTTATTTTATTTTTATAATTTTAACTCATCAATTTTAATAAAATGTAATGATTTATATATAATGTATTAAAGATCCTAATTATTTATATCTTCTTTTTAAAAGTATTCACATCTCTTCGGGCATCACGCAGATAACAATTATCTACTGTTTTGTAAATTAAAAACATCTTTAAAAGATTTTATATTATATTGCTCCCATAGAAATCGAATATAATTTTTATTCCTAACATAGTTTGAACTGTTTTTAATATAGTTAATAGTAACGTTTTCCTATTCTATTGTCAATTCTTACAATTTATAGTAGTGATTTTTTTTCCTGAGAATTTCAATTACTCTTTGCAGTTTAGTAATTTTGAAAACTATGCTCAATTTTGCAGACAATAAATACCTGAATTATAACGAAAAATTATTTTTCTGCAGAAGAGTTTACTAATACGTAGGTAATCACCAGATTAAAGACAATTAATTTTTAAAATGTAAGATTAGATATGGTTTACTTAGAATTCGATACATAAGATTACATTGCGCTAATATTACGTTGAAAAGTAGTTAACAAAAAACTTTAAAAAAAAACTTAAAACAATATATTTGGCATTTTAAATGATCAGCATTCGTTATTAAATACAAGTTTTACTAGCAGCTGATTTAGATTATCTTTCAGAAATGCTTAAAATTAAATCTAGAATTCCTGATTTTTTTATGCAGCTACTTCATTTCATTTCAATACAAATATTTCTAGAATAAATTAAGTGCCTCAGAGTATTGAAATGAAGGTATAAAGATTTTAATATTTTTCTTCTGATAAAGAACTACTAATCATTATTTTTGATTGATTTTAACAACCTCCTTCAATATTTTAAAAGTAGAATTATAACTTTTAATGAATGATTAATTATTAAATCAATCGATTTCATAAATTATAAAAATTAATGGTAAAACCGACAGTTTACTTAAAAATCAAAACCAAAATGTATTTTTAGCAGGAATATATCAAGTTCAAGTATTAAAATTTAAAGCTGGAAAAAACGGTAGGTCGTTTTAATACTGTGTTAGACTAATACATAGTGACTGGGAAGTAAATATGCCCAATGCCTCCAATAAAAAGGGAAGGGGTAAGCATGAAGACAAAACAAAGTGTTTTGTCACTTTTCAGTGTAAAATATAATGACAGAGTGAAAAAAAAAACCGAGGTTCCATTTAGTTTTTCTGCATCATTTGTTACGAATGGGAGCGAAGAAGTAACAATTTGTCTAGGGTGCTGATTACCTTCATAATACTATTCCGTCAGAAATTCTTCTTGTTCAAATGATTAGTGAATTTTTCAAGTAAATTCTTGGTTCAAATATTTAGACAAATAGATGGGCCCAACTATAACCATATATTAAAGTTACAAAATTATATTAAGTTAAATATTAAGGAATTTATAAAGTTAAAAAATTAAGAAACAGGAGGAAAGACGAAAGTTTTCAACGAGTATTTCCCACAAATGAAATTATGCAAACTCATTCCATACCTCTTAGGAATGTTATTTTAAAGCAGGGTTCACAAGACTCATTAGCGCCAACAAGTGATAATAACACCTGCTGGACGAAATCTCCTGACCCTAAGGGGTGCGACACAAAAGGGAAGCGATTTTACGAGGGTTTAGCTGAAAGTTCAAGTGGGGGAACGAAATTCGAACTCGTTACTGGTACAACTGTTGTACCACGCAGTAAGGAAAGGTAAAAATATATCTGGTACAACTGTTGTACCAGCCGTAAGCTAGAAGATATCATACACTCATCTGAGAATGGTATAGCATAAATGAATAGCATTGCAAAAATAGTATGAATGGAATGAAAAATTGTCTGAATCAAAATTTGAAGTTTAAAAATATTTTTGTAGGGAAACTATTAATAGAAGTCACATAAAATATTTAAATGAATGTTATAGCAGCCGTTATACCCATTGAGCTAATTGATCGCCAAACGCGCCTAGTGAGAAATCTTTAAAAAAAACAGACAGAAAGATAACGAACTATACAGAAAATTAAATTATTGCGATTAATATGGATTTTGTCGGGCATTTTTTCTTGTCTCTAGAAGGATATGGCATTGCGATAGAGACTTATTTGGGATTTGAAAGAAAAGTGGCATTTTAAAGCTTTATGGGGGGGGACTACAATCAGCATTGTTGTGAGAAATTGAATGAGTAAATATGGATTATTTAAAAGATTTGTAAAAAAATTTCTAGCCAATTGCCTGAAGCAGTGTTCCATATTCTCTCTCTAATCTCAGACCAACGCGAACAGCCATGTTCCTGATATAACACAGGACATTTTTTATAGAATACATTATGGTAATGCAAAGATAAATTCATATAAAACTGAAAAAAAAAGGGAGAAGAGCGGAAATGTTGAGAAATCATACAAGATTGTCATGCTAGCTACCTCATTACATGCATTTTTAAAACATATATGGGACTTCTGGTCATTTCTCACAGTTTCCACTTTATAAATCATTACTCATTTGGCATTTAAGAGAAAAGAAACCAGTTTTTGATTTGGGGAGGAGGGGGGAACTTGCATCATTTATCTTTTTTAAATCTTCGGCCGACGATAAATTTGTTTCATAATATCTAAGCATGTTGTAATAAAACGAAATGAAAAAAAGGTGAGGGATTTTTTTTTTTTTTGTTCCTCTAAGAAAACATTCCAAAAGTCAGATATTCAAATCCTGCAGCTTGTAGTGAATGCCAATCATGATTTCAATAAATAGCAGAAATCGTTGACAACAAGGTTAATCGTGCGCTGCGGCTTGATCGTTAATCGTGTGCCGCGGCTTGATCGTTTATCGTGCTCCTCGGCTTGATTGTGGTGCAATCTGGATGCTTAATCATCCATTCAAATATTTAAATCCCGATGTTATCTTACATTTCTCTCACCCTTTTCGTTCGGAACCAAAATGCGTTTTTTTCTCTTGCAACTTGAAGGCCTACTTTATTTTAAATATTGTGAAAAAATGCATTGTGCGTTAAATTGGCTTTGTGATTGGAGCACTAAAGCAATTTTTATCACCAAATATCATAACATGACGACTATGACCACATCCCTAGCCCCTCAGACATTGACATTTACCACTTTTAAACCACTTTTAAAATCTGTATTATTAATGTAAAATTGAAAATGATTGAGGTTTTATAATAAATTGAAAAATAGTTAGATAGAATACTAAAATGCAATGAATAGCAATGATCAGTTTGTTATTATTGAATGAAAAGGCTGATGTGAAGGCTATGAGAATAAATGCTTATTCATATGTATAAAGTACATAGGACGAATAAAACATTAGTTAATTAACACCAGATTCACGAACATTTCTTATATACCTATCTCTACGAACACGCGTCAATTTGACGCATGAACGAATACATATATTTAAAGAAAAGCATCCACTTAGAAAGCAATATAATTAAACATTACAAATAAAAAATGAAAATATGAGATATATATTTATAGAAGTTTTTATTATTCAATATTATTTAATATTCCAATACTTTTCAATATTTCAAAACTTTTGAAGAAAATAGACTTTAATGTATATTTACCTCACTCAGCGGATAAAAGTCAGTACAAGAGATAAAATAAGAATGAGAACAGTTTTTGTAATTTTCCTTAAAAAATTCGAAATGTATCAAAATGATGCGCCCCGTAAGCCTAGTGTTAATAGCACTACAAATACCAATCAATCAGATTCAATTACAAAGTTCATCATTTCGATTAATTTGATGGTCTTGGAATATTATTAATGTGTTTTAAAAGTGTTTGGCTTTGCTTAAAAAGAATTTATTTCAATGTTTGATTTTCTATATAAGATACATCTAACGAAGTAGTTATATCTATGGATTAAGTATTAGTTATAATACTGTATAAATGAATAACACTTTATTTGCAGATAGTGTCAATACAATCTTAAATTCAATTTCTTAAAACAATCTTTTTGTATTGAAAGATGCTTTTTGTATTTGAAATTTAAATATTTAAGGCTTTTTTGCAAGGTTTCTTCTGTATTTCGCTGAAGACATTTGATATTTTTTATTTCCAATTTAATCTGGTCCTTGAATGATGTTTTCCCATAAATTTAATTAATTTTCTATAAATTTTTAATGGAAAATAGATTTCCACCGCTATTCGAGATTTCCACCGCTATTCGAGATTTCCACCGCTATCGCTGAAAGTATCAAGAATATCATCCAAGAATTTAAATCTTTCTTTGCAAATGTCGGAGATCTTAAAGCAATAAATTGGAAGCTTAATTCTGCTAAACAGGATATTGATAAAATCCCAGATTTATTCAATAAAACCATTATTACCTACAACTGTTAAACAAATATATAATCTGCCTTTAAAAAAGCCTCTAAAATTTACACAAATTAAGAATCAAAACTATTGTAATGCAGAGTTCAAAACTGTTTTTCACTCCATCTCAAGATCTTTTCCATTTTTCCCCCTTGTTCAAAATTAAAAATCCATTAAAAAAAAAACCCTTATCCGAACATTTTCACATTTACTCTCTGATAGAAGTGTTTTTCCTATGTACTATAGATAAAAATTGTAGGTCCTTAACAGGACCATGAATACCAAGAGTGCTCAGATTTTTATTTTCATAGTAGCCCGCATGAGATTTGTTTGAAGAAAATCATGCATTTTAGACGGCTTTTTGTCAACAGATTGGAAACAAAATATGTCACAAAAGTATAATTTTGGGGAAAAGATCATATACCAAATTTCATTTATCTAAATTGCTGCGTTTTTGAGTTATCATTCTTACATGCATCCTAATTATCAAATTCACAGACGATCGCTTCACATACGGATAAGCAGACAGCAATGATACAAACAGACATTATTAAGAAAATATGCTCATCATACTCGAGGAATTATTCAGAAACGTGGAGATTCGTCAAAATGTCGAATTCGAACATTTTGATATTGTAATAATCTCTGTCCTTGCATACCTTGTATACAAGGAAATAAAAAATGGCATTTAAAGAATTATTCAAAAAGTTTGTAAGGACAAAACCTTTGTTGCATATCAAGTTTGATAATTAAATCTAGCAAATGTATATATTTGTGCAAATAATATCAAGCTCAAACTACAAAAAAAAATTCTGAATGGAGTGAAGCTTTTATTTCTAAATTTCTTTTGCGATATGGAACAAAAAAAAGGAATGTTTCCATCGTCTCGGCCACATATTGATAAAATTCCAAAAACGCTTTGCTAGCATAAATAGAATAATTCCTCATAGCCAGCTGGAAGATAGAGGTAGATAGCTCTAAATCTATGTTACTATCTGGCAGCATCAATTGTTGTTATTAGAAAGAGTCAAAATTAAGTCTTGAAAATTACTTTTCCGCCTCTAACTTCTAAGAAATTGCGGTTATCGAAACACTTTAAATACAAACGTTGTTCGTCTAAATGAATCGCTAAATTGGTTGGTTGGATTTATTTTTCTATCTTCAATATTAAGAAAGTTATAACGAAATGAAAATTTCAACCTCACACCATTTCCATCCCTTTTGAGCTAGATAGACCATTTAAGAACTCGTCTGAGATTTTTGCATTTCTAACAAGCCAATTAGAATACGAACAAACTTACTCTAGTTATCCTGTTTACAAGATAACATGGGCATATATATGTATGTAAGTATATATAAACTTTTGAACGGAGGGTAGTTTAGGGTTCTAAGCATCATAATCGATGAAGATCTGCAGAAATTTTCCTTAAGTCGTGTCTTGCGAATCATTGAAATAAACAGACTTCCTATAAGGAATCTACCTAAAAGAGATAACAAAAAATGTAGTTATAAAACAACTGTCTATTATAACAACAAAAAAATGTAGTTATGCAACAAAAAATGTATTTCTAGTTCTAGAAACGAGAAAACAAAATACAACAGAGTATTCAAATGACCTGTTTTCAATTTCGAGATGAGGAAGTTTCCCAAACACATTTTAAGTATTAACTATCTAAGCAGATCAATTATCTAATCACGATCTCTCTCAACTGTCTGTCGGTAAACCGCTTAAATCGAGTTTCTCTAAATTTCACTTTGTCTTTTTCTTAATTTATGTCAAATATGGCATAAATTAAATCTATATAGAGGCAGTAAATTTGCATTCGGTTTGGAATTATATGTCGCAAGTGCATATATATTGATTATATTGCATCCAACAAGTTTTCTTTCGTTATCCAACATTTCAAAGAAAAATTGTTTCAAGTAATTAGACTTTAACTGAACATTCATAAAAAATTAATTTTAGTTTAAATAAAATGAAAATGTTGATTTTACAAATTTAGAGAATTCTTGAAAATTAAATTTGCAGAGCAGGACAATGTTAAATAATTTAAATATTGTGGGGGATATTACTTTTGAAACGAAACATTCATATATTTAATCCGAATGTTCCAATGCACAAATCTCGGAATTTTATTTTCCCATATAATAAAAGATAGTTTATAATTAAATAAATTTTAAAGGAAAATTAGAATCACATAGTGATATTTCAGCTTATCTTTCACCAATATGAATTTTCACATCTAGTTCATTTGAATTAAACCCAGCAGGAGTAGTTCCTCCCAAACGTTCTCACGCTCTCTATAATAAATCTGTCACGCCAGAAAATGCCTAACATAGCTTTGACGTACAATAGTTACGAAATACTTTTGGCATGAATTTAGCATTTTTACTGAATCTATCGTGTCATGCTTGGCGAGGTTTTTGACTATTAATCCTTGGCAAGCGTTTATCAGCATCCGAATCGAATTTGTGCTTTAGACGCATTTTGCCCAACCGATTGGAACAAAAATGCGCCTCAGAGCAAAACTTGTAGTGACAAAATCTAATATCAAATTTTATATATTTAAGTTATTGTTTTTTTAATTGTCGCGATTACATATTTCTGAAAATACGGAGTTACAAATTAGTCAAACCATAGTTGGATTTGGCAAGTGTCTACACTATAAATGTTAAATCGATATACATCTATAGTGTATATCTTATCTATCTAGTTCTCTTCGTTTTGTAGTTGTCGTGTTAACTTTTAATCGGACAGACAGCCTTCCTCTGAACAGACTTTACTTAAACTTTGATAAAAAAAAATCTGCAAATTTGGTATAAAGACCATACACCAAATTTCAACCATCTAGTTCAAAGCATATTTGAGTACTCTTTGTCACAGACAAGCAGACGGACATTTTCGAAAAACGTTTTTTTTTGAACTTGGGAAGTTCAAAAACGTGGACATTGGACAAAATCTTGAATTCAAATTTTTTTACTATTACTATACTTTCTCTATACTAAGTACATGAAAAATCAAAAATGACTACAATGTTATATGCATTCTTTTCATGAACTTTTATGGTAAATTTCATGACATAAAATTCTACCGTAGCATGAATTTGTTGTTTTAATAAGTGCTGTCGAATTGAGACCTATAACTTACCAATAATCATTCTGCAAACAAATAACAAAAATAACACAATCCTGCAGGCAGAAAAGTTCTAGAAGCAAAAAGATGATTCTGATAGATTTTAGATTGCTGATTTCCGAAAAAAATATTCCATCACCTGCCATTTTTACTTTCTCCTATAAAAAGATAGAGGAAGTATTGCAATCCCAAAAAAATTTCGAACTCGAGATTTTAATGAATCTCCACATTTTAGACCTCCCTAATTCTAAAAACCCATTTTTCGAAAATGTGTCTATTTGTCTGTGACCAAGATATCTCAAAAATAATGTTGCAAACTTGCAATTCGGCTTCCCAGCATAGTTTGTTCCATCAATAGAAAGAAAGTTTTACAGTCATCTGAATGGGACTAGCGCGTCGGAGGTCCCAGAGCTTGGCGACAAACTTGGCGACCATTTGGCGACTTGGCGACCAATTTGGCGACTTTGGTGCCAAAATAGATAATACCCGAAACTTCGAGAATTTTCCCGATCCGTCCAGTAGGAACCGAGATACGCCTCGAACGTTCCTGATTGGTTGAGAGGCTTCTAGCCCCGCCTCCTGAGACCTATAAAAGGAAGCGGTCGCCGCTGCCAAAAGAGACGTCAGGGGAGTTCGAGAGCAGCGGAGTAGTCCGAGTTCGAGAGCAGCGAAGTCAGTAATCCGAGTCAGAGTCGGAGAAGTAGAAGACGGAGTAGTCGAAAGCGACTGAGTCAAGCTAGTGCTGAACTGAGCTGTGGGCTACTGTCTGCAGTAGATTCTGGTTGTATGCTGCTGTTGTATGCTACACGTCTCGGGTGGAGATAATCGTCTTCTGTGCTGTATATAGTTGTCGTTTTTGTGCTGTCCTGTGTGTCTTCGTGTAAATAAACGTCGTTGTTTTTATTTTCTACTACCGTCTGCTGATTGAGCGTTCTCCACACACCATATCACTCCCGCTATCCAAACGAACCCCGGTAAAGAAAATTTCGTAACAATACCTTGAAATAGACAAATGAAATTTGGTTTGGCTTAAAACCAAATTTGTTGATTTCTGTCACTTTTTGAGCAATCTGTATTTTCAGAAGCATGTAAGCGCAATAATTCAAAAATGAAATGACTTAAGTATATCAAATTAGGTGTGTCATTTTGCGCCATTAAGTGTAGTTTATTATCACATTTTTGTTTCAGTCGGGTAAAAAGAACGCATTTAAAACCAAATTCGATTTCTGGATACTTTTGACCGCATGCCATTGATTAATCGCCAAAAAACTCGTCAAGGATGACAAGATAAATTAAATAATAAATAAAATCACGTCAAGAATTAATATTTCGTAAGTATTGTGTGACAATGGCATGCAAATCGTATTGATTGAAATAAGATCTTTAGTAGAGAGTATGCGTGAAAGTTTTAAGGAGACCACTTCCGTTGGTTTAAAGAAAGTTAATTAAATTTTAAAGAAGGAAAATCATTACCTAATGCAAACTGATCCGTGGTGCAAACGGCCTTGCATCTTAGATCACATCCTCTAGTACTTTGGATCCTATAGTTATCTGTACAAACATTAATCCAGTTTCTCCCCGATACTTTGAAGAGGAAAAGGAATTACTATCTATTTTGTGTCTTTCGGGTATTCAAAAAAGGTTTCAGTACCGATTCCAAGTTTCAAGCAATTCTTAGAGTTTGAAATACCGAAGTATAATTCTCTGTAAATTTTACTTTATGTCAAAAAAGTAATTTTATAATTGTACTTGTGAATGATAAGCAATAACAGTATTCTATTAAATACAAGTCAGTATTGCTTCAGATGATTGTTTTCTATAAAATGGCAGTCAATGACGGTATAAAAGTCAATGATTAAAGATACACAAATTATGCAGATAATGTACCATGCGCGATGTACAATGGAAGAATTTGTTACTTCTTTTCATGATCATAGCTTATCTGCATAATTTGTGTGTGATTTCTGAAATACAGTTCATCGATAGGAGTTTTCTGAGACAATATTTGATTTACGTTTTGATTTCTAATTTTTAGAGTTTTTTGAAATTTTTAATGAATTTTTATGCATCCGTTATTAACTGACGGTGTATGTTTAACGCATCAAAAAATTTTATATACGAAAAAAACTGAAATTTTGTTTTTCTTTTAAAATTTTATTGCTTCTAATTTTAAATTGATTTCACAACACTCCGCACTGTTTTTAAGTAACTTCGGCAATTAGCCAGTAGCTCCTATTTAAAGCCAGTTTTTAAAGATTTAAGACAAAGGTCGATGTTTTCCTTTTCCCCATCTACTACAGCAACTTTAAATTAAAGCGCTAAATTGAACCAATTATTGACAAAAAAAAAATGGGCACTTTTCATGAACTTTCGCTTTTCAGCTACTTCTATGTTTCGCAGTATAGACGTCTTTATAGTTCCTTTGATCATTACGTAATTTTTTCGTCGGTAATGTCGACCATCTACTCAAAAAATTATACCAATAAATGATCATTATCTTTCACTAACAATGAATAGCGAACATATCAAATTTGGAAAAAATTGCAAAAAGGTGAAATTCAGTTTTATTTTCAAAATTTATTTGCTCAGTTTAAGCATCTTAAAAAGAGTGTTGATAAATTTGTATCTTATAAATTTCTGTTTTTTAAAAGATTGTTGAAAATTGAACTTGGATACAAAATAAAAAGTTGGTTAAATAAAGAAAAAAATAAAGACAATAATCTTTATTTAAAATATTCCTCTTCAGATGAAGAACATATTTAAAAATAAAAATTTAATTTAAAAAATATTTGAAAATTTTCTTTTTTAATTCATGATGAATTTCCATCAAAGCATAGTAATTTCAACTCTACCAAGTGTTTCAACTGAAACAATTAAATGTTTTAAGAAGAAATAAATGTATCATGACATTTTTTAGAAAAATCGTTCGAAATTCTTTTCTTTTTTTATTGTTTATTATAAATGACAGATTATCTATTTTCCCACTTAATTTTTAAAGAATGCTTAAAGTGTTTTTTAGCGTCTTCATTCAGAACATGTATTAATTAACCTGTCTTTTTCAATTACAGTTCGTTTTAAGTGACAATGTTTTTTGCCAAATAATCTTCATAAAAGCACAAAAAAAAAAAAATTATTGCTGGATTTTATTTTAAATTCATGGAATCCATTCTTGGTAAAATATTTTTATATGCTTATTTTCTTTGAAGAAAATCTTTTGTTTGTAGGTTTTTAATTTAAATTGAAGCTTCAGAAATTAATTTTAGCTGATAAAAGTTTTCTGTCATCGAATTTCATGGTTAATATATTGAAATTCTTAATTAAGTGTATTTTCAAATTATATCACATTTTGATTTTAAATATCAACTACGTTTTTTAAGCCATAAGTTTTTAAAAAATAAATTTGCCGTTGAGTCATAGTTTGTCATAAAAGATAAATTTGTTGTATCATATTCACAGAAAATACCAGAATTATTTCCAAAGAAAATAATTTGTTATATTTATTAAAACTAAATTAGTCAGAGCTAACTACTTTTCTATCATTCATCATTTTATATTAGTGAAATAATCCTTACAATTTAACCTTCTAATTTAATTATATTACAAGAATAAATTTAATTGCGATGCAGCATTACGAAAAAATTTATTAATTATTTGAAAACATTATAAAATATAAATAAAAAGGCAACAAATTGTGAGCTCATATTTTTGGATCTTTTATTTCGTGCCGATTGTTAAATATAACAAAAGATATCTTCATGCGAAACTTTTGAGAAACACATAAAACACAAATTAAAGTTAAAGGAATATCAATATTTTGTAAAAAAAATTTCAAGACCAAACTTTACGATGATCCAACTTAAAGAAAGCAAAAGGCTGATTTAAAAATTGCGGTATAAACTAATTTAAAATAACATAATAACCATCTAAACATTTTTTTTTATTTTTAATATTTGGAATTAGATTTTAGTTGCATTTTATGTAAGCTAATAAATATATTCGATAACAACCTTACACAAAGAAAAGTCGGTTTTACTTTAAGATCTTTCTGAACTTCATTCATTTTTAAATATTTTAAATCTTGTTTTATTATTTAAAACTTTTTAAATATGCATATTTTTACAATTTCCCCCTGTGTCTCATATTGTATAAAACACTTACCTTGAAACTTCCATAAAGAATTTTATACCTGTGTTAGTGTCTTCGTGTTAAATAAACGTCATCTTTGTTTTCTTTAAAGGACTGTTTATTTCTGTATCGACCATCAAATCTTAAAAGAACCCCGCGACGGAAGTGGTACATCCATAACTATATAATAACAATATTTGAGAAGTAGTCAATAATTTTAAAAGTTGAAGAAACTTCTCTTAATTTATCGAAATTTCTCTTGTCTTTTGTTAAAATGTTTTATAAAAATATTTTGTAGAAATGTTTTATTTACTACTAAATATAAATATTAGTTGTAATGGAGATTTCCAATGGATAAAAGTATTAATATAATTCTTTGTATCTGTAATTCGGAAGCTTAATATATTTTTAAAAAATTAGACAAAATTTCAAAATTTATCCATCTTTTTCACAAAAGAAAAGAAAGCAAAAGAAGATCAATTTTTTTTATTTATGACAAACTAGTTGCATTTTGTGATCAACTGGATTAGTGTGATTATTAGTTGCTAAATATCTCTGCAAAATACAGGATATTCATAATTAAATGACCGTGTTTTAAAGTTGTCTTCAAACGAAAGACTTTATGAAACTATTGTTCAAAAAGTCAAGAAATTTTGTGAATGAAGGGACATATTGAAGAAATAGGAATTTGCTTCAGCAAATAAAAAATAATTCAAACTTTTGCCACCAGAGGGCGTTTTTAATAAATTTAGCACGCATTTGCAATTTTTTAGAAATTTTATTATAACAAAATATGTTCAACATCAGACTATCATTTTCAGTACCATCTGAAATCTGATAGGATGTTCCACAGTTGACAAGAGTATGTTCCGGCAAATGTTATGAACAAAATATGAAATAATGTTTTTCAGAATAGGTAAACGTCTTAGATTAAAACCAAAGCGAAAAGTCACATATACTACTAATCGGGGAGGCCACATATCACGAAAGTGGAAGCAAATGACACATTCTTCCATGAAGTGATTTTTGAGGAAATCCTTAACAAAAAGGCTAATGTGTAGAAGAACTCCATCTTGCATAAGAATCGTGCGTGAAATTCGATGGCGTGCTTGCAAATCCGGAGCAATTTAATTCTGAAACAAATATGCATATCGCTGCTTGGTGATCTATTATGATACCAGACCTCTAGGACTTAATTCCTCACTGAAATACGCGCCGAAAATAAATAATTTATTAAACCTACACTCTAACGTCACTTTTGGTGACTGCAACGGAACTTATAAGATTGAAATGCATATTTTCTTGTTGCCAAATTCGGCAATTGTGAATATTAACCATTCGCCGTTACTCGAACCGTTCAAAAATGTACTTCTTTTGTCCATGGCAGTTTTGAGTTAATCTCAAAACGAGCAAGAAAATGAAATGGGAATAGGTATCGAGTCTCGAAATCCTGTGAAAACTACCTCTGTACAAGTTGAAATTTAGGTGGATTGTACCGGTAGATATCGGTACTACCCACCTAAATAGATGAATTATCGTCTTGGTAAAACGCTTTAACTAATGAAGCAGCATATGGTAAACGTAACGACATTCTGATTAGTTTTGCAAAGCAAATCACTGAAAAGGTTTCTAGGTTTCAGAACAGCTTTTGCATGGCGATTACAAAATTTGCTTTTTTTTTACTTCCATTTTCTTTATACTTTTAAATATTTTGATCAATAATTAGTTATCGAATAAGTTTTCGATTCAATGCAACTATCAAATGACAATTTTTTAAGAGATCTTATGCTTCGTAGTAGATTGTGCTTTCAAAGATGAATTTTGAAAGGAACTCGAGTGCTTGCATTGAAATACAGTATTGTACAATTTAATTAGGACAAAGACAAAAAGCTTCACCTTTGTTGTTTAATTAGAAAAAGTTCATTTACATGCATAATATAGATATCTAGTAGCAAATATGTGCTCCTGTAGCTTTAATGAGATACTGTACATGTTTTAACACGGATTTCACTAATTTATAACATACGTTTTTGATGTCATCAAAATGAAACCAAACTTTTATGATATTTTCAATCATATTTCTCTTAGTTTAACAGTCCATTTTACTCGCATGTTTGTTCACAATGCTCCAGATATTTCCAAAACTGTTGATGCTTTTTCTTGAAAAAAAATTCTTTACCGCCTTGGAATGATGGTTTGGAGCAAGATCTTGTTGAAAGATACCAACACCACCAGCAAACATTTGCATCAGTGGCACAATTTTTTCTTCTAGTATTTTTTAGAGTACATCCTCCCTTCAACTGGTACTAAGCTACCAGATCTTACAGTTGTAAAATGACCCCAAAATATCTGCTTCTGAGGGTGCTTAACTTTTTGATTAAGATGTTGTTCTCTGATGGGTTTCTTCCAGCACTTCGTCTGATGAATGTTGATTGAATCCCTTGCATACAAAAAATGTTTTGTTCCTGTATATAACCTTATTCCAGTCTTGTGTAGTCCAGGGTTTATATTTCCTGGCACAATACAAACGTTTTCTCTTCACTACAGGTATTAATAACTGTTTTTTTTTATTGGTGTCCTACCCATCTCCCCTACTTCAATTAGCCTTCGTCATATTATTGATGAATCAATGCTCTCCCCAGTAACTAATAATTCTCTAATCTGATCTGTACTTCTTTTGCGAGGGTGCATTTTACTGTTTTTTACAAGAAATTTGTCTGTCTGAGGTATTGCGTTTGTATCCCCATTTACTCTTTCGTTTTGGAGAAACTGTCCCAAATTTAATTTGCTGATTAATAATCGTTGAAACACTCAATTTTCCGACTCCAGCTGCTGCAGCAATATCCCACACTGTTATTGAAGTGTGTTGACTGAGGATACCAATTCTAGTCCTTTTCTTGGGAGTGATATATACATTTTTTAATATGCATTAGAACTAGACATAATCAACTTCCTGCAGCAACTGAAATACAACGGATAGTAAAATACTCCACATGTGATGATCACATAGTCAAACCAGTTTAGACTAGTCAAGAATAACCCTTTTTTATAAGAAAATGCAGTTGAAACCGAATTGAGGCAGAAACTTCCCGCAAAATGAAGAAATTTATAAAAAATGGAGTCTGCACAATATGCCCATTTGCACAGTAATGTACATTTTCCACTTTAATGTTTGGTTATTCTCATGTTAGCTGTCAAAGTAGCTGTTTTTTTCTTCTAAGATTTAGTTGAAAGAAGTGAGTTCGAGTATATTCGATAGTAATAATTTTCAAAAGTGTAACAAAGAGGTTTTTTTAAATGTTTTAATTAAAGTTTATAATTCATTTTAAAGATTATTTAATTTGACAAGTATGAGTTATTTTGTTAGAGTGACATATGGATAAAAAAGCGTTGGAATCTAAAGGAACAAACGTAAATGCGTAATTCTTTTTTTAAAATAACCTCTGGTAAGGAAATCATAATTTTTTTTTATTATTCTCTTAATTCGCTCAAATTCTCATCCCCTTCATTCTGCACTACACAGAATCTGATATCTTTCAAAAAATAATTTCGTCTGTAGACAAATTTAAAACTGGATAGTTAAATTATGAACATCCTCTATGTTAAATATGAAATTTTGATATACATATAAATCTCCGTTCTATTCATTATACTTTGTATTAATCTAATTTATTGTAATATTATCTTTATATAAAATATTATATCACATGACATAACAAAAGTAATTAAAAATAGTTCAAAATTACTTAATTCGGAAGTTAAATCTTAGTTTTAAGTACAACAAAATATCAAAAATCTTATTAAAACATATTTTATGCTGAGACTTACTCAACATGGGAAAACAAGCTAAATCTTCATAAATTTTTCCCAAAGCTGAAAAAAGCCAGTAGCAATAATATAAAAAAATTTAAATTTTGCTTCAGCAATGAAATATATTGTTTTAATATACGCTTAAATTATTTTATAACTAATTAAAACAAAGATTAGAGGATTAAGATTATTTCAGTTACAAATATTAAAAATTGAAGATGATTAAAGGACTCCAACTCAGCTAAAAAACTGACATTTAGCAAACCTACAGGTGTCATGAAAACAGGTGGGCTACCGGCTACCCTTTAGCTGGCTTGACAACATAATAAAAGACCTCACCCCGCTGGCGTCAGAAACTGGAAATCTGTGACTCTTAATAGACAGTGATGGCGTTAGATGAACAGATATAGTCATGTCCTTTGTTAGACTGTAATGTCGGAGAGGAAGAATTAAAATTGAAAGAAAAATTATATGACAAAAAAAAAAGGAATACAATTTTTTTTTTTTTTTTTTTTTTTTTGAATATTCAGATTATATAAAAATTACTTTTATGCTACAATATTTTCAGAAATTACCAAGGAAAAACGCCAAACATTCGATAAATTTTTAATTAATTTTTTTTAAAAATCTCTCCTAGGTTCACATTTTCGTCTACCAAAGTTTGTATGTTAGGGAAAGTATAATTAACTGGTGATTATGTATAATTACCGGAGATTATTCATAAACACCAATAAGCTTAATATGTGTAATTGCCGATGATTATTCATAATCACTAATAAGCTTAATATGTGTAACTACCGGTGATTATTCAAATCATCAAAACGCTTAATGGTGATTATGTATAATTATCAGTGATTATTCATAATCGGCAATAAGTTTAGTGGTGATTATGAATAATCTGGAGATAAATCTCATTTACCACAACATGTATAAGCAATGTTTGATAACTTTTAATCAAGTGACTGGCCTACAGAGCATCAACGCACACTTTCATCTTTGTTATTAGTAGAGAGGCTAAACAAAAGTAAAATATTTTAATAGCATATCAAGTAAATGATTAACAAAATAGTCAGTCATATCAATACTCCTGAAAATTACAATTGTTTTCTTGAGCAAAAAATATATCATAGTTTCAGTCATTTATTATAAATTTAATTCAATTTACTCAAAGTATAATAATGCAGATTTTTCGATGATTTTCCGACATTATCGCATTTTCAGTAATAAATAGAAAATATCAAATTCCCTAAATCAGTTACGTTGCCTGTGAACAAGATCATTCAAAATGCTTTGAGTTTGATAAATGAAATTTGGTATGGTTTTTTCAACCACAAATATGTATATTTCTATCAAGTTTTGGACGAAACAAATATATAGGAAATTTATTTATCTGATCAAATACAATACGATAACTAGAAAATATAAGAATTAAATGTTAAAAATTTAAATTCAAAATTTTCGCGAATCTCTTAAACATAGAGTTCGAAAAACATAGTTTTAGAATATCCATTTTATATTTGTCTATCTATAAATATAATAATTAAAAAAATGTCCTTATATGAGTAGCTTGTTTATTTTACTGAATACACATGAAAACAATAACTGGAAAATGTGAAAAGCTAGATATATAAAATTTGGTGTACAATTTAATACCGAAAATTAGATTCAAATCAGTTTTGTACCAAATCGTTCGAGGATTTAACCATATGTTATGTAAGCATGTAATTATGATAATTTAAAAATGCTAGGGCATAGAGATAAAAAATTTGGTATGCAATTTTATTATTCCAATTGTAGTTTTTGTGCCAAATTTTCGTTTCAATAAGAAAAAAACAATTCAAAATGAATATTCGATTTTCTTCTCTGTACAGAAAATGATCATATACGAGGTTCTGAATTAACCCTTGTATGCGAGTAGCGTTAAGAGTTACTCGCATACTTCACTGTACCTATATTTTTTGGGTGTTTGCTTATAAGTTTCAGATAGACGTGGCACAAGTGTAGACATTTAGTTATAAAGCAGTAAATATCAAATGCTAAATGCAAACGCATTAAAGATTCATACTAGTTAGTTAAACTATATTCTCGAAATCCTTGACATCCTTGAAAGCATTTAAATAATATCAAGAAACAATTAAGTAGATATTGCAACAGATATTTGATGCTTTGTAGAAAAAAGAATTTTGGCATTGACAATGATTTGGAAAAGTGGAAAAGTAAACAATCAAGAATTATTTACATTCGTAATTTTAAATTTCCTTTTAATGTTATAAGATAGAATTTCCATATATTTTTGATAAAATTAATCATCTGTCTTTCAAATTAGGTGTTATGGTGATAATATCTTAAACGTTTTCAACTAACAAAGAATACTTTTTGTCACTTTCATTTATTCGTAAACAAATTATGAAAAGAGGAAACTTTATTACAGTCTAAAATTGCTATTTTGAGAATTTTGAAGGATTCTTAAAAACGCATGTAGCAATTTACAGCATGCCTGTTTATAAGCAATATCATACATTCATATGTGAATAACTATAAAAATCAGCAACTATCACTCTTCAGTTATTTTTACAAATTATTCAGTGAAAACGATTTATTCTTTTCAAGTAAATTAATCCTGCATCCTTCCTGCAAGGATGCATTAATGCCTCCTTCTTTTACTTTTAGTTTGACATTTTCAATTCCAGTTAAACATCAAGAAATTTTCTTCAACTAAATCATGAATTTAATTATAATTTTAAATAAATTAAAAAATTATTCAATTGGAGCCTTGAGAATTTCATGATTTGATTTAAATCGCACACAATATTTTTAAAAAAATTGCTCTGATATCCCCATTTATTTGTAAAAGTTTTCAAAGTTCATTCATTTCTAAAATTAGCTTCATTTTGAAATATTCTTGCAAAGTAAATTATTTATTTAATCTGATATTCGAATTCGTACTTTTATATGCCTAAATATTTTATCGGTAGGAATTTAATGACTAATTTATTTCTTACAGCAAAGAAAGTTATGTAAATTAAGATTAATCTGGCATTTCTAGAAAAAAAAATCACTCTTAATTTTTTTCTCGGATAAAGAAAGTAGTAGTAATAATGGCGAGAACAGCTAATGAATCTCTGTAGTTATACCGAAAGATCAGAAAAAGAGAAAAATTATATAAAAAGAACTTAGTTAATAAGTGTAACTACAATCTTGGGAATTAATTTCGAGCTACGTATTAGCCTTTCATGCGAACTAATTCAACGAATTTTCTTAATCAAAAATCCGTAAAGGCGAACTTTACCATAAAAAGATTGAATGCATAACGACATACTTATTCTTCTTTGTATATCAATAGTAAAAGAGAATTAAATAATGGAATTCAATCCATTTTTATCAGGAAGAAATTCGAGTAAAGAAAATTATTTATTCGACTATTTTAGCTTTTAAAGATATTTATATATTAAAGGAAAAATGCTTTTATCAAAAGACAATAATAATAAATAAAATTGAAATCTGCTATCGCAAATGTCAAGTTATCATGCGGGAACATTATTTTTAAGTCATTGTTTGTCTTAATTAATTTAACCCATTAACCAGTTTAAAACGGTTTGAAATAATCACGTGACTATCAGATTATGTATGCGTCGATAATTAGGAAACGATATTGTTTTTCCCCCATCTCAAAATGTTCTAGCACCAAAACTTTTTTTTGCCGGCTAGAAAAATGGAAAATTAAAAAAATTATATATATATATATATATATATATATATATATATATATATACACTGGTGTGCAAAACTTAAGCAACAATGCAAATTTTAAGCAGATAGCCATGAAAATGCAGAAAAGGAGTTCTTGCGATCAGTACAATGAACACGTAATTCAAGAGAAAGGTCATGCGTATGCAAATATCAGGAACAAAACGTCACAGGCGACGTGAGCGTACGCAAAACACGTGCGGAAGGCGCGCGCAGCTCAACACTACAATAAAAGGAAGGACGGAGACGAAATTAAAGACATTCGCTGCAAATGCACGTGAGTTAATTCGTGAAATATGGCTAGCAGAAATCACCTGGACGATTTCACACGTGGAAGATTGATCGGAAAGCTGGAGGAGGGCCGTAGTGTGACCAGTGTAGCTGAAGAGTTCGGAATCAAAAAAAGTGTCGTTTCGCGCGCTTGGAAAGCCTTCCAAACCACAGGTAAAACTATGAGAAAGGTTGGTGGTGGCCGCCCCAGGAAAACAACTGCAGTGGATGACCGACATATCGTCCTGCAGGCGAAAAGAACCCGAAACCAGTCAGCAAGCGCCATTGTTCAGCAACTGTGTGCAGCAAAGGGGCGACAAGTGTCCCGTTTTACTGTATCCAGACGCCTTCACAAAGGTGGCCTATTCGCCCGCCGTCCTGAACGCTGCATCCCTTTGACAGTTTCCCACCGGCAGCACCGGAGTGGTGCAGGGAGCACAAAAACTGGACATCTCATCAATGGAGTCGTGAACTCTTTACAGATGAGAGTCGTTTTAGTGCCACAAGCGATTCCCAACGCCAATTGATTTGGAGAGAGGTCGGGACACGGTTTCATCCCAGTAACATCACGGAAAGAGACCGTTTCAGTGGTCCTCGAGTTGTCGTCTGGGGAGGCATTATGATGAACGAGCGGACTAAGCTCCATGTTTTCGACAGAGGTTCTGTAACTGGAGATCACTATTGTCAGGAGGTGATCCTTCCCCATGTGCATCTGTTCCGAGGTGCCATTGGATCAGACTTCATTTTTATGGATGACAATGCACGGCCACACAGGACTTATGCTGTTGAGGAGCTCCTGGAAAGTGAAGATATCACTCGAATGCATTGGCCGGCGTGCTCCCCTGATTTAAATCCGATAGAACATGTGTGGGATGTTTTGGGGAGACGCCTTGCGGCACGATTGCATCTTTCTGGGAACATCTGACAACTTAAACAGATGCTGATTGAGGAATGGGCACTCTTACCTCAAGAACTGTTGGACAATCTGGTGCTGAGTATGGGGAGAAGGTGCGAAGCAACCATTGCAGTAAGGGGAGGGCATATCCCATACTAAGGAATATCTGCTTGCTGTTCTTCCTCTTGGACAGACAATCATGTGTAACGATACTATGAGTTCAATAAAGCCTTTTTTTGTTTGATTCCATACTGTATGCATTGTATTCATTTCTGTGCAACTATGCTTTCGTCATTCTTTCAGAACAAAATGCTTTATCTCATTTCTGAATTTCATGTCTCTCAGATGATTTCTCGTGAAGTTATGGCAAAAAACATACCTGTTGCTTTAGTTTTCCACACCAGTATATATATATATAAATATATATATATATATAACGCTTTGTATTTTTTAATTCGTTTTAATATCCATTCCGGGAAAGCAATTTATTTAGAAGAAGGCACGGACAGAACACGTCCACAACAGCGCGGAACAAATGCAGAAATAAGACGAATAGGGCGCGAAACAAATGATCACTAGTGTTATATAACATGGGATTTCCGGGCACGTGGCGATTGAATATACGTGTTGACCTTTGATAAGGGCAACGGAGGGCTCATTTTCACTTGATACGTAGAACTGATTGCGCAGTAATTTTTACACAGCTTCAGTTGAATTAAAAGTGGAATGAGATCAGGAAATAAGAGAATATCTTAGAATGGCTTTTATATGGGCTGAATTAGGTTAAAAATTTAGGAAATTAGTTAGGATTAAATTAAGTTTTGAAATATCATTACACACACACACACACACACACACACACACACACACACACACATATATATATACAGAGAGAGAGAGAGAGTGAGATGACGGACATTTGCTTTGTAGTAACTTTGTTCAATGATGATAAGTCGCTAAATATGTTAACTTTCTTTATCATTTTCTAATTAGCCTAAAAGCGAAAAACTGATGCCTCAGAGGCGATAAATCATCAATTTTCTATCCGTGCATCTTGTGGGTTCAAACCTCAAACCAAATCAACATCATGTTCTCACATGATAAAATGTGAAAATGATTCAATGAAAAATATTCCATTTGCTTTTATATATAACTAGCCGCCTTTGGCGACCAGCCGGTTCGATAGTATTACCGCTTTCTACAATTTTCAATTAAATGTTTTAAGTAACTGGTCTCTTAATAGATTCTCAAACAAAACATTTTCAATCTTCAAATTTTGATAGTCATACCAAACTTATACTGTTGTTTAGATCGTTTCGTTCAATTTACTATATATATTTTGCTCATTTGTTGTCATTTCCGGTAAAACTTCAACTTTAATTTAAAGTAGAAATGATGAAATTGCAATTAATATAAAGATATTTTTTAATAAAACCAAGCGTTTTATTTTATTTTTCATCTTTATTGTTATTTATTTATTATTATTATTATTAGGGAATATGAGTATTGCAAACAGAATCGCTCGGTATTTAAGTCTTATGTGAAATAAAAAATATTTTTCATAATTTATGTAATATCTAAAACAATAATTCAACAAAAATGTCTCAGATACAGCCTAAAATTCAGTTTCTAGTTTTGCTTTCAAAACGATTGAAATGAAATCAATAATGATATTTTGTTCCGGCCTATAAATATATTTCAAAAATTATGAAGTCAAAATTTAATGCAGTAAGGTATCATATTCTGAGAAATATTCTGGACACACCAAATTTTAAATAAATGAATGAATGTTTCTGTTTTCCACGGTCAACTAAGACTTATTTATAAAGTTTTGAATGTTAAAAATTTAGAAAAACTCAACATTTTCATAATCTTAGGCCAATTAATCTTGAGAAAACTGCGCGATGATTGGCGTATTTTCTTTGAAACGATCGATGGAAAATCTAACATTATCCTTTTTTTATTGAATAGTGATATTCAAATTTTCATAAATCAGTCTGTTTAAGTGATTGATTTAGTGTATTGGAAATTAACTCTTTTTATTTAAAATATTAGTGTTTCAAGAACATTTTGTTAATCGTGATTTCCATAGCAGAAGCTTTATGTAAAATCAAAATTCGCTATTTATTAGAGCATTTATTGAATCATGTTACATAAAATATAATCATTTTCGATTTAGATCATTTTAGCAGATCTGTGTCTTAATAAAGGTTTACAAATTAGCTGTGCTGCCCTCATTTGAATGGATATCCTGTTCATATTAAACAAAACTTGCCTTAAAATAAAACTGATTTATTCGTTTAATAATATAGAGAGTGTAAAAGATCATAAAATAATTTTTCTTGAATTTATTTTTTAGAAAAAATAATATTTCATATTTGTTTCATTTCCAACAGACACGTGCCGAAAATTATATTTTTGCAGATTTCATTTCCAAAAAGGTTTAATTTATTTTTAATTGGGGCTTTAATCAATGTGATGGCAACACTTTGAAAAAAGCTAATTTTTTCCCATGAATGCGAAACGTGCTTTATCTTAATTTTTATTTTTTACGAAAAAAATTATTGAAAAATATAGTTAAAATATTCATTTAAAAATTCATTAAAAATAGAAATTTAATTTTAAGATTAAAACATTAGTATCATTTAAAAGATAAATTTTTGATCTTTAACTTGATGTAAAAGTCTTTTTTGTGCGGTAATATTTTCGGAAGTTATAGCAGAAACACGTCAAAATTTCGCTTAATTTTTAAATAAATAAAATTCTCATTAAAAATTCGAAAAAATAATCCCCATGTGCACATTCCCGGCCTCCAAGGTATACACGTGCCAAATGTGGTAGCTGTAGGTTGAATGGTCTGGCCTGTACGGCGTCAACACACACACGCACACATTGAGCTTCATTATAAATATAGTTTAAATATTTCGACTATAAATAAAATAGTCGAAATAATTAATAGTCGATTATTAATATTAATAGTTCGACTATTAATATTAATATTAATAATTAATAGTCCAAATAATTAATTATTAATTATTTCGACTCTAAATAAAACTACAGTTCAAACATCACTAATCGAAAAATTATTTTTACAAAACAGCAATAAATTTATATTCTATACCAACGTCAGAGAATAAAATCCTCTGTTTTATTCCCGAATTAAAAATTTATAAATTAAAAACGATTTTTCATCATGTCAGATAAGATATTTATAACAGCCGATATCATAGAAAGTATATAAAACTAACAGTTACAAGGACATTTGTTTAGTTTGAGCAATTATGGTAATTATAATTAAGTAGGTTTCTAATAGCAGCAATTCACCTTGAATATAGATACAATTCGCCAGACAAAGAAAAATTAGAAAAGTAAATTATTCCAACGATTTCCTTGAACATGTTTTTATTCTCAGAAATGGATAACGCTGTTATGTAAGTCTGACAATTTAAATTTGTTTTAATAGCTTGCAATAAACGCCATAGACGTGCAGATATGCAAAAATCTATTAAAATTCAGAGAAGGTTTTAAGTAACTAAACTATCAATAAATAATAGGAAAAATGTTTTTAAAAAAAATCAAGTTATCATGTGAGAACATTATTTTTTTTCCTAAGTCATATGGTATCAATCCGATAGAGAAATATCATATTCTCACATAACTCATATTTTGCAATTTCCAACATTTAGAACACCGATGGTTATTGACCATCTAAATTGAGTTCTAAATTTTTTTTTTCTCGATGCCAGAGACTTTTCCGTGAAAACCCAGTTTAAACCGTTTTGAAACCATCATGTGACTATCAGATTACACAAGCGTCGATATCTATAAAACAATGATTTTTTTTCCCTCATCTAAAAATTGTTCGAGTTCCAACACTTTTTTGAGCTCAACAATCTCAAAGCGCCATTTTTTTTTGTTTTTTTTTTTTTTTTGCCATCTAGAAAAAATTTTAAATAAAAAAAAAATACATTATATATATGTGAGCATTATTTTATTTGAAGCAGAATGCAGTTTCGAAGAGAGAAAAACTCATTCATGTTTTAAAGCTCGCTTTATTTCCTCTCCCGGAGGCATGTTTATGTATAACCGGAGCAGACAAGCACGTCTGCTCACAGCAACGGGTAATTCAAGAAGGGGCGTAAAAGAGGGAGAAACAAATTATCCCTGTCATATATTGTGATGTTTTAATAGGGATTTCCATGGCATTTCAATGAAAACATAGAGATCCTTTAGAAGAATTTATAAAGTCAGCGGTATTTTGTCCCTTCACGCAGAGCGTGTGAAAGTGTCGGCGTTTAGCCGATTCAGCAATTTTATGAAGCTTCTCTTGAATTAATTAAGTAGAGAAAGTGGAATTAGATCTGGAAATAAGAGAATGAAATTACTATGATTTAAATTAAGAAAAAGCTATGGAAATTAATTTGGATTAAATTAAGATTTTAAAATAACATTACAATTTTCCCCCCATCGCAAAACGTGTAAATGCGTCGGGGCCCTTTCACACACAACCATATCCTACAGTGGTGACGAAGTAAGAGGTTAATGATTAAAAATATATTGAAAGTGATACCCAAGTTTAAATGCATATAAATAGTGATGCCTAGGTTTCCCTTACCTCCATATTATACAGACAATAATACAGAAATGTTCTAATTAGAGGGTTGAAAGTTTCTTTCTTTCACACTTCAATATTTTTATACTAAAGTATGAAAGAAAAAAACTTTTAACCCTCTAATTAGCAAATTAGTTGTGACTAGTTAACCCTTCTCCACTAAGTTCTAGTAGTGGGTGAAACTTAATGACCTAAAATTAGGACATCAAGAAGGGGGGGGGGGACATAATTCTTATTCTCTTTCTACTCTCATCTAGGAATATTTTTTTCCAAGGTGGAGAAAAACATATCTAGATCAAAAATAGAAATAGATAGAAATTGATTGTGAGGTTGAACCGTACACTCACATCTCAATAAGACTGCAGTATGTGAATTTATGTTGCGATGGCGCCTTTCACAACATCATTGTCATCATCACGAAGAAAAGAAAAAAAAAAACTAACTCTTATGAGTGGAGACAACGCGCCAACCTAAGTTAGGGATTATGTGGAAGAAACATGGGAAATAAAAGGAATTTTTTTTAATTTAAATTATTATTCATGACTTAATTTTAATTTTTCTGGAGGATAATATGTTCTTAATTTTGATACATGGACAATATCAGTAGCTTTGTTTGTTAATGCACCTGGTTTAGTTATTTCATAATTTACATCTGAAATTTTAGTTGAGTTGGCAATCCATCAGTAAGACTTTCTAAAACCAGTTGTGAATTAAGGCTTAACGGTGTGCCATCATTTAATTTTTGAAGAGGTATGAGCCATTCCATCAGAATGTTATTAATTTCAAAGGCTCGCACCATTCCGTAAAACGCAATAAAATCAGTTATGAAATGTAATTGCTACTTAGAAAAAAGTCTAATGCAAAACATCTAACATTTTCATTTTCTTTGTATCTGATTAATAAGCAAAACGATAAAGCAAATATATCCACTCACATCAAAGAGAAGCCTCTTAAAAAGTTCGTCCTTATAGTTCATGCATTCTTTTTATAACAATATATCCAGGTTGTCTAATGAAAAAGCTGAAAGTTTATTTTGTTATTTATTTATTTATTTTGACACTGTATGGAATGAACAAAGTCAGTGGAATCAAAATTTGACTTACTTGAAACAAAATTAGAGTTTCAATTTCATTCTAATTTTCTTCTGTTTTCATTCCAGAGGCATTAAAAAAAATAATAATGTTACAGACTAATAATGAATTTTATTTTCTAAATAGAATTTAAAAAATGGGTTTCTTTTAAACCAAATAAAATTTTGCCTGGGTTTTTTTTATTATTATTTTTATCGAATTCGGAGATGTCAGTCGAAAATAATTTTAAAACTTCCTGGAGAATAGAAACTGAGTCTGTACGCTATAAAAAATAAACAGCTGAATTTTTGGAAGCTTTCCCTGATGGAAAAAGAAGTGACATATGAAAAAGAAAAGATCCTATTCGAAATCATGCCAAAAGTGAGTAAGAATTTCAAAAATCCATGTAAAGGAATTATTTTTCCGATCCTTTCTGAAAAAAATTATATTTATTAATTTGCTAAAAATAAGAAATGCGTCTAAATATTAAATGAAAATATCATTTATACATTTTTTTAAAAACACCATTATATTACATTTGAATATTTTATATAGTTTCACAAATCACACCCCCTTTTATTCCAAAAGCGCTTTAGCAAATGATAGTAATGAAGTTCCAGGCTCTAGTTTAAAAATTAATAGCATTAATGGATAATTTTAGGGTGGTATTGGATATCAATGCGAAATCAAAGAAAGTTTAATGTTAAAATCAATTTAAATTTACTTCTTTAGGTTCAATTAAAACATTTCATTCATTTTTCAATTCAAACATTTTCAATTTTCATTTTTTTCAAATAAAATACTTCGGACATAATTTTTCTTGAATTTCCCTCATTTCTCAATTTAGACCTCCGATTTTTTTTCGCTGTAGAGCAACAATAACTTGCCCGTAGATGCACAACTACATTAATTCGTAAATCTTATAATCAAAATTATCTCATAACAAAAAACTCCTTTATGTTCTTGGAAATTCTTATGTAGAATTCTTTTGACTATGACACTTAGTTGACAAATATGTGCAATGATAAAAACAGAAAAAGTCATAAAATGATAAAATGCATTAAAAAATATTCTTTCAACAAACATTAGAATTCATTTAAAAAAAACAAGAAAAATAAAAATATTAATACTTTTTAAAATTGTTTTCAAATTTTAATTTCAAGCAAATGAACGAATGAATAGCGAATATTTCAAGGATTTTTTTTTATCAAATCAAGCGAAATGAATTATTGTAACCGAATTCGTGTAAAATGTATAATAATAATAGTTGTTGCAAGGACATTTAGTTTAAAACACTTCCATCAAGTGAACTATAGCTATTTAGATTTTAATCGGCTCATTTTTTTTTAGCATTCAGGTACCTTGAATAAAAAATAAAAAAATAGAATTCGCCGGACAGAAAAAAAAATTACTCGAGTCCCATCCAGGTAATTATTTTGAACTTGAGAAAGGACAAAGCTATTAGAATACGTCTTGCACAACTAAGTTCATTGGAACTCTTTTTTAATAGTTTAGAACCGACGTTGTACACCTGCAGAGCGGTAATAATTGTTAAGTGATATCTTATATAAAGGCTGGGGATTCAGCCATTTGATATTAGAGTACTGCAGTGGAAATGATGACAAATAAAAAGTCTCCAAAGGTTGGGTCCGACAAACGGAAAGATTTAATTTAAACACAATTTATTAAATGGAAATAAAATGAAACACATTATGAACTATTTACAAATATGATGGGGGGGGGGGAAACATAAATACTGTCATTACAGGACCCGAAACCAGCACCGAACCACATTACAAACATAATGACACGTATTTATATCATGTTTTAATTCTTATATTTGCATATTAGCTACGATCGGGTTAAATAAATGTTAGATACGATACCGATTAAATAGCTATATGCTTAATGTCAAGTGAAGGGATTTACTCAAACTAATGACGTACAATAGCTCGTTCAAAATGCATTGCATCATTTTTCAATAAAGTACGGGAGACAAAAGAATTTGAAATTTAGAACCTTAATGCCAAAATTTCGTAACAAAAATGTATCAAATTTCAGAGAAGAGTTTTATGAAATAGCCTGTTAACCTTTATCAGTGCATAAGAGATAAGTCATTCCAAGCTATTTCGTTATTACAAATTGAACATTTGTGTAGACCATATCAAATAATAGGGCTGTTGACTTCAAAGAAACTAATGCTTTTCTACAATATGCCACAAGTCATGAGCATACAGGATAGTTTCAATTTGAAAATCTGTAAACAATTTGTTTAGGAATTGTTGTGCCAATCTCAGCATCAAAATTCCAAGACAGTTTTCCTGCATTTATGTCTTTTGAATCCCAATTTACAACAAATACTGGGTAAGCGAACTCATCCTATATTCTTTCAATAAAAGGTGAATTGAAATTATGTTATATTATTAAAAGCATTGACTATTATATCATCAATTTGTTTGTAATATTATAGATAGCTGGAAAAATTAAATTGATAAAATTTTAAATAAGAGAGAGCAATGGATTTCATTTCAAAAATTGCACTTTGTTTATTTTCCAATTGTAACGGAATGTAAATTTGTAAATTTTTTAAACTTCTCTTCTTACAGAAAACTAATGTGGAAGATAACTTCGATTGAGTAAATTAGAGTTATCTTCCAATTTACTCAAAAACAGAGATTGACCACGCCGGCAGATAAAAACGAAGGTTAGTTTGTATTGAGTCAGCCGTCGAGCCTTATTCTGAGTAGACAGTCGTACAGTAGAATCAGTCGTAAGTCAAACATTGAATTGACAAGTTCATTTCAAGCGAAAAGACAATTGAAAATAGTAAACGATCGAGAGGTGTTAGTAGTTGAGAGAAGACTCTCTTCTGCGAACTTCTTTCTGAGAGCTCTGTGATATTACGGTTATTTACTATCGGTCTGCTGTTGTATGCTGCTGTTTAAAATTATTAAATGCTGCTTATTCTTGTGTATTCTTCGGCTGTGTTCTACTGACTGTGCGTTCTTTTTTTTTGTTTGTTTGTTTTTTAATAAACATTGTTATTTGTTATTGAGCTTGTAGGATTTGTTATTGAAGCTGTCGAAAATCCCGAATCTGAATTGGAGGGGAACAGTTTTCGTCGATCAGTGTAAACGGATTTTATTTCATTTTCTGATTATGAAATTGTATGAATTGTAATATATTTACTTTACTATATTCTATTCCTTTTAAAGAACTGACATAATCATACGCATTTAAATCTATTGCTTCTTGCGATATCTTACATTCATTTTAACCCCCACCATTCCAAGGCATACATTAGCAGCCTAATATTTTTAAGCTATATAGTCTTTAATTTATTTTATGCGTAATTTAATTTACAATTTTATACATTACATTCATGAATAAATAGTATATCAAGTTTTTTGTCATCATATAAATTATTCTTTCGCCAATGACATCTTCAAAACAGAAATATATTTATATTTATTTCACTTAATTTAATTGAAATGAAATAGCAAATATAAAAGGTATTCTTAATAATAACTTCTAATTCAGTTTCGAACCTAAAACTGTACAAATAAAAAAATTTATTTAAAAAATTCTGCGTGTGTGTGTGTGTTCCTTTTTTTAATGAATATCTTAGTATTCCATTTCATCCATTCTTATCAGTATAATTACTTTAATTATACTATTACGAATCTGTAATACCAGTTTCTTACATTGTTGTTGTAAAGAGAGATTTACAGGTATTCTTAAATGGATGTTGAATGCATGTCACATATTTGAATACCGATCTTGGCGACTTTGGCGACAAAAATTAAAGCTCTGGGAAATTCAAGAGCTTTGTTCCTAGTGCTATTAGGAACGCAGATATCAAGATTCTCCTGGAAATTCCCATGTGATATCACACCTTGTCGAGAGGCTCCATAAGGCGAAATTATCATACAAGGAACAAATTCTGGTTCTGGATTGTTGATCGCTGAATGAAGTATACTTATGTACACTGAGCACTATTATTGTTTTTCATTTAGAGGTATGCTATCTATTTGTGTTCTACAATACAGTACAATGCAGAATAGAATCTACATTTCTGATTTGCTCTACTAATCTTCATTGTAGTGATTTTAAAATCATGTAATGTTTCCCAACTCGTACAGCCATTATCCATATATTCTTTTTAATGTTTTCTATTCTCAGAAATTATTAAACTATTGTTGTTCAATTAATTTAAAATTTTAAAAAGGATTTTGCAATTTGCAACTGTTTTTACTATTCCAAAAATTATTTCTTTTTTTAATATTAATATTACTTTAAAATTCATTAAAAAAACTAATGCTGTAATAAGATAAGATTATGTAAATACTCTTTCTTAAATAATTAGAAAAATAACGATTAAAACACAGATTGAAAAACACATTGGGGTAAACAGTTCATTTCATTATTTTCTAGATTATTTCATCGTTTTTATCTTTCTATTTTATCTTCAATGAAAATTTTAAAGAGTTATAAAAAATATTTTTTTAATAAACATTACATTTACGCACAGATTAGGAAAGAAACAAGGATGCTTCAAGAATTGATGCACTATTCTGATTTTTACTTTAACTAAACATAACAGACGGAAAAGCGGAAAAGGCCAAATATATCATTCCATTCCAATTCGAAGTAATTGTATATTTCCCTAAATATTGGACTTTTAGTGTGCAATGTAAACATACTTTTACATTGCAAATTTTTTATATATATAATCACCCTCTCCAAACACCTAAGCAGCCAGAAAGTAGGACATTCTCATGTAACTAATAGTAATGGTTCTAGAATGTAATTTCTGTATCCAGTTTTTCTTATCCGTTTGGTAAGTAATCCGATAAAGCAAACTTATCCTTCCACAACAAAGAGAAGTCTTCCAAAAAGTTTACTCTCACGGCTGATGGCGCTACTTCTTATAACCATATAACCAAATAAGTCAGCGGATAAGGTGGGAAGTTATATATTTGTTGTTGCTTCCTTCAAGGCTGAATGACCACTGTAAAGCTCATCAGACACAATCGGGGGAAAACATTGTGGGTCCATTTTGGAATAACGGAATCTTGATGTAGCTTAAGTGAGTCAGAATCCGAATTTTTAGTTCTATTCGAATTTTCTTTCTCTTTTTGCTTCGCTGACTAATCTGAAATGGCAAAAAGCAGTCTTATTGAGAACAAAGGGATTTTATTTTTCTAAAAATGTAAAAAAAAAGTGTTTTCCACAGGAAGGATTTGTTCGCTGGCATTATCGAATTTAAAAGAAGTGGATCGAACATCCTTTTGAAAATTCCCTGAGGAATAAGCATTGAATTTGTACCAATAAAAGAAACAAAATGGTTGGATTACTTGTTCGTTGGGGCAACCACTATTTTGAAGTCGGTGAAACAAGAAATTCGTGAGAAATAATTCGAAAAGTTAGTAAGAATTTCAGAAAAAATTCCAAGTGATTGAAATATTTTTCTGCTTCAGCTGTTTGGTAAAAAGTTGAGAATAATGTTTAAATATTCGAAAAAATGGAATCAATTTATACCACCAACATATTTTATTGAATGTACGACATAATTTAGAAATGAAATATCTTGGACAATTTTTATTTGCTGCTTATAATATTACATTTTTAATACTCTATATGCAGAGATAACGCCTTATTCTATACTTTTATTGTCATAGACAATAAATGCATATAACAACATGCTAAAACAAAAAAATAGCTTTTTAATAATATCATTTTTGCACAATTTTTTTTCTTTATTTTTAATAATTTTTGAAAAGTTAATTCAATATGCAATCTGTGTTTTTCATTTTATGATGAAATTTAAACGACTCCATCAAAACGTTCAACCGTGCATGTGCCTTTGCCAGTGTTAAAATTACAGTAAAAAAAAAAAAAGATTTTTTTTGGGGGGGGGGATCATTAACTATGAAATTGGATCTCCACTTCTGCTTTTATTGGTATTGCATACACATTTTTTTTATTTGCATGCACACTAATTTATAATAAATTAATTCAATTAAATTCATGTTTTGCAGTCATATTAAATATCAAGATTAAATAAAAAATGCATTCCATATCAAACGTTTAACAGCCTAAAATGTCAGTAATCCGGGGGTACAAACTGGTTATTAAAGAAGGCTACTTGTATAAATTTTCTGCTAATCTTTCTCCACCTTAGTAATCCTTCAGCCAAAAATAGAACTCACAAGACAGGGAAAAGGTGCTTAACTAAATGATCTAGATAATTGCTTATCCTTGAACAGATTCGAGTAGTCAGGAAAGGTCAAATCTGATAGATATGTCTGCGAAGCTGAGTTTGAAGCTTCTTCGCCTTTTCGATAACCAGTGTGACTAGACGGAAAATATTTATTTTGACTTTTCAACTCTTAACATAAGGTCTATAATTAAGACTGGAATTATTTCTTTGTATTTTCAGTTGTATGAGAAAAACATCGCCTTTGCAGGTGTTTGCAATGAATTATTACAATAAATTTCGTATGCAAATGCATCTAAGGACTTTATGAGATAACTTATTTAATTATAGCAGAAGAAAAGTGTCTTGCTCGTGTCACTTTATTAAAATTGCAAGCTCTGATATTTCCTTTGTAGCTGTTTTTCTACCGTTTTCAAGAGGTTCTTCTCTCGCATTCTCACTGCCCTTGATGACATTAAAAAATAATAATAAGCCATCTCAAGTAGACTCCTCTAAACCTTCTCACATATTCCCTCATAAACTTATTAGATAAAGAACATCTTGCATGATATTGACGTACAATAGTTACGAAATAAACTTTTGATGGAATTTAGCATTTTTATTGAATCTATCATGTCATTTTTGGAGAGTTATTTGGCGATTAATGTCTGGTATGCGTTAATCGTGCCAAAATTCGAATTTGTGTTTTAGAGACCTTTTTCACAACCGATTGAAACCAAAATTTGGCATATAACTATGCTTGTAGTCACAAAGTCATATAACATATCTGATATATTTAAGTCATTGTGGAATATATTAAGATATTAATGATGTTTAGTTTATATGTTTTTAAGAAAATTTTTCCTTAAATGAGGTGAAATATTGATATATCTAATCTCAGAAGAATAAGGCGCTGTTTCACAAATGCATTATTATAGTTAAAACATTTAATGCATTTTTAAACAACGATTTTCATTAATTTTGCAATTTTTACGGAAGGTTTTTTTTTTCTCAGTTAGACGAATTTCGTTTTAGAGTTTTTATTGCTGAAGTTAAACCTGTACCACAATCAAACAGGAATACAGTTTATTTCATTTGTAGTAACGAAACGGGTTAAATTAACATAAAGTAACTAAGTAAATGCTTTAAATACGTCCTTGAATTTGTCCTTGAATAATATATATTTTATCGCTAATGATCGTTTGAAATTATTAATAGTTGTTTCATATTTATCGGTAGCTTCATGTTAATGATGTTTAGCTTATATGTATTTAAGAAAGTGTTTCGTTAAGCTCAGAGGAATAAAGCTCTGTTTCAGAAATATATTAATATAGTTAAAATATTTAATACATTTTTAACCAACTATCTTCATTAATTTAGCAATTTTTACAGAAGGATTTTTTTCTCAGTTAGACGAACTTCATTTCAAAGTTTTTATTATTGAGCTAAACCTATACCATCATCAAACAGGAATGCAATTGATTTCATTTGTAGAAAGGAAACGGGTTAAATTAACATTAAGTAACTAAATAAATGCTTTAAATACGTCCTTGAATTTGTCCTTGAATAATATATATTTTATCGCTAATGATCGTTTGAAATTATCAATAGTTGTTTCATTTTTATCAGTAGCTTGTTTCATTAATTCCAATTTCTTTTTTATAAAATAAGATGGAATGTTATTCAAAATTATTCAAATTATTCATTAATCAAATGACTTATTATTCAAAATTATCCTTCATAGATCAGAATTTTATGAAAAGGGATACTTAATAATAGTTCAGAATTTTTTATATATATTATTGAAAAATAGTGATTAAAGGAATAACAACCGATTCAAGAATATTACAGTTAATGAATAAATTATTATTCGAAATTTTATTTAGACCTTTCATTGTTGTGATTTTTTTTTTTTTACTTTCTCGTATACGTAGTGCAGAGAATGTATAGTAATCGTCAAAAAATTTAAACTCGAGATCTCCAAGTCGAATCTCCAAGTTTCAGACCTTCCTGGATTTGAAAAATCCATTTTTGGAAAATTTCCGTAAATCTGTCTGTCTGTCTGAGACAAAGATAACTCAAATACGCTTTGAGATAGACAGAGGGAATTTGGTGTACGGTAATTATACCAAATTTTTAGGTTTCTATCATATTTTGAGCCAAATCCGTTCTGAGAAAATCTGTCTGTACGGCTGTCTGAATATAATTTAACACGATAACTAGAAAACGAAAAGAGTTGCCTAGATAAAATTTGGTACACAGATTTAGCATCTATAGGGCAGACAAAAATTTTGAGCCAAATCCAAAAAGGGGTTGACTATTTGCTGATGTGTAGTTTCAGAAACATTTAAAAGCGATAACTCAAAAATGCAATGACTTAAATATATCAAATTTGGTACGATAGTTTATGGTTATAAATAAAGTTTTGTATCAAATGTTTGGTAGGATCAGTTGGGAAAGATGTGTCTGAAACACAAATTTGATTTTTGAATGTTATTAACCTTATGCCAGGGATTAATCGCCAAATTATTCGCCAAGGATCACACAATAGATTCAGTAAAAAGATTAAATGCACGCCAAAGGTTAATATTTCATAATTGTTGTACGCCAATGGTTTTGGAGAGACCACTTCGCTGATTTCTTTCAGTAATGAGACTCGGAACAAAAAAAAACAGTCCATATCTTTTAGATATGAATAAACTTCAAGAAATATTTAAATAAATTTTATGTTTAGATTTTTAAGAAGAAATTAACGGCACTAATCTCAAACCAGACCATTGAAGAATATTTATTTATTATTCATCAATGAAGATTCTCTATTTACAGATATTTTATTTCATTGAGTGTATAAATTTAATATATTGTCTATAAATAAAAGATTTTCGGTGAAAATTTGGAAAAAATTCTGGCATTTTCTCATCGATTAAATTTGTCAGGAAATCAACATCGATTTTGAATTGACTCAAATTTTAATTTCATTGGTTTCCGAAGCAGATGAAACTACATGCTTAACATAAAACTATTTCATAGAATTTTTTCAACTGTGTCAGAATGTTAGAAGTAATTTGGACTTAATATGAAAAAATGGTTTGAATGATTCTGAGTCCATCGATAGTGTTCTACTCGAAATTCTTTTTCATATTAATAAATGTGTTATCCCACACCTCCTTCTTACATAAAAAGTGTGAAACTTAGCTAAGCCTTAAATACTGTAAGTGCTTAAATTTTTATTTCAGAATAACGTTCATGAAATTCTGTGTTCTAGAGTTTAATGAAGAAAATCAAGTTTGCAATTTGGACGCCTTTTTGGCAACAGATTGAAACAAAAAAAAATTGATAGATAATTAATATAAAAATCACATACTATATTTCGTTTATCTAAATCTAAAATTTGAATTATCATTTTTCATAATACTGCCGCATTGAAAATTCAGAAGTTCTCTCTACATGGCCGAATGGTCATAGCACTGGTCTCTTAATCAAGAGATCATGAGTTCCAATCTCGCTAGCGACAATGCAATGTATAGTTTGTGTAAATATTTATTTCCTTGATTTTATGTTTCCCTTTATTTCATGTTCCAGAAGATTCTGGACATTTCTTTAGTTTACCAGACAAGTGTTCTGGACTTTTCTTACTGTCTCTTGAAAAGTATTCTGGAACTTTCCCTGCTAGTATAAAAGTAGAAGATTTGTTAGTCATTGTGTTCTCAGTTCAGAGTTGAGTTAATAAATTGATTTAGCTCTACTTCTTGTGTGTATCATTGCGTTCTACACTAAAGTATCTACAAGAAAATACGAACAGATACAGATAGGTACTTCATCTGTCTAACTCGAAGCATTTTTGAAGTATCGTATTCACAGAAAAATAAATATAATGCCCAAAATAAGGATTTTAATTGTTGTTTCTGATGGCACTTGCCATGGACAAGCCCGCTGATTCAAAGTCAGCGATTTTAAGCCACGAGAGAGCGTCTCTTGTTTTCGTAGCGCCAACTAGGGCCAAGAGTACGATTTTACTACTCACGCATCACATTCGCTTGCACAGCCCCTTTTTACAGGGGGACACATTCACACATCTCACAGAGAAAGCAGATGAAGAATAACGATGGCAGAACCGGAACTCGAACCCAGTATGCCCAGATCATGGGGAAGATGCGCTACCTCTATGTCAGGACGCCGGCAGGATTATAATACTTCCTCTTTGTAAATTTCATACACGAGAAAGTAAAAAACTTCTTCTACAACCCTTTAATGGGAAGAAATACAACTGAAATAGAATGTTAATTTATCAATTCAATTAAATATTAATTGCAACTGTAATTTAATTACACGTCTATTAAATCAGAAATGTTTTAAATACAATATTTGGACTTTTACAATTTATTGCCTTTTTACGTTATGGCTTAGTTAATCTAAATTGTTTGCCAAAATTATAAGAAGCTGATGAATTGCTATCATAATAAATTCAAATAATCATGCTATACTTATTAATATTTCAGTTAATAAAAAAAGATAAAATTGTAGAAGTTAAAAAAAATAACAATTTCTTTAGTAACAATTTCATTCCACACTTTTATTCTTAAAAAGTATCATAAATAATGTAAACAATCAAAGTCAACAGTAATGTATAATTTTATAATTCCATCAGAGTACAATTACTTAAGTAATACTTGTCATAGTTTAAAACTACTTAAAGCTTTGGAAATATAAAAACGATTTAAATCTAAAGAAAAATTTCAACCAAAATCTTGTAAATAATGTTGTGTAAAGTAGACATTTTAGAGAAATCTAAGAAATATTCTAATAAAATCTCAAAAATTTCAATATTTTATTTACGGTAGGTAAAATAATTGAACAAATAATGATTCTGATGCATCATATCCTTTAATTGCATTAGTTCAGAGACTATTCAATGCGTATTCCTTATAATTAACTTCTCCAAAATCTTTTTCAAAAAAAAATTTCCATCTGATTTGATACCAAATTTCTCCTGTTAATTATTTTATCAGCAGAAAATTAATGAGTGTCTTTCTCTTACTCTGAAGAAAGGTACTTGAATAATGATTAAAACCAAAAACAATAAAATTTTCTTTTGGGATAACGAAAATTGAGATAATTGTATCAAGAACAGATAATGAACCCTAAAAATTAAATCTAGTGTTCAGTAAAATAAATTGTGCAAATTGAATCGACTTATTTAGTGAAGTCACTGTCTTGGGTAATAAATGAAATTGAAATTATTCTGAAGTTAATCTTGATCTAAAATTTACGAAATTGAATTTGAGTAATCATTAGTTTAATTCTATAATAATGCAGGATTCAATATCCTTGCATCCTTCGATAAAAAAAATAATTATATGTCGCCATTTAATCATCAAATAACTTAATTATTGTCATTAATTATTAATATCATAATTTGATTTTAAAAAATGGCTCGGATTTATGATTTAAATATTCTGCCTCGTCTATTAAATATTCTATTTCAAGAATAATTCATGCAAATACTAAAAGACTTTAAATAAAGAAATGTGCTGTATTTTGAAATGAATTTATTAGGTCCCTAAAAATTACTTCAGAAAATTGTCAAAATTTTAATTATTTTTTTTTTCATATAATTTTCAGAACTGATTCTTTAAAAAAATCCTTTTTGTTCCATCACTTATTTTTCACTAGAGGATCTCAAATTTTTAGAGAAAAAATTTCAAATTATTATGCCATTTATCATTTATTTTATCATTTCATTATCATCATTTATTTTATCATTTCAGAAATAAATAAATAGTATTTATGTTTTTGATCTGCCATCAATTAATTAATTAATTAAAATGGTTGTAGTTATTTATAATTAACGATTTCTGATCAATTTGTCAGGAATCGTCTCCGGGAATGCGCCTCAATAATACTACTATTCCATCATTCCTCATTATTACTATTACATTATTACCATTATTACTATTCCATCATTCCTTGTATCACCTCATTATATTGTTACGAAACTTCCGGGGTTCGTTTGGATAGTGGAAGTTATATGGTGTGGAGAACGCTCTATCAGCAGGCGGCAGTAGAAAAAGAAACAACGACGTTTATTTACACGAAGACACACAGGACAGCACAAAAACGACAACTATATACAGCATAGAAGACAATTATCTTCAGCCGCGAGACGTGCAAACAGCAGCATACAACAAAACTCTACTGCAGACAGTAGCGCACAGCTTAGTTCAGCACTAGCTTGACTCCGTCGCTGCTCTGCTAATCCCTGGAAGGCCAGTTCTTCACCGTCGATTCCGACTACTACTCCGAACACACTACTCTTCGACTTCGATGGTAGGCTTATCGGGGCACCCGTCCTTGGAAAAAGACTATCCCCTTATTGATGTGGCTGTTAGAGCTTTGCTTTTAGTATTTTGCCATGATATTGTTGGGTTATTGATGAAATTACTTAGGTAAGGTTCCGTGTTGATTGGCTGGGCGCAGGAGGATTATTGGTTGTTACTGGTGGAGTGGGTGAGTGGGTATGCTGGCAGAAGTGACGGGACTTTGCGATGTAAATCAAATGCAGGGTGAGATTACATGTAAAATATTATAACACTAGATGGCGCCATGGGCGTCGACTGTTTACATTGATTTGGTCAGGTAATGTTAAAGGGTTAGACTTGTTAGCGTAAGGGTTATGCTTTAAAGGAGAGCGTTTTTGGGTCTTTTAATTCGTGGATTCGAATCATATTTAGGGATTAGTTGAATTGCTTCGTTATCTATATTTACAAGGTTATTATAAAAGTTAGTGGCTAATTTTTGAACAAATTTTTTGAGTGGGGGATATTCGATTGCTTTGTAAATTTCTGAGTTGGAGAAAAATCTGGGTGCTTTACAGATATTTTTTATTATTTGATTTTGTTGTTGCTCAAGTAGTTTGAAGTTACTTTCGGCAGCATACCCCCACACTGAGCAGCTATAAATGTGTACTGGACGCAAATACGCTGTGTAAATAAGTAATTTATTTTCCCTATTCATTTTTGAATTCCATGAAATAAGGGGGTAGAATTTTCGCGCTAGTTCACGGAATTTATTTTTGATGTAAATAAAGTGGGGTTTCCATGTTAATTTCCTGTCAATAACTACTCCGAGATATTTGCAATTCTGAGACCACGGGATAATTTTGTCGTTAATTTTAAGCTGGAGGTACGATTTATTTGCAGGTGATTTATGGAAAATTATAGCTTCTGTTTTCGTGACGTTGATTGTGATTTTCCATTTTTCGAACCAGCCTTCAAGTTTTATGAGGTGTGTTAAGTGCTAGTTGTATGTAATTTGGGTTTTTATTTTTTGAAAGAATTGCTTTGTCATCCGCGAAGATGCAAATAATTGTATTGAATTGTTTAGGGATGTCGTTAATGAAGATGGAAAACAACAATGGGCAAATTTTAGAGCCTTGGGCTACACCGGCTTGAATATTTTTTTCTGAGGAGATTGCATTTTTGACTTTGACTTTAAATTACGATTTAATAAATAAGAATAAATGATTTGAATGAGGTAGTTGGGGGTATTATATTTAATTAGTTTATAAATTAAACCGTGTTGCCAAACTCTATCGAATACTTTTTGGATGTCTAAGAAGACTGCTGCAGATTTTTCTTTGTTGTTAAAAGCTTCTTCGATGAATTCGGTAACACGGTAGAGTTGGTGTGTTGTAGAAAAGGTTTTCCTGAATCCAAATTGCTCTGGTATGAGGATTTTATTTTCTTCTAGGAAAGTGTTTAATCTTTTAAGTATTATGTGTTCAGTTAATTTACTTATTGATGGGAGTAAGGAGATGGGTCTGTAATTGGTAGGGTTGGTTGGGTCTTTGCCGGGTTTGTGAATAGGCACAACAGTTGCTGTCTTCCATCTTTTGCGAAAATATCCAATAATTAAAATTTTATAAATTAATATTGTGATTTCAAAAATGATATTGTCAGGGAGATTTTTGAGCATTTTGTTGTTAATTCCATCATGCCCTGGGGATTTATTGGTTTTAAGCTTTTTGATTGCTAATTTAATTTCACTGGGGGTAGGAGGTGTTCTGATTTCTTTGAGTGTGTTTTTATTGAATTTAAATTGGGCTATTGCTTCATTAACCATGTTATCGGTTTCTTTGTCTAATGTGTCACTATTTTGAAATTGCTTCTCTAGACTAGTGGCAATGCATTCTACTTTGTCTTCGTCTGTAAGAGCAAGAGTGTAGGTGTCAGTTAGTGGTGGAATATTTTTGAATTTCTTTTTAAAAGGTTTCACTAGTTCCCAAATAGTGTTGTCTTCTGCATTTGCATTAACAATTTTGTCTATGAAATTATTTTGTTCTATTGTTTTGTTAAGTTTGGTAAGTTCTTTGTTTAGTTTATTTGCGATTTTTTTAAAGGCAAGGTCCCTAGTTTGTTGAAACATCTTTCTAGCATAATTACGTTCTTTATTAAGCTTCTTTATTTTCGGATCAAAGTGAAAATTGTATGGGGTGACGGGTTTAGACGCGGTGATGTTATTTTGGTTAATTAGTTGCTCTAAGGTATTGACTGCATTATCTAATTTATTTTCCGTGCCGATATTTATGAAATTAAGATTTTTAGTTTTAGCAAGGTTATTTTTGAATAGGGTCCAATTGGTTTTAATTTCTCCTAGATTGTCTGGTAGGGTGTATTTAAAAAAGAAATGTATCTTTATAAGGTTGTGATCGGAGCTAAGTTCAGGGATGGAGAGTATTTCATAAGGAAAAATAAAATCTTTAACTAGGGTGAGGTCTATTGTACTTTCTGAGTGAGTTCCAAATCTTGTGGGGGTAGCAGGAGCAATGATATCAATGCCGGCCCTATTGCAAAATGTATGTAGAGAAATTCCTCAGGCTGAGTTGTAATTACAGCCCCAGCTTATATGAGGGGCATTGAAATCTTCGGCTATTATTTGGTTGGGGCTAATTTGAATAAGTGTTTCTAAGTCAAAAGTAAAGAGGGAAGTGTCGGAACTTTGGGGAATGTAAATGGAGGTGAGAGTTATGGGTTCTTTATTTTTAAAATTAATTACTATTACGTTTGCTTCAACATGGTAAAGAGTTGGGGTGATTAGTTCATAGTGGGAGATATAATTTTTAATTAGTATAGCTGTTCCTCCTGCTGCGTTTTGGTTGGGGCTTGTAATTTGGCGGTAGCTGTAGTAAGCGACGTAATTTGCCAGAAAGATTTTCTTTTGTGGTCTCAGGTGTGTTTCCTGAATTAGGATAATGTCGGGGTTATACTTATTTACAAACAGTCTGAATTCGTTTATTTTATTCTTGATCCCGTTTGCGTTCCAGTACACAATGCTAAGACTATTAAGATTGAATTAAATTAATTAGGTATATGAGTTTCATGGCTTTCAAAAGCCATCATTAAAAGTTGTAGTTTATCTTCAATAGAGTTTGCGTATTTAAGTTGTTTAAGTGATGTAAACAGATTTGGATACATTTTTACAAGCTTTCTTAATTCGTGCGTTGCTTCAGCGATGTCTTTGATAAAACTGTCGCCTAGCGTTGCTGTCAGATCGATGTTGTCAGGGCTATTGTTTTTGTTAACATTGACGGAAGGTTGGTCTCGTGGCGCCCTCTGTTGGGAAGCATTGCCATTCAAGAGGTCGGCGAAAGACTCATTTTCTTGAATATATGCCTGCTTGATGTTGATGTTTTTTCTGGTTGGGGGGTAGTAATTCTCGCAGATATTATTGTTGTTGGGTAACTTGGGGAATGCTTCACAGCCCCTGTAAGATGCGACGTGGCCTATTTTATTGCAATTGATGCATTTTGGTTCAGCTATTTTCTCTTTGATTGAGCACTGGTTGGTTAGGTGTTCCTAGTTGCATTTTAAGCATCGTGGCTTCATTTCGCAACATTCTGCGGTGTGATGAAAGTAATTGCATTTAAAACATTGATTTATTGTCCTCCTGCCCCTAAAGGGTTCGACCGTGATTTTTAGGTAATTAATGTGCGTAATATCGAAAATTCTTTGTGCCTCATTATTTCTCCTTAACTCAATGAGCTGGAAGGGGAGGGGACGTCTGGATTTCAACTGAGTTAATTGCGTAACTTTAGAAACGGGTAGGTCATATTCAATTGTGAGGGCATCTTTTAGCTCGTCTGTATTGTGATCATGTGGTAACCGTTTGATCACTTCTTTTATTGACCTCTCGTCTCTTGGTTTAATTATATAAAAATCATAGCCCTGGGTTTTGCAGAAAATCGTGATTTTTCTGTGTTGTTCAGCATCGTTTGGAAAGATTTTTACGTAACCGCTCGCTAGCTTGTTGTCTGTTGGGCCACAGACTTTCCTGATTTGTACGAGCATTTCTGCATAATCTGGGTTGTACTTGAGCATTATTGGGGGAAGTTTTCTAATTGGGCTGGGTGTTTCCTCGGCTTTAGAGCTTATTTTTTCCAATGGTTCAAATTTATTTGTTGTTTCGATTAAATTAATTTGGCTATTTTGAGCTGGGCGGGCTGTTTTCCTTTTTGGGGACCTGGTAAATTTCTCCTGTTTTGCGTGTTTAGCTCTATCATTGCCACAACAATCAGGTAGAAGGTCCAACTCACCCTCTAGTGCTCCTTTCTGTGCTAGGGCCTCCTGGTGGTTTTGCCTCATGTTGTGGTAGTCTTGGCATTCAGCATTCAGTCCATTTTCCAGATAAAATTGGATAGCATTTATTAATCCATCGCTTTTGATTTTAAGGAACTCAATTTTTCGCTCTAAAAAGAGCCGTTCATCACAGTGACATTGATGCTGAGTATTCTCAGCATCAGTTTCCATATCGTTGGCACGTATGCGGTTAGCGCTTTCTTCCTCACTACTCTGGCAGCTGCGGACCCTTTTATAGGTCTCAGGAGGCGGGGCTAGAAGCTTCTCAACCAATCAGGAACGTTCGAGGCGTATCTCGTTTCCTACTGAACGGATCGGGAAAATTCTCGATGTTTCGGGTATAATCTATTTTGGCGCCAAAGTCGCCAAATTCGTCGCCAAGTCGCCAAATGATCGTCAAGTTTGTCGCCAAGCTTTGGGACCTTCGATGCGACACCCGGACTCCGTCCAATACCGTCCAATGTCAGTTACTGTATTCTCAGTTCTGGGTTGAGATAATAACTTAGTTTAACTCTGCTTCTTGTGAGCGTCATTGAGTTCAACACTAAAATATCTACGTGACAATATCGTATCATTAAATACAGACAAACCTGGGAAAAGGGACTTTCCGAAACTTCCTCGCTAAATAAAGGTGTTGACCCCTCACCCAGCATAAAATTGCGGATCTTAGTAAGACCGCGAAAGCTTTACATAACATTGGCCAACAATAGTTGACCATTAGTGAAAATTTAGCATTTTTATTTAATTTATCATGTGCTCCTTGGCAATTAATCCTCGATATGCAGTTAATGGTACCCAGAAAGCATTGTATCTGTTTTAGACGCATATTTTTCAAAAGATTAATGCTAAAATCTCGCACAGAGCTGCATTTGTAGTCAAATGTCGTCGAATATTGCATCAAATTTGAATCCGAATATTGCATCAAATTTCATTTATTTAAGTTCTTGTGTTTATAAATGATCATCGAATACGACAGTACAAATACATTTACAAACCGACAGAGAGTCAATTCTTTGATTTATCTGGTATCACATTTGATATGGATTTATATTTTAAATGATTTACACCCATGTAATAAATTTTATCTATTTGGCTCCTTCCGTTTTAATCCTTACGTAATAATCTTACTCACTTGTAGCTTGGGCAATCAGTAATCAATCAGGAAATTTGCCTTGATTTCCTCCAAATATATTTCGTTCAAAATTGGATATAAATCTACATATTTGGTGTTAAGGCAATATACCTAATTTCATTTCTTTAATTTAAAGCGTTTTTAAGTTATCGAGTTCACAGGTAGACAGATATAATCCCCCCCCCCAAAAAAATGTGTTTTTGAGAATCATAAAACGTAAAAATTTGCAAAAATCTGGAGTTCGAATTTTTTTAACAATTACAATACTTTCGATTTGCATACTCCGTACAAGAGTAAATAACCAGCTGGAGTGATTTCTCTTAAAATTTTCTCGCATACTGTCCAATAAAGGTCTTATTTTCTCTCAGCATACCTTTGGCGGAATTTAGTCACAAAATATAGATCTTTGTCATGAATCTAGAATTTTTTACTGAATTCAGTGTGCGAATACATATTGAGTGACTGAAACCAAATTTTGATATGGAACTTATTTTGAGTCACAAACCCATATACCAAAATTCAATGATTCAAGCCATTGCAATTCTGAGTTACTGCGCTTACATTCATGTTGAAGTACAGATCGACAAACGGTCAAACTTTAGACAGATTATATTGGAGATTTGATAATAGTCTACATTTTAGATGCTAAATCCGTGTTACACATTTTATCTACCTAGCTCTTTACATTTTGTAGTTATCGAATTTACTTGTGCTCAAACAGTCGAACAGACAGACTTCCTTCTAATGGATTTTGTTCAAAATACGACAGAAATCTACAAATATATTGTAAACTCCATATATCAAATTTCTCACTTCTAGAGTATCGTACTTTTTGAATTATTGAGTTTACAGACAGATAGACACACATAATGCCAAAAATAAGTTTTTCTTTCTCATGGGTTTCTAAAGCGTGGAGATTCATCAAACTCTACAAATATAATCTAAAATCCATATACCAAATTTCTTCCTTCTAGTGTATCGCACCATTTGAGTCATTGTGTTTATAGACAGATAGACATAATGAAAAAAATATGTTTTACTATCTCAAAGATTTCTAAACATGCAGATACACCAAACTCCCGAGTTCCAATTTTTTTAACGAATATAATGGTTTCTCTATACTTTCCATATGACAAATTAATAAAACATATCTATTCACAACAAACAAAACTCTCAAAATATTTCACCATTAGAGATGATGGAATGACTTTTTACAAAAATATAACCAGACAATATATGGATAAGGTGGGAGGTTGCTATTGTTGTTATATTCTCCTTGAAGACTGAATGGCCACAGTAAAGTTCATCAGGAATAATCAGAAAGAACTGTGGATCTATTTTGGAATAACGGAATAGCAATGTAGCTTGCGTGGGCCAAAACCCGAATTCTCTTTTGAATTTTCTTTCGTGTTCTGCTTCACTGGGCATTCCGAAATAGCAAAAGCAATCTTGTTGTGAGCGAAGGGATTTTATTTTCCGACGGGAATAGGGAAAAAAAAGAGCTTTCTCCCGGAGGAAGGGATTTGATCGATGTTGTTATCGAGTTTAAAGGTGGCCCGTAGAACACTTTTTTGAATTCTACCTGGGGAATAGATTGAGTCTTTATAGATATAAAGAAAGTGGGATTATTCTTTGTTTGGGATTGTGGGTGCTTTGAAGGGGTGTAAAATAAGAAACACTGTAGAAATGATTCAAGAAATAAAGAAGACAATGTGAAAATTCAAATTAACGGAATATAATATAAGAGAATTTAATATAATAACGGAATTTAATATTCAAGTATTTAATATAAGAGCACGCGTTAGATATATGCATATATCAACAGCTTTTGGTAACTAACTTTTTCACCAAAAGACCTGTTGTTTTCTGATGATGATTAGGTATGTGCTAAAAGTGACGTTACATCGGTAAATGGCTCACAGTTAAATTTTTTTATGAAAATAGAATTTAAATAGTTATTAAAGTACTAACCATTCAAAAAAATATTCATAAGCATATGTACTAAGTGAAAAGACATCTAAAGACAGCCAAAGAAATGAAAAGTGCTAAAAAGAAAGAAAAGATCAGGAATAAAAAGAAAATGTAAAGCAGGTCTAAATGATTCAAGCAGTAGAGCCTACATAATATCACACAGTAGCAGCATCATTCAAACATAATTTATAAATAATAAAATTTACTGAAAATAGACAATTTAAACGTTGAAAACAGAAAAATAAATAGAAAAAATTAACAAAAAAAAAGTAAAAGAATTTTAAAGTTAAGAGTAAAAATAAAAATAAAAAAAATTTAAAGAAATGAAATCTACTATCGCAAATTTCAAGCTATCATGTGGGAACCTTATTATTTTTTAAGTTATTATTTGTCTTAATTAATTTTTTAAACCAGTTTGAAACAATCACGAGGCTTCTCTCTCTATATATATATATATGTGTGTGTGTGTGTGTGTGTGTGTAATGATAATTTTTTAAAACTTTCATTTTTAATTTTCGAGCTGGCAAACAAAGTTTTGGAGCTCGACCGATTTTGAGATGGGGGAAAATCGTTTTTCTAAATATCGACGCGTGCGTAATCTGATAGTCTCATGATTGTTTCAAACTGGTTTAAACTAGTTCATGACTTAAATTAATTAAGACAATTCGTAAGAATTCTGAAAATGTATAATTTGGAAATTAAGTTGTAAATTTAGATGGCGATAAATCGTCAAATGTGACAACCTTCTGCGTTATTTTCTATTAATCCTATTTTAATTAATTGAAATTATCCCTGAAACAACAATCTTTGTCGGTTAAACAAACAATATTTTAACTTGTTTGGTTTATTTTTAAAAACGTTGCGCGAGTTAGGCAATAACACTGTAATTTCCAAGGGAAATACTACATTAGCAGAAAACAGATAATGGAAAAACTACACGGTGAAAGCCGACTCCAAAATGAAACTAAATTAGAAGACGATAGATATTTCAAAAACTATAATGTGAAAGCCGACTCCAAAATAAAAAAAGGGATAAATTGTCAATTTGTTGCCTTCACATTTTGAGGCTCCAAAAACCTCAAGCGAAAACAATATCATGTTCTCACATGATAATAGATAGATAAATGAAAAAAGGAAGATAAACAACAAGAAAAGAAATAAATTTATACATTGGTTCAATCTTAGATAGAATTTATACTCAAGAACAAAAGGCTAGAAAAAAAGAGTTCATTTTGCATTTTTTTCTTATACTCATTAAATGCTGTTCACTTTTAACAATGACTTTTTCTAAGCATACTTTGTAAGGCTTAGACAATGGTAGTATCCAGTTTAAAGTTTCTACTGATAAAAAAGTTTTGACACTTCAAGATGCTATGAGGAATACAAAATTAGTATATAACCAACAAAAAGCCCTTTTGTCTTTGAAAGAAGTAACATATGGCTCCTTTTGTCTTTGCAGGGAAATAGCATTTGGGTTTCGGCGAGGTCAAAGTCCAGAATAGGGAAGATTAGTCTAGACAGGGGAAAAAACAAAGATATATTTTTATTCCATTTGGAAAATCTTGCTTTTTTATTGTGATACAAGCAATCGAAAGCAGCTGCAGTTTCTAAAGGCAATTTTTATTTGATAAAATTTGGCAAATATTTTATTGAAGTTTATTATAAAATTTCTCAAATGACGAAAAATTAGACAATATAAAAAAATGTAATGTGAAATTTCATCAGAATCATCACTTCATTTACTGTTTCTCAAACTAAATTTTTTAAGATAGTAGTGCAAAATACATGCTTTGTAGTTAATTGGGTTAAATATTCATTACCAATACATCGATTGCTTTACTTGAGAAAAGATATTAAAGGTAAAGCACCCATTTCCATTATTTTCCCTACTTGATTGTCATTCATCGATGAAAGTTTTACGAAGACGAGTTTTACTGTTCTTTCAGATTCTTCAAAGAGAGGTTCACAGATTCCATTACAGATTCAATTGAAGCAACTTTTGCAGCCTACTCAGTCAATTCATTATATTTGATGCCAAAGGAAGCTTTAACCCAGTGTAATGAGATATTACCATCTACCAGACCTTTACCATCGTCTACTTAATTATTCTTTGGGCTGAATTTTTTGCAGAGCCTTCAAAACTCTTAGATTCCGTAACTCCGTAAATATATGACAATGAACATATGGTTTGTTATGATTTTTCCCAATTTAAAGTTTGAAATATTGCAAAACATTCTGCTTAAGAAGTAGAACACGCCTGTACAGAAACTCTTCAATTTTAACTTCTCCTTCAAAACCCAAACTGTCGTCGCTCCAACTAGTTCATTCATTTTCAAGCCGCCTGTATAGATGGAGTATGGAACTGTTAGTGTTTAAACATCCTACTGCATTTTACCATTTTTACTAAGATGAATGCATCTGTTTTCATAACTAATCATTTTAGGACTCTCAATTGTTTTGCCAAAAATATTGATGTCTTTATGGTGATTTTTTTATCCAGTATCAAGTGGTTTTTAATATCACATATCAGATCTACTTGTTCAGGCCCATTAATTATTTGATGTCGTAAATAGGCCTCATTAACAATGCCCCCATAACATGCTAACAATGCTGGACGTTATATATACAATTGATGTTTTGTCTTTGTCTTTTAGTGTCCTTCCACTAGACTGAAGAGACTTAGACTAAAATTAGAATTGTTGTATATCATGTCAAAGAACTTTTCTATCCATTGCCTGTTTTTCATGGCTTCCTGGTGAATATCTTAAAATTAAAACTTATAATTAATACACAATTCGCATAGCTTAAAGCTACTTATATCTGTTCTATTCATTGTGCCTGTTCAAATACTTCTTAAAGGCACATTGTACTTTTCTAAAATGTGAGCTTTGTTGCAATACCAAAATTATCAACCCTAAATAAAAGGATTATAGAATGTTACTTTAAGTGAAAAAAAATAAATTCATAAAATCATCTTCCAAAAGATATTGCTATCTATTATTTATTTTCTTCCATTTGTTTCGAGAAGTGCTTGATTCCTTTCAGCTTATTTATAAAAAATGTATCTTATTTCGTACAATAACTCAAAACAGTAAAAAAAATCATGTGGCTGGCAATTTGACCGAGGAAGGAAAATAATTTGAACTTGTTGCAACAGTAAGAAATATTGTGCAAAATTATATTTAAGATTATCTTTTATTTGCAATTTATTAATATGAAAGCATACAATAATATAAATTCCTTAAAACAATTCATTATAAAAATGACCTCTTAATTTTTCTATAATTTTAGCAACAATATTAAAGAAACAGTTAAAATAAAAATTAAATATGTACCGAAATTAAAAATCCGTTTCCAAATTTAACATATCTTAAATTTATTCGAATTTCTGTTTTAATTTAACTCCATAATTAAACTTCTTTAAAAATTACAGACAAGAAAGGTCTGGAACTACAAGTACCAAAAAGACAGACAATTACTAATTAATTTTAACTAATATTTATTAAAATTAAACAATATTTGTAACATTTTTTTTCAAAAATTTCAGGATAAATTATTGCAAAAATTCATTCTTATAACACTTTAAAATTCAAAAACTAAGCTTTTCAATTAAATCAGTTTTATTCTCGTAAAAAATTCTTTCTGTAGTTTGAAAAAAATTTCAAAAATATTTTAAATACGTTTTTCAACAATACTTTTCGCTTATTTTAGTTATTGTACTTATACTCACACGCATTGCGATAATATTAAGCACATTTTCTTTTTTGTGTGTATGTTATCAATGTCATATAATTCAGAGTAAACTTTAAAAGTGAAATAAAGATAGACGAATCAAGTTTAAAATACCATCAAGCAACGATCTTTCAGAATAGAGGTCCGAATCTCTTTTAAATTTGTAAATAATGAATATTTTCAGAGAAGCTTATTAAATTAAAATATTTTCTTCGCATATCTCTATCTATCCTATTTTTTTTTGTTGGTCGGGTGACTATTTTTACCCACATTTTTGCGCAGTAGCTTCTGAGGGTAAAGACACCTGTGCACCCGAGGGCAGAAGTCTGACTTCTAGCTCAAATGAAGATAGCACACAGACACTCGCTTGCACAACTCCTTTTTACAGGTGGGCTCATTTACGCACCTCACAGAGAGAACACAAGGCAGAGAACAACCACGCCCGAAGCAGGACTCGAACCCGGAGCGCCTAGATCACAGGGAAGGGGCGCTACTCCTAGGCCAGGACGCCGGCATTTATACCAATAATAAAGATAAATGTGTGTGCATGCATGTGTATGTAAATATTGCCTATAGGATAGGACATCTTTCTTAGAGCTACGAAGTTTCGTATGATTGTACTTTGGAAAGTAAAAATATGCATCTATGTGGGATTTTTTTTAAATTTTAATTAATTTTTTTCATAACTTCCAAAATTATGATTGTTAATTTTTTTACTTGATTTTGACACAAAAAATTTTCATATCATCTGAAATCTCAGAAATTATCTTTTCAAAGAAACCAATTATTTACAATGCAATCAATTACTAATAATCAATTTATAATTAAGTTTTAGACAGATTTTGTAACAATATGTAATGAAACAATATGTAACAAAATAACAAACAATATGTAACGTTTTGTAACACTGTAATGAAGAAAAGAACTCAAATCGTTTTCATTGTTGCTGCGAGTATTTCATCTGGGATTATTCTTCCGTTATTAATGGTGCAGTAATAAAAATAGGAATTATTTGTTCTATAAAGAGCAGGCTTCTATTAAAAATATGCTTTTTAAAATTCATAGTACTTGCAATTAAGGTCTAATTACGTAAATAATAAATGAGGAAAAAATTTAAAATACGTCTTTTTCTGAATACTGTTACTCTTTAAAATAATAAAATCGGATGTATAAAAATATGATATCATTCTCATCTGTTATATACTGCTTTTTATTGTTGTGCATTAATTTTTTTTACTATCATCAGTATTACATTTTTTAGTATAAACCGTTATGCTCATTGAATTTCTGAATATAAAACATTATTTTGAATTTTCGATAGCAATATTAAGAGAGACTTTTTAGAACTTTAATTATATTTTTAAAGAAATTTTACATTTATTTCCAAAAATTTACGCATTCCAAAAATTTACGCATTCTTCTTTTTATATGAAATAATCAAAAAGAATGTGAGATAAATATGCATCCCAAAACTATCCTTATTTTGCGATTCATTTTTACTAATCTTTTAAAATACAACTTTTAAAATTTGTGTCAAACCAAGAGAATATACCACGTTATATATCTCATCTATCAAAGCAATTGGATAAATGAGGTAAAGTGTTTTTAAAACTTTACTTAATTCTGAAATACGATTAAAATAAAATAAAATGAATAAAAAAAATTACCTAGCAAAATATATTTCAAAAATACATTCCTTCAATTTTCAGCTTAAACATTTTACTTTAGTTCAGCATAAATATTACTTTTTTTAGTATAAAGTGTCATGTTGAATTTTTCAAGCTGAATTTCTGATTTTAAAATGTTATTTGAAGTTTTCAATAGTATTGTTAATCCAAAAAAATTAAATCCTTTTGAAAGAAAATATCATATTAAATTTCCACAAATTTACGCATGATTCAATCAAGCAAAAATTTTTGGTACTAAGTAAATGATAAAGAAAACTCCCAATCTTTTTTCGGATTATTTAATGCTACTTGAAAGCAGTAGTTTGTAGCGACAGTCCTTTTATAACAGAATAAGACGCTAGGAATATAAAACGATTTCTCTCCGCAGTAAAGAAAGTCGCTATACATTTTGTGAGAAATTTGTAATGTGAATAGATCGCAATGATAATGCAATAGTTTGTTTTTACATCCCTACATTAGTCTTAATATTGAAAAGAGAGTCTGATATTTATCGGAAAATTAAAAACCGTGTCGGTATCCTTATATATATCATTCATCGTTAACAGAGCACTTCAGTGGAAAATTTCTTTTATAAAAAGCCTTAAAATCTTCAATTTTGAACTAACAACACATGAAAATGAAAACTAAAATCCTTTAAAAACACAAAATATATGCAAGCAACCTGTTTAGTGAATCCCTCTCCAGCCCTGATCGCCTAAAGGCACAGGAGAATCTGCTGTGAAAAAGCCGCGATCGTCAGAGAGACCATGAATCTCCTGGAATATTTAATACAGTAGCCGATTTTAATACCCACCTCCCCTCCAAAGAAAGCAGACGCCCAAAATTGATCCACTTGGGGTTAAGTCAAAATACTCAAATCTCTCCAAACCGCCTCACTGCATCCAAACTTTCATTCCACTTCCTTAAACGGTATGAAAGATCAGCTTTTTTTTTTTATAAATACCTTGTATTGTTTTTCGTACTAAGCTAACATAATGAATTTATATGATTTATAAGGTTGTTTTTCAGAATATTTTATTCACGCTTAAAATAAGAAAAAAGATATAATTGTGAAAGTTATAAAAACTGTTCTCCTAGATAAAAATAGTTTTCCTTTTTTCCCTTGATATATTATGGAAATCGATGATAAATATAAAAATGATAATTATTAACCAACAAGAAAGTTAATAATTTTCTCATATTTTATAAATCAGTCAAGGTATAATTAATTCTTTCATTTATTTATTTTTAATATACATTTATTTTTAATATACATAAAACTGATTATATTAAATTTTCCTAATCACTACATTTGGTTCAATTCTTGAAAACTGCAAATATGTCGAAAAATATCCTCACATGACTTCTTTATTTTATAATAAAAGCTCAATGGCGAGTTTAAAGAAACCAAAAGAAAATATTCTAATTGAATTTCGAGCTGTGAGCGCAGCAATTCAAAAAAAAAAATAATAATTCTAATATCCCCTTTTTTTTTAATTATATTACTACAAAGACTAGTCGGAAATTAACTTCCAAAATTATCTTCATTTTCGATGTTCTTTTTCGGATGACCTTTCCATTTAAATTGATAGCAAAATCCCTTCTTTTATGCCTTAATTATTTTATCGACAGAAAACTTAATTGCTAATTTATTTCTAACTACGAAAAAAAGGCTATTATTAATCCAAAATGGAGCAAAAAAAAAATCCTACAGGCGATTTTCTGCTCCGATGCTGAAAGTAAGAATAATATTGGCGGGAATAATGAACACTGGTAATTATTCCTACCACTCAATAAAATAGAAAAATAACATGAAAAGAAATTATTTAATAAGTGAAAATCCTATCTTGAGAACTGTGAGTTATTAATAGAGATGACTCGTTTGAATGTACTGAATCGAGATTTCATAGATTTCAACCTAAAAATTTCAATCCATTGTTATTATGTGTAAATAAAATGATATTGTTTCTTATTTCTGTTTTGTTAAAGGAATTGCATCACATTCTTTAATTTTATATCTAGAAGACCAGACATCACTTGGCAGAGGGTTTTTTTTTAAATTGTGGGTTTTCTTTTCGGTAAAAATATTTAGATGTGAATCACATACTGATTACCCTTAAAACTTTCTCGCATACTCTCTAATAAACTTGTCATACCAGAGAATACCTTACATGGCACTGGCGTACCTTAGTTACGAAATATTAAATATTTGCTTGAATTTAGCATTTTTACTGAATCTGTCGTGTTCTTTGAATGTTAATACTTGATATGCAGTTAATAGAATTCAAAAAAATTGATTTGTTTTTTAAACGCGTTTTTCCCAATCAATTGAAATAAAAACTTGACATTAAACTCCACTGGCAGTCACTCCTATTTTATGTATTTAAATCATTTCGCTTTTCAGTTAACGCATTAATATGTTTCTGAGGATACAGACCGACAGACAGTCAACACCGTCTTGGTTTTGGCTCGAAATTTGATTGGTTCAATCTGAGAACCGAATTGTATCTATCCAGCTCTTTTCGTTTTGTAATTACTGTGTTAAATTATATCGAACAGACAGGATTTCTTCTGAACATATTTTACTCAAAATTTGATAAAAAGTCTGCAAATTTAGTGTAAAAACAATATACCAAATTTAATTATTCTAACTCAAAGCGTTTTTTAGTTATTTTTGTCACAAACAGATAGACGGACGGACATTCCAAAAATGAGTTTTTCGAACTCAGGGTGATCTAAACCATGAAGATTCGTCAAAATTTCGAATTCGAATCTTTTGATGATTACTATACTTATTTTATACTGCTTATCTGAGAAAATAAAAATGTCAGTGGGAAAGATTTGTATGCTGTTGTTGTGACTTATGGCACTTTACAAGCCCGCTGACAGTTATCTGTCAGCAATTTAAATCGAGTGAGTGTCTCTTGTTTTTTCAGTTGCGCCAACTAGAGAACGACTTAGCTATTTCATGTGTCACATTCGCTTGCACAACCATTTTTTACAGGGGGGCGGGCACATTCACACACCTCATATATAGAGCACAAAAGAAGAACAATCAGGCCCGAATCGGGACTCGAACCCGGGATGCCCACATCACGGGGAAGATAGATTTTAATGTTATTTAATTATAATAATTCAGCTTTAGATAACTCAAAAAATACTACATTTTTATTTATTAAACTTAAAACCTAATTTTTAAAATTTAATTTTTTTTTCAATAATTATTCAAAGTATGCACGTTTTTTGGAGAGAATCATCCTTCATTTTGCAGACAGTTTATTTCAGAAGTTACCTTCTTGCATGAGTAATTCTACTTACTTTTTTATTCTCCTCTTTCGACTAAACTTCTTGTAATCACTATTTTTCTCTTCTTTCCATTGTGTAACTTCTAGAAATGCTTTCCATATTTAACGTTCCAGACATAACAAGTAATTTACCTTCGTTTTCTTTCTTTGGATCTTGGTAAAATAAAAGTCGAAACAACTTGAATTACTCTTCGTACTTTGATGTCATACTTACTGGATCACATAGTTTGTCACATAGTTTGAGAGTCATTATTATTTTCAGTATTTAAGTTACAACTTTGAATATAAAACTATAAAACATATAGAAACAAGAAAAATTTATATTTCTTAATCAAATAATTTGCAAATTATTATCACAACTTGCTTAAAGCAATAAGGTTCTTTTATCTCTATTTTAACTATATAATTAATATACTATTTGTCTTCGGCTACTAGCTGGTTTACCGAGATTAAAGATCTCTAAAAAAAATTTTTAAATATTTTATGCAGCATCATCTTCATAGCTTCTTCGACAAGATAATTTTGTTTCAAATTTTGATTGTTATATAATTCATAGAACTAATTATTAGAAACCTTATACCGTTCCGTTTGTTGTACAATGCATTTTTCTAATTTTCATAATTATGAAATTCTGAATGTTTTTTTATTTAATATTTTTAATGTTTGAGCAGTTTTCTTTATAAAATTGTTAAAATTTTGTTTTTAAATATATTTTTTGGAAAGTTACACTGATTTTTAAATTTGCATTTAGATACGTTTTAATGTTGTTTTACATATTTAGATGCTATTTTCTCACATTCTAATCTTTGATAGAATGTTGTTGTGGAAAACCTCATAAATTTAAATCTAATGAATATTTTTTTTTTAATTTGGTATAATATTTTCATTTGCTTATTAGTATGTTCTACAAAAATTCAAATCCCCACCCCCACCCCGAATTCGAAAAACACATTTTTAGAATTATATCTGTCTGCCTGTTTGTGAACACAATAACTCAAAAACGCCTTGTACTAAATGGGTGAAATTTGGTACATCAACAAGACCAAATTTGCTGATTTCTATCAAATTTTGTAGAAAACCCATTCAAAGGAAGTCTGTCTATCTAGCTTTTCGAGTACAAATGAACTCGATAGTTACAAAGCGTATAAAGCTATAAAGATAAAATGTGATACAAAGCTTTAGAGTCTAAAATGTAAATTCTTATTAAATTTAAAAACCAAATTTCTCACAGTATTGACCGTCTATCGGCCAATACTTTCGCTTGAATATTAACGCAGTAACTCATGTGGTTGTTTCTTACGGCATTTGCCATGGACAAGCCCGTTGTTATGAAGACAGCGATTTTAAACCGGTGGGGGAGCGTCTCTTGTGCCAACTAGGGCTAAGAGCACAACTTCGCTACTCACGCATCACTCATTCGCTTGCACAGCCCCTTTTTAAAGTAGGGCACATTCACACATCTCACAGGTAGAACAACCATTCCCAAACCGGGACTCGAACCCAGGACGCTAAGATCACGGGGAAGACGCGCTACTCCTATACCAGGACGCCGGCGCAGTAACTCATGAATATAGTGATTTAAATTAATGGAATTCTTGTTATCTTGTGACTACAACTGCAACCCCGATTGGCGTTTCCAATAGGTCTGGAAAAAAGGATTCAAAACATATATTCGCACTAGAGATTCAGTAAAAATGTTATTCAACTCAAAGATCTACATTTTGTAACTATTTTTACCATTACTATATAACACTCGAAGCCTTAGTCAATGTCCACAAATTTTTATGAGATAGAGGGATTAGATCAATGTATTAGAACTATGGGAGAAAGTTTCGGAAAACCCATCTTGGTGGTTTCATGTGAAAATTAAAACTGAGTGTTTTACCAATATTTGCTTATTGTGTACTGAGGTTTAAATACATAAATTTCATTGTATATAAAAATTTATGTATTTAAACCTCTAAAAATGTATTCTTAATTTTACATTGAGGCATGCGTTTTCTTATAAGGCAATACAGAAACTAGAGTATGTGTTGTTATTATTTTAAAATGGCTTAAGGTTTATTGAATAATAAATACATTAAGTCATCACCGACTGACGTCCTTCAAATGACAAAATGGGGGAATAAGTTAGCATTACTGCTCAAGAATTCTGGGAAGAATGCAAAGAAGAAGCAAAAATTCATGTGCTTTGCATAAGTAATTCATATGATCTTAACTATTTTAATGCATCTTCTGTAAACATAAAAATATAATTTACCATTATTTTTTTGTTTTGCCTTTATTTACCTTTATTTTTTGCAAACTTGATTTTTATGATCATAATGTACACAGCTATGCGCCTAATGCGAAATTTGAATAGACATCATCTTTTAGATGTGTACACACGCTAACCTTTTTTATTTAGCACAACTCATTCGTGTGTTGGGATTTTTCTCCATCAGTTTATTATGTAATGTAAAATTGGATAAAAGTAGTACATTACATGTGGACAAAATCATATGGCAAAATTAAATCTACTAATAAGATAATTTTCTATCCATAAATGAAAAAAAAATTGAAAAATACATAATAATTTCCGAAATGCTCATGAAAGTTCATAAGATCTATTTAATATTTAAAATGATATTGTTCTAAACTCCGTAACTCTTGGACTTTATTTTATCAGAATTCTATAAATTTTTATTGTAAGCCTAATTCTTTGACGATAAATCCATTCAACAAAAACAAAATGATAGTCATAATGGAAATATTTCGAGATAATAATTAAGTAACTATGTTAATTTTCACGCTGAAAATTAACATAGGATGAAATTTGATGACCATATAGAAAATGCATACTACACCGAGTCCTCCCGCGGGTGTGTCTTGGTGTGGAGAGGGGGGTGCCAGCTCAGATGTCGTCCTCGTCATCTGACTGTGGTTCAAAATTGCGAGGTCCGTCTCAAAATACCCTTAGTGTTGCTTTACAACGGGATGTTAATATAACTAAACTAAACTAAAAGCATACTACATCGAATTATGAAAAAGAAATCAAGATTTTCTTTTATGGGAAAATTCTGAGGTACTAATTAATTAACTATATTAATTAACTAAATTAATCAATTTGTCTGTTGGAATAAACCTATCCTCTCAATTCATTTCCAACGACACTAGTTTTGTGAAGATGCGATAATAAATAAAGTAGTTACAGAGGTGACCCATTTTAAATTTTTATTTTATTGTATTGTGTTTATTTTGACAGCTGTAAAAGCCATCACCATCTGACTAATTTTATGTAAACAAGTGAGTCACGATCGAGTCGCTAATTTCTTTCTTCAGTTAATGGATTGATCGTAAACTGGCAACTAGATCATTAAAATTTTCATCGCAGCAATTTATTCAAAAAAATTTCATCAGATTCTTCTACTTAAAATAAATTGACCTTGAATGTTGAGATGCTAGATGCCAAATTAAACTGTGAAACATGATTGATCAAAAACAGTCGCCCAAAGTTGTGTAAGATCATAAATAAGTCATTAAATGTAATTATATTTTGATACAAAATGCGTTTCTGCTCCATGTCGTTGATCTTATACTGAGATTAAATTGCTATTTTTTTATAAAATTAATAGTATAGTGTCATTATTTTAACCTACACGGAACTTTTAAACGAATTCATTAATACAAAGTTTTTTCATAATAATTGTAAGCACCTGTTTTAAAAAGATCTGTATTTTATTGTGACTATTCTAAAAAATTCTAAAAAATAATTCTTGAATTTATTCTAAAAAATGAATTCAAGAAAAATTATTTTATGATTTTTTACACTCTCTGTATTATTAATCCAATAAATCAGTTATATTTTAAGGCAAGTTTTGTTTAATATGAACAGGATATTCATTCAAATCAGGGACACACAGCTGATTTGTAAACCTTTAGTAAGTCACAGATCTGCTAAAATGGTCTAAATGGAAAATGATATTTTATGTAACTTGATTTAATAAATGCTCTAATAAATAACGAATTTTTGATTTTACATGAAGCGTCTGCTGTGGAAATCACGAATAATAAAATGTTCTTGAAACACTAATATTTTAAATTAAAAAAATTAATTTCCAATCAACTAAATCAATCACTTAAACTGACTGATTTATGAAAATTTGAATATCACTATTCAGTAAAAAAAGGATAATGTTAGATTTTCCATCGATCGTTTCAAAGAAAATACGCCAATCAGTGCGCAGGTTTCTCAAGATAAATTGGACTAAGATTATGAAAATGTTGCGTTTTTCTAAATTTTTAACATTCAAAACTTCATAAATAAGTCTTAGTTGATCGTGGAAAATAGAAACATTTATTCATTTATTTAAAATTTGGTGTGTCCAGAATATTTCTCAGAATATGATACCTTACTGCATTAAATTTAGACTTCATAATTTTTGAAATATATTTATAGGCCGGAACAAAATATTATTATTGATTTCATTTCAATCCTTTTGAAAGCAAAACTAAAAACTGTATTTTATGCTGAATCAGAGTATTTTTGTTGAATTATTGTTTTAGATATTACATAAATTATGAAAAATATTTTGTAGTTCACATAAGACTTAAATACCGAGCGATTCTGTTTGCAATACTCATATTCCGTAATAATAATAATAAATAAATAAATAACAATAAAGATGATAAATAAAATAAAACGCTTGGTTTTATTTAAAAATATCTTTATATTAATTGCAATTTCATCATTTCCACTTTAAATTAAAGTTGAAGTTTTACCGGATATGACAACAAATTAGCAAAATATATATAGTAAATTGAAAGAAACGATCTAAACAACAGTATAAGTTTGGTATGACTATCAAAATTTGAAGATTAAAAATGTTTTGTTTGAGAATCTATTAAGAGACCAGTTACTTAAAATATTTAATTGAAAATTGTAATGAGCGGTAATACTGGCGAACCGGCTGGTCACCAAAGGCGGCTAGTCTTTAATAAAATTACACAAATTGATGGGGGAAAAAGGTTTCATGTGGTTTGCTCGTATATAAATCCTTTTTGAATTAATTAATTTTTTATTGTAAAATAAAAATAAAATGTGTTAAATGCTTTCTTGCTAACTTTAACATTTTTAGTAAAAAACTAGATTTAAAAAATATTTCTTTAAAAATAGAAGTCAGATTTCTAGTTTGGAACATCGCGTCCTGATAAATGTTTTAGATCGATTCTTCAACATTGATTTAATTTTTTAAATTTACACTTCATTATATAGCAATTTTAACAAGCGCATAAAAAATATCTTTAATATCGCCATAATGCAATTCAGGATAAACCTAGTAATTAAATGCAATGGAAAATATTATTAACATACTTTAAATATTTTTGAAAAATTATTAAAACAAGTGAAAAAAATTGTTTATTAAAGAATTTTTTTAATTTTAAAACGATGCAAAAGTGACTTTTATGCAATAATACTTCTCAAATTTATTAAGAATATTTTTTTTAATTTCATTTAATTTTAATCTCTATATCTTATAAAAAAATTGATAAAAAATACTATTTATATTTATTATTATTAAACACATTTTCAAAAAATAGACTAATGATGATAATTACCGACTAAACCAACATTTTTTTATTTTTTATTTTAAGGTAATGAAAATTCATTCAATATATTATTCGTAATAATTCGCGATTCATTTTTATATCGATATCAAAACAATATTGATGTAAAAACGAAACAAAAACTCTTTGAATGTTGGTTAATATGCAAAATGATATATTATAGCATAAATACAATGCAAGAATTTATATGAATTTTATAGATATAAAAGTTTTCGTTCATAAACATATACAATAGATTAATTTTAATAAATAGGTACAGAGCTCTAAGATTTTCTTTTTAACTATGAAACGTCATAATGGAAGCGGAATGCAATTTTCTGTCACGTGTAACTTTATTAACAGCGAAATTCATCGATTCACTTTTATTTCAGTAATAGCAAAATACTAAATAAAACAACTTTCCACTTAACTACATAGAAATATAATGGGACGCAACTTTTATTTTCTTGAAATATTTTCGGACATTAATATCGGTTTTTGCATTAGCCTATCTTTGTGCTAATCATTTGTAAAAACAGATCCTATAATATCTAAACTTTCTTTAATAGACGCACTGGCAAAACAGCACTTCACTTTAAAACAATGAGTGATGGAGGTATTTACCGTGTTTTCGTGCTTTTATTAGTTCCAGAGCTGGTAACATAAATGTGTTCTTGATGACGGTTCCAAAAGAAGATAACAGTTTGCTCAACGGAAATGAATCATCATTATTGATTCACTTCGACTAAAACACTTCTCGTCTAATGTCCATTAGGAGGTAACCTACTTTCAAAACAAACACCATTGTTTAAACAGGATACAGTTTACTTTATTCAACAAATAAATACATCAATGACATAATTTGTCAAAATACACATATTTAGATAGAAACTTAGGAAAGTTAATAGGAAAAAGAATGATGATTTGCATTGTGTTTATAATTTATGAAATACAGTAATAGTAATAATAGATAAAACTATAAGTAACATTGATATGTACCAGGCTTTATAATTTATAAACTATTACAGGAAATTTGTTACTTTGTTTTAATGCAGCATTAAAATTTTATAGCTCCATAACTATACTTAATAATATAAATGGTTGGAATAAAACTGTTTACTAGGAAATTTTATGAGGTTAATGAATGAAAGTGTTGATTATAATTTAAAAACTATTACATGAAATTGCTGTCAAAGTGTAACTTTGTTTCAATGGGTGATTAAAAATTTATAGTTCCATAACTTTAAATTGCTGCATAAATGGTTCATTTAGTCTGAATAAATATACTTCGTTTCAACAAAATAAATAATGTATATTGTGTTTTAATATTTCAATAGTACATCAGTAATTCAGTAAATTCAGGCATATTATGTTTGAGGAATATAAGAGGTGAACAAAGGTCATCTATTCAATCTTAGAGTAATTTAAATAGCATCAATGGCGGATTTAGACATTTCATGGCCGTATCGATTGTACACTATGAGGTCCCTCTCCTTTAATTTCATCAATTTAGTTTCACATTTAAATACATTTTTAACATTCAAAAGGTTAAGGACTCATTTCAGTTTAATTCTTTCATTTTAGTAACTATGTGAGAATATGTCTTTAATTATTTTATTTTTATCATAAATAAATATATAATTATACTTAATATAATTAAATATATAATTATATTTAATATAATTAAATATATAATTTATATTAAATAATAAAAAATAATATATTTCAATCAATTATAATATTAAAAATGGATTGATTATAGAATTTAACATACATAGTTAATAAATGATTAATATATCAATACCTTAAAATTAACTAATCTTGATTAAATATTTTAATAATTCGTTGTCATGATATTTTCTTGACATTTTAAGCATTTTATTCTTAATACTATACAATTTAAAAAAGGTGTATTTCTTTTACAAATTTATCTGCTTTGCAACAAAACTAATTGCATTTTTTGAAAGACTCGCCCCTTCTTCTGAGACAGTGCCATGTAAGTCATTCATACTATTATCAAAGGTTCACTATTTTATGCGTGAAGAAGTTAGAATTACGACGGTTACAAGGCATGTGAGAAAGTTCCGGAGAGAATAGCCCCGCTGATTTGTTATTGGGGCTTTGATTTTGCCCACATGCATCACGGGCAATGCCATGCGACGGTTCTAGTTTTTATTAAAATCAAATTCAGATAGGTTGACTGAAAAAAATTTAGCTTTTTTTTTAACTATCTTGTATACGTAGTGAAGTGAAAGTATAGTAATCTTCAAAAAATTCGAATTCGAAATTTTGACACATTTTTACTTTTTAGACCTCCATGAGTTTCAAAAACGGATTTTTGCAAAATTTCCTTTTGTCTGTAACAAAGATAACTCAAAAACGCTTTAAGCTAGACGGTTGAAATTCTGAACAGGGTCCTTACATCAAATTTGCAGATTTCCCTCAAATTTTGAGTAAAATATGTTCAGAGTAATTTTGTCAATCAGGTTGTTCGAATGTAAGTTAACACAATAATTAAAAAAAATGAAGAGGGCTAGATAGATAAAATTCTGTACCTAGATTTAATATCTAGAGTGTGGACATCTGTCAAAATTTGTGCCAAATCTGACAACGGGTTGATTGTCTGTCAGTCTGTACTTTCAGAAACATATAAACGTGATAATCTGAAAATGCAATAACTTAAATATATCAAATTTGAGATCTAAAAAGGAGGTTCTTCAAAAATTTGTTTTCCATTTTTTTTTTACCATTATAATTCTTTTCGTATACTTCTTAGAAGAGAGAAAGAAAAGTATTAAAATTATTAATTCCTCAAAATTCATATATATATATATATATA
>JAPMOR010122532.1:12308-47015 GCA_026543865.1 Argiope aurantia | reverse complement strand
TTCTTTTGTCTGGAATGTTTTGTTTTTATATTATTTTACATCTTTTTGACTGTCATCAGCCATTTTGATGGAAGAATAATAGCATTGTAAACAAAAATTAATATATCACAGTTAACTGTCGATTATTCGCAATTATTAACGCTCGATTATACGTTGTCAATCCAAAAATATTCTTTAAAAATTTCATATGTGAGCTGTTTGAAACAAATTACCAATTTTCTTTTACTTTAATCAGGAATTTTTATTAAAGTAATTTCTATTCATAGATAAGATGTAAATGTTTCAACATGAAAAGAAAAAAAAATGATTAGTTTCTTTTATTGCAATCATCAATTTTGATTAAAGTAATTTCAATTCATAGGTAAAATGAGAAATGTTTCACCATGAAAAGAAAAAAGACAGAAACAAATGACCAATTTCTTTTAATGGTAATCATCAATTTTAATTAAAGTAATTTTTATGATTTTAAACTAAGAGTTAAAAAGTAAAATGCTGTGGGCTCTCTATTATGATTTATAAAATTGCTAATCCAGAAATGTTAAAATACCTTCGTAAATATGGAAACAATTGTTTTCGAAAATACAGAAACAAAAGTCGCTTTTTACTTTCTCGTATACGAAGTATATAGAAAATATAGTACCATTTTGACAGATCTCCACGTTTTAGACCTCCCTGAATTCGAAAAACACAATTTTGGAAAATGTCCATCTGTCTGTGATAAAGCTGTCCAATCAACTGTTTAAATAATCGTGAAGATTATAGTAGCAGGGCGTGGAGAGTTGTTATGTCTGTGATAAAGATAAAGCTTTGATCCAGACGAATAATATTTGGTATATAAGCTTGAATCTTATATCTTCGAATATAAGTTTGCATTATAACTACAAAACGAAGATAGAAAAAATTCGATATACAAATTTAATATTTTTTTGTATAGACACCTATTAAATTTTGAGCGAAATCCAACAAAGGGTTGGCCTTTTGTCCGTCTGCACATTCAGAAACATGTAAACGCGATGATTCGAAAACGCAGTGACTTAAATATATTAAATTTGGTATGTGATTTTTCGACTTTAATTATAGTTTATATCAAATTTTTGTTTCAATCGGTCAGGAAGAAATCGTCTGAAACCTAAACTCAATTTTTGGAATATTTTTGACCGTATCAAAGGGAATAATCGCCAAAACACTCGGCAAGGATCAAAAGATAGATTCAGTAAAAATAGTAAATTTACCCCAGATATTTATATATTTATCCCAGATATTATTGTACGCCAGTGCCATGCAAGGCGTTCACTGTGATAACATAATTGTTAATGAGTACACGAAAACGTTTTAGTGAGACCTCTCCTGCTGGTTTTTTACAAAAAAAGTAAAACCGGAAGCTCGCAAGTATGGAATGCATATTAAATCTTACAATTTTTATATACTCCCCCCACTGTAAATAATTTTTTAAGGTACCTTCGTATTGATTTGTATGTGTGTGTTCATTTTACAAATTATAAGATATTGCACGCTATCTAATTTCATGAATAATTAGAGATTTACTATAAAAAATCTTAAAATTTTTTTTCAAAATCTTTAAGATTAAACTTTGTTGTAAGAAACAGTTAATAACAAATTTAGTACATTCGTAAAAAGTTCAAGAATATTCCAAATCCTTCTTAGCATAAAGTTATTTTATAAGTTATGATTGCATACAAAATCAATAAATTTCCTCTTTTTTCACTAAGATTGCAATTACTTTCAAAAGTGTGCCATAAACTCAGACAATAATAATTTCGAAATTATATGCCTTATTTTCAAAAGAAAAAAAATTTTTTTTTAATTTCTGAATTATCAGATCATATTGATAATATTCTCATTGTTAACCAACCAATAGTTAATGGACATAGTCTGAGAATCAGTGCCATATTTTTGCACATTTTGAAACTCAATAATGCGCATTATAAAGCCATTTTTTTTAGTAACAAGCCAGTTTGGTTGCACATTTCAACATTAATAAACATGGTAATGAAAATCTAGTTTAGTTATTTTTTATTTTACTTTAGCTGTTTCTCGAAAATATATTTTTAATTTATCTTTTTAATACGCACTTATATTTTGGGAAAAAAATGACTTTCCTATAAAAACAATCATAATTAATAATAATGGTTTCCAATAAATTAAAGTACTTAAGTATTATAATATATTATAAAGAAATAAGGAACTTCAAACAAACATAACGTTAACAATTATTACTTTACTTGATTACCGAGTGGAATATAATATAACAAATTAAAGTGAATAATTAAAGTTCTGATATATTTTAAATAATTAATTAATTATATTTTAAAAAATTTAATTATGACTTTAATAGCGCAATGCACATATATATATATTATAATTATCATTTATATAATTTGTATTTTTTACAAATGCACATATTTGCCATTAAAATGGTTTTATAATTGACCTATCTATGGCCCTTTTTAGTCCAACGTCTCGTCTGAAATACCAGCGGCCTTCCTAGGCAGCATTTATCACTGCTGAGAACGAATTACTTCATCAAACCAATAGCACAATGTTAAACCTGAAGATGGGCACTGATAACACTATTAATTTGCAAACTGTCAATGACGATTTGTAGGCGCGGCACTTTGTGCTTATTATGTCACTTCATCACGATACTCGTTTCCGGCCGAGGTGCTGACCCTTCCGAATGGACGGCGTCCAACGATCTGGAACCCTCTCCTTTGAAGCAGAAAAAAAAAAAAAAAGGTGATAAAATCATTCTGAGATCGGAAATGCACACTTATGGGCGCTTTGTGTTCAATATGGCATTGAGGGAAGTCATTCAGTGATTGCAACGTTCGATCGAGTAAGGAGGATGCTCGCTCTAAGTTAAGGCTGGGAATATGGAAAGGTACTTTAAGCATTAATGGGCTTGTTAGTGTTGTAGTTTCCAATTCCAATTTAATTTTTTTTAAAATTATTATGAACTGGAATTAAAAGTTTACAGATTCACTAAATATTTAAATTTTTTTTGCCTTTTACTTTTTATCACCAAATGTTTTAATGATTCACTTCTTAAAGAGGAGATGACAATAAATTCAAAATTAATGTATGGTCTTTAAAGTTGAATTATTTTGAAGTGATTTCTCTCTAAATATAATCATGGCTATTTTTATTGCAGCTCTAAATGTTATTTATTGCTATATCCTATAGTCATGGCTCACTTTTGGTAACTTTATGAAAGATTAGCATGGATTTTGGTGCTTGGTGGGAAACAGGGCACTAAACTTAAGTTTTACCTGAAGGATTATAACCATTAGGGGATAATGGCCTTTTTGCTAAAATCTCCATTTTCATCACATTTTAATCAATCGATGACAGGAGATTTATTTTTGATTGGACAAGTTAATATCATTCGTAAAAAAATTTATCGGACCTATGAAATTATTGAGCATAGCCAGGTTATCAGCTAATGTTTAATAAATTTACTAAAAGCAGCTGCGAGAAATTTATCTTTATTAACTATTGAAAAGTGGATTTAGCTCGACTGGAGAATAATTTCATTCGCCAAGATTGAAATTTTTGGGCGAATTTTCTCCAGTTGGAGTCTTGCATATGTTAGGCTGTGGTAAGCCTAAAATAGTTTTTATATTATTGCAATTCTAAAAGCCGTTTGTGAGCATTTCTTATATCCGTCCAAAAATGGCGGACTCTTGCCGAGTTTGTTAGATAATTTGGAGTGCTTGGCGAAAAACTTAATGATAATCTCATGTCTTGCCGTGGATTTTTTAAAATTTTAAACATTTTTTTACATTTTACTCTTAAATTATTCTTTATTATAAATATAAGGAATCTAGGTGTTTTTTCCCTGTAACATAAGACCAGATAGCGCCATTGTGGGCGGAAAATCGACTGCAAAATTCCATCTTTATAAACATGAAATAAATCAAGTTAATTGAATCACGTGGAAATTAAAACTTGCTGGTAAATGATTTTTTTTAATCTTTTTTTATTGGCAATATACATTGGTTAAATCAAACTTGTTTTATTTTTATTCTATTTACCTAAAAGAAATTAAAAAATATTTTTAGAAGGAAAATTTTATATTTATCTTACTAATAATATAAATCTGCATTTTTTTCTTATTCAGGCATCAATTGCACTGATTTCTTTGAAATTGATATAGTATCTCATGACTATAAATATCGAGCAAATAATTCAATTTGCAGTTAATGAAAAATTTTTTATTTGAAAATAGATTGTACTTTTTTTGGGAAAGGGAGAGGGTACGAGGAGAATTTGATACCCATGTTATTGAAACTGACACGATAATTCAATACCAAAAATTAAAAATATGCGGATTCTCAATTTAGATTTTCAATTATAATTAAAGCAGATAATAATAAAAAACTTTATGAAATTTCTTTCTTATTAAAAATAGAATTTATCAATTATTTTGAGAATACAGAGAATATCTATTATCAGCTTGCATTCAGTTTCAATTTTTTAAAATGGGATTTTAATTGAATTAAATCAATTATGAGCAAGACTGGCGAAAGCAGATTTCATTTTAAAAATAAATGTTATAAAAATAAAGAAAAGCGTTATTACTTTGCCCAAGTACTCACCGTTTGAAGAAACTAAAAATACAAAATGATTAAATTCTTATGTTAAATGTTTTTATATCAGATACATATAGATATTGTTTTTATGAGTTTTTGTTTAGTTTCATTTATTTCATGTTTTTAATGACGGATTATTTGAATCGATCTTTGACTCATTTTCTGATGTTCTAGAGTTTCCACATTTTGTGATTGGACTCCGTATTCCGTATTAAGGATAACACTTGTTAGAGAATTTCAAAAAAAATTTAATTCAAGATTTCATAATGTATATAATAATTAATTATGTATAAAAATCTAAAATAAAAAAATTATAAAAATGAAAATAATTTCTATTTTTTAGTATTTTAATTGAAACGTTTTCTTAATAAACTTTATTCAGCGAATTTTTTTTTATTTCCTTTAATTGAAAAATGATTGAATACGTTTCAGCAATCAACTACAAGATATTATTAATATAATTACTCTTTCACATACAAAGTATTAAAAAAATATTCGACCTTGAGATTTCGACGAATTTTTACGTTTCAATGCTGTCCCCCCCAGCATTTTTTGGAGTTATGTCTATTTGTCTACGAACACGTTAACTCAAAAAATATTTGAGTTAAAGGAAAGAAATTTAGTATATAATCTTAATACCGAATTTGTGGATTTCTGCTGAAAATTTGACGACATCCTTCAAAAGTAAGAGTGCCTATCTGTCTGTACGCATGTGAATGTGATAATTTAGATACAAAGATCTATATAAATGAAATTTGGTATGCAAGTCAGAATTGAAGATATTCGCTAAATTTAGCTCCACATTTTTCATGGTAGAGAGGGGGGGAGGAAACCATATGTTGGTCTGTGTATTGGCGTGTAAATGCAGGGCTGAGCCTTCATTCACAATCAACATACAAAAACGCACTGTTTAAGATAAATAAAATTTAGAATGCAGTCTTATAGACAAAAACTGTATATTTGTATTAAATTTCGGATTTATTTGCTGAAAGTGAATGTCCAAAATGATTATTCAAGTTTCTTCAGCATATTACGAATCATTATTGTCTCACTACTCGTTGAATTCGGAGAGGCAGGGAGTTTATCTTAGTTATTTTACCGCAACTCTTTGGGGAGGAGGGGGGCTGTAACATTCGAGAGTTTAGCTCCTTCTTCCCTAAACTACTTTAACCGCATTTAACATTGAATGGATACAGAACAAGATAGAAGAAGAAGCAGAAAAATAAAATCTTGGATTGTCTAAGCATATGAGAATTTCGAAGAGATCAGTGGTTTTTCTTTCTATTAGTTTTCTCAATTCCATTTTGATTAAACTCAAAAAGCTTTTAACTCAAAATATTTCTTGGAGTTGAAAATAATTTAGACAATATCTTGAAAAAGTTTTTTTTTGATCCAATGAAACTATTTAGGAAACTGTTACTTACTTGCTCATGGCATAAAACTTTTATTAAATATCGTAGTTCAGTGATGCAATCCTTTATAGTCTGGCCGTAGGGATGTGAAATATTTACTGGAGAGCATAAAAAAAGTATTCTTAAGGAAGACGGAAGGGAAGAAAGAAAGAAAAAAAATTGTCTGGGATGCATTATATACTATTTTTAGGGCAGAGCGCTTTAGCCGTCTGGCATCTAGTAATATGTATTAGCCTTCACTAACTCTATACTTAGCATCGAAACTTTGTACGCAGAATGTCCATTCCCTTTTATTTTTTTAGCTCGAAATTTTGGTTTATCTGCCAGTCTCAGACCTGGTCTGAAATTTTTTTTCTTTCTTTATTGTGTCTTTTTATCTGTCTACCCGTTTGTATGTAAGTATATTAAATGTAAAATGTAAAGAATATATAGAAGAAATTTATCGTAATTAATTATTTAATTTACTTAATTTTTAATTAAATTTAATTAAAAATTCTGGACTTGTGTCATTTTTTAGACGCAATATATTAACATAAAGCAGAATTTTTTTTTCTAGTTACATGGTTATGCTTTCTTCACCATATTGTGAAACTTGTCAAGACCACATTTGAGAGAGTTATTAGTACGCATGTTTCCATTCATGTTGAATGAAAGTACTCTATCGGGGTACTGCTGCACTGTTGAATGAAAGCGGAATCAAACGTTCTCCCTCTGGTGTAATACGGAAGTTAGTAGAGGTGGTACCAATTCAGGTGTCGTCCTCGTCATCTAACCGCGGTTCAAAATTGTGAGATCCATCTCATGATAGCTCTAGTGTTGCTTTAAAAAAAACTAGACATTACTATAACTGAACTATAACATTACTATAACTGAACAAGACATTACTATAACTGACAACTGTTACAAGTTTAAACCTGATTAATCCAGGAGAAAATGCCATTTCCTGCGGAGAAGCCATTTTTTAAAAAAAATTTAATGTGAGTGATTTAATTCATTTAGTGTTTATTTCATTTAAAGAAAATGGATTTTTTTTTAATCAATGAAAAGTACTGGAAGTGTTAATTTTTGTTAGTTTCGTTTAATAAATGTTTCAAAAGGTGAAGATACTTTTTAGTCATTCTTTATGCAATTATGCACAAAGTATATTGATAAGAATTTGAAAGAAAAGCATTAAACTGGGATGAAAGTAAAGAAGAATTATTAAAACAAGTAAATGCTAAATGGACAAGATAACTTAATTTTATATTTTAGAGCGATTTTTACGGATGCTAGCAGAAAAAAAGCTTTGAAATTTTATAGAAAAAAATCTTGAAAACCACATAACCTTACTCGGTAGTATATGAAAGAGTCATTGATATAATAGTTGCGATTCTTTTTCTTTTCATTAATTGCTAAATCATTCCTGAAAGAGAACTTGGTAAGAGTTTTAAAATTCCGATTTAAAAGATTATTTTTAGTATGTTGGATAGGTTGTTTGATATTATTTTTGATTCGTATGAGAAAATATAGTAAAAAGGTAGGGATAGTTCGATTTTTCATTTTATGTAAATTATTAGTTCGCGCCATCAATTCTTTTATTTAACTTGTAAATTCAAGAAAAAGTTGAAAAAAATAGGCTAGATTTTTTTTCCTCTGGTTTTTTTTTTTTTTTTTTTTTTGTAAATTATTAGATGTTTCTTTCAATAAGAGGGTTTAGTAATAATTTGATTTAAAGTGTTGCTCGCAATAATTTGGGTAGGTTGGCTTAGTATATTTGATTCTTTTGTAGAAGTATGTGAAAAAGGTGTAAGCATAACTCGGCTTTTTTCTTTTTCTTTTCTCTTTTTGCTAAATTATTAATTCGCTCCGTGAAGAGAGTAGTTTAATAAATTTATAGTTGTTCACAATATTTGAGTGTTAACATACGAAGGAAATATGCCATTTATTTCTCTTTTGTAAATTAACCTTTTTAGATATCAAAAAGGACTTTTTTAAATTTAGTAATATAGAATTCGTTGTCCTTTATATTTTTTTAAAGTGGCAGAAAACGTTGTTGTAAATGTTGAAAAAAATTTACTTAGATAAATATACTGTGATAATTTGAGGGGACAACAAAAAAGCTGTAAAAAATGGAATAATATGTATCAACTTAATAATATGTATATGTCGAAATGTATATAGGTATAATAATTCATTTCATAATTTTTTTTCTTCTAAACATATTCTTAAATTCTCTACCAGATGATAGTTTTCGTAAGCAATCAATATCTTTATAAATTAATCGATTAACTGGTAATTAAGTTCTGAAGGTATTAAAATGGTATATTTTCAATAGGAATCAGCAACTATACAAACTTTCAAATCTCTCAAAGAAAGAGTGGCAATTCGATTGATTCTATCTCTGCAAACATAAACTACTCAAGTTAAACAAAACTGCTCAGAAACGAAACGAAGCAGTGCTTCACACACTGCACCGGTATCAAACAAACCACAAAAGCGCTGACTCATAGCATTAATACGACATTCAAGGTGTGTGGAACTCTTCCATGCCCAATTTGCTCGCTGCCTGATAAGCGATTCCACAACAAATAGGAAGAACCCACCCACAGGAAGGGCGATGCAGGCATCTTCTGCCAACACACCTTCCTCCTGGGCAGTGTGGATCATTCGAGGTCGTTTATATCAACCCCGGCTTAATATTCATAAGTTATGGTTGTTTACCAAAGTCTTTCAGTTAGTAATGCGCATGCGGAAGCAGATTTTATTGACTGTATAAGTTTCTTAAAAATATGTTTGGCTTTTTTCTAAAGATTGCAAGGGACTAGTCGATCAGTTTGTAGAATTATCTTGCAAATTGTTGGTTTATTGTAGAAAGTTTGGGCAGAAGACGGGTTATTGATTTTACAGGTATCTAGGAATTGAAATGAATGGATTGTTTGTGCATCTGTTAGTTTTTGACTCAAGAGATGTCTGTTTTCTTAACGTCTGTTAAGATTCCCAACAATTACTGCAAAAGGTTTCTCCTCTTTTTATAACATTTGGTTATTTTCTCATATTTATATTTTAACGGACATGAATGATATTTTGAACGATGAATACATTTATTTTTTATTTTTAAAAATCTAAGAAAATAATTAAAACTACCTGAAAATCTGGTGGTGGGGGAAGTGGGCAGATGATAATAAAGTTTCCATGACATGTTCTTCAGTTCAGTTTTCAGATCTAACACCGTGGTTGATAACAAAGTGACTGAGTTATATTGCCACGCAGATACTTTAAGTTAGAACTGGATGACACACACAAGAAGTAGAGCTAAACCAATTTATTAACTGAACTCAGAACACAGTAACTGACACAGTTCTGCTTTTATACCAGCAGAGAAAGTTCCAGAATACTTTTCTGGAGACAGTAAGAAAAGTCCAGAACACTTGTCTGGTAAACTAAAGAAATGTCCAGTATCTTCTGGAGCATGAAATAAAGAGAAACATAAAAGCAATTAATTAAATATTTACACAAATTGTGAATCGCGGGATTCGAACTCACAATCCCTTGATTAAAAGGTCAGTGCTATGACCATTCGGCCATGGAGATTCGGATACCTCTTTCTCAATGCGGCATTGTGAATAATTTGAATTTTGAGACCTATTGAATGCTAAGTTCACCAGTGCCATATTTTGTTGTTCACATTCTATCCAATTTAAAATTCTGTTAATGTATGTGTAAAATATAGTATTTCATAACTGCCTATATTAAATTCTATATATAATGTATATCTAAATATTAGAATAAGAACTTAGGTTTGTTTTCGACATGATTATCATTTTTTCCCAAATTAATATCCTATGTTCATATTTTGGTTTTAATACGATTTATACTCTAAATTTATTTGACTTCATTTCAATTATTTTTAAACATATATATTAATAATTCGTGATATTACAAAGTATAAAAATAATAATTACAACGTTATAAAATTTTAAAAAGTTTTTTTTAATGATATCAAGGTAATAATTGTTCCTGGATAATATTTCCTGATTTTTGGTGATTATTAGAAATATTTTTTGATCTAACTTCTAACATAGATTATAGTGTTGCTCTAAAATTAAAATCGTCTTCATCGCATCATCAAATATTGAATCGCGTGATTTTTCTGTTGTTGAAAGATCTCCCCCTGGGGAGGGCACTTCGAAATGAGGATTAGCTTCCGGTATGGGTGGTTCGGTATAAGGACCACCGTGGAGGGTACACGAAAAGGTGGCGGCCTGGTTCCTAAAACGATGACGGGCCGTAATTCCTTAGAGAAGGGTTGTACCTTGGCTGGTAATGGCCCTTAGAACTCAACCACAGTTCCCGCCAATGTTGTTGTTGCGGCTGCCCGGTCATTCAGTATTTTTTATCCTTGTTCTCTCATCTGGTAAGTCAGTGATATAACTTATTGTTGAAAGCTAAGAAAGATGTATTATATATAACACTGTTTATCTCGGAATCTGAAACTCTCTTTGCTTTTGCGCATGAGTCAAGAGGCACTTTTTTTGTCAAAAAGGTGATAAGAGGAAAAACGAAAGGAGGAAATGTTTACATTTAGCAGTAGGGTGAACTCAAACTATTCGTGTAATTAGAAGGTAATAACCGCTTCGTACCACACTTTATTAAAGCGCAAGCGTCGGAAAATGGTTCTCTCAAATCCTGAAACGAAAAGTATCTGTGTAGTTTACAAGACGAATAAAAAAGTGAAGTTGCCATTCCTCGAAAATTAGAAGACAGACGAATTGGGCAATTGTGTTTATAACAGGGCTATGATGTCATGGAATTGGTTCCCATTAGTAAGATTTGTGTATGTAATGAACAAAACAGGTGTAAGATCATTAAATTAACACAGATTTAATGGCTGCCATAATTTGATATTTAAATATATTTTCTTGGGGAATAATCAATATTGAGAGATTTTATTGATAATAAATGAAACCAATATTCCCTATGAACCAGATGGTCGCCAAAGGCTGCTAGATTATTAATATTTTCGAATTTAATAGCAACACAAATATATACCAATAATACTTATTATAACTGATTAAATTATACTAAAATTTGACAGTGGTACAGAACAGGAGGTTAAAAAATAACTTAATGTTTTAATCAGAAATCTTCTATAATTTTCATTCATTCCATTTCATTCATTTGGAATTCTAGCTGAATTCTATCAGCATCTTCGTCCGACTGTCTGCCTTAGATAATGCCAACTTCATTTACATAACTGGGGGACACGCTTCTCATTCAAGAGAGAATAGTCTTTACTAACTCAAAGCAGTCTTGTCTCTGCAAACGATATATATGTAATGATATCTGTAAATCTAAATTAAATCCTAATTAATTTCCTCATTTTTATCTTAATTTAGCCCATATTTATTTCATTCTAAAATGTCCTCTTATTTCCTGATCCAATTCCCTCTTTTTTATTTAATTAATACTACACGAGCTCTTTAAAACTGCTTTAATCCACATTTTCACACGCTCCGAGTGAAGGGATAAAAATCTGTCAAGCTAAGCGAATTCTTTTATAAAATCCCTGTAATTCCCTTACCTAAATAGACACGTGTATAGAAATCTTTATCAGAATCTCATATTATATAATCATCAGGAAAAATATTTCTGTTGCTCTTTTCTCTTTTCACTCTTGTGTTGTGATGTAGATTGACGTACCTCGTTGCTTCTTGCTTAAACATACAATATCCGCCCGGGATGGACTAAAGCGAAGTTTAAAATTCAAGAGTGTCTTCTCTGTTTTCTGCCCCAAATCTGCTCAGAAATATATGTTTTACATATATATATATATATACACTTTGATCAGATTATGTTAATTATTCTATTCTGTATTTTCTAATATAGCACATTTTTCAAAACTAAATTATCACCTCTGATTTCTATCATATATTATTCATTTAAATACTTAACAATTAAATTGTTAATCTATATACTTCAAATATTAGCTTTTTGTACAGGCTAAGAAATCTGTCATATTTTAATGAAGAAAATAATTGCGATACATGTTATATTGTATTAATATAAAACAATAAAATACGAATAATATTAATTGGTGTTAAACTTTTAATTAAACAGCAAGCAAAGCGATTGCATCGCTCGTTTATTTTTGAGTGAGTATCTGTATGTGCTTGGGGGTGACTACTATTCAGAAACAACCATAAACATGAAAATTATGAGTACTGTCTCGCTTCAGCATTCATACAAACCCTGAATAGGCTCTTTATTCATTCATTAATTTCAGTATTTATGTATTGTTAAGGAAAAAATGAATAAGAGAGTAATTAATAAATGTTTCATAGTTGATTTTATTACTTTTACAAAGCTTTATAAGTGGAGGTGAATTGAAATTTAGTTTTTATGTGTTAGAATTTAAAGAACAGTAACATCAAGCATTTTCAAATCTTTAGAATAAATTACCATGTTGAGGTCAGTTTTATAGAACTAAATATAAGATAGCATTCTCTCAAATAAAGTTTTGATGGAAGTGTTATTTAATTTGCTTTAAATATAAATGTCTGATTTTATATTAAATGAATAGTGTTTTTATTTTCTCATATATAGATTCGAAAAAAAATTGAAGTTATCGAAAACTTTAATGTGCAGACTTTGACGAATTTCTACATTTTTAACCTCCCTCAATCAGAAAAAAAAAATAGTTTTAGAATCCTAATTGTCAGGGAATACGGTAGCTCAGGAATAAACTGATAACTGATTTTTTAAATTCTATCTTAAACTTTAAAATTAAAAATGATAAAATTTGATGATGTAGTTCTGTTATGTTTTCCCTTTTTATCTGATTAACGAATATATTTTGATAAGAGCCGCAATAACTCGTTATACACAAATAAGTGCAGTGCATATTTTTAGAAGGCAACACAAGCGTAAACAAACGTTGTCATTAACCAAAATATATTTTTTTTATTTGACATGAGGGAAACCAACCAGAAACAATTGCAACAGGTAAAGATGTGCCTAACATTTTCGTTTCATGTGAAATGCAACAAGCTTACTAAAATAATTTCTGTATCCAGTGAAAACATCCTTCCCTCGATTACTTAGAAATATAACACTTACGTTCCGATTCTTCTTATGAAAGTGTGCCTATAAAGTCAGGGGTTTGGGAGCAGGGAAGGAGATAGTAAATCTTCAAATGTCACAGTATGTTCTGTTATTCAATATACAGGGTGATCAGGATATCCAGGAAAGTAACGTGTACCTATAGTAAAAGGATCTATATTGAATTTATTGAGGTAGGTCAAAACGTCCTAGCAGAGAAATACACTATCTCACAGAAACCCGTTTCCCAAGGTTTATTATTATTATTATTATTATTTACTTTCCTTGTGGTTTAAATATCACTTCACCGTTGATTAATTCAGAAAAATGTATGATAAAACTGGAGAATACATTTTTCCCTTTTAGGATGAATCCTTTTTCAAGTCAGGAAAAGTTCATAATTTTAATCGCAAATATATATCACCAATATTACATATAACTTTATTGAACTTTTCCATGTATTTTTATTATGTTATTGCGTAGTTAGTCTTTTCTAACTAGACTTTTGGCAGATCTCTTTTATTTTTTATTTAATCTTTGTAACTACCTTATTTCGCCGATTGGGGTTCTCTAGCTTGCCTCAATAATCCCTATATTGAAAGTATGTTACTTCTCTGGCTATATGGGGCACCATTTTGAACTTAAAAGGACTAAAATGATGCGATCATCCTTTGTAATGTAGTTATAATATAAGCAAAAAACCGAATATACATTTTGACGTATATTTTTTAAATGATTGGGTTCAAATTTTAATACATATCTATAATTTCGGTCACAAAATCACATACCAAATTTCATTTATTTAATTCATTGCATACATACGAGTAAACGAGTCGGACAGATATTCACTCCATTGTCTGATTTAGTCCAAAATTTATTGATTATCTACATTTCTAGAGATAAATTATGCACCAGAATTCTTTCTTTAACTCTTTATATTCTTGAGTTATAATGTTAATGAGTACATGGACGGGCAGGCAGTGGATTTCGTTCAAAATATGAAATAAATGTTGTAACTACCAAATTTCATTCTTTTTATTCAGTATATTCAGCAGTCAGGCATAGTTTTAAAAATGTATTCTTTGGAATTAGATGGATCAAATATGTGATTATTATCATTTTAAATTACTATATTTTCTTTTTGTTATACTTCGAATATGAAAATATAAAAATGGCATTTCGTTTCTGTTTTTATCTTCATTATATTGAATTATGAGAAAATGTACAGCGCCGTTGAACAGAAATCATGGCTAAAAATGACCAAATTTTTGGACTTTCAATCATGGAACGGTCTGAAATGTGAACCTATAATCAGCGATGCAATTTAGGGGCAAAGAGAGGAGGTCAAATCAATTACAATAAATTAGTTTATTACAAAAAATTTCCCAAAAAAATTAAGAATTAAAGAAACATAAAGAAATATTTTGCTATTACATTTATCATTTTTATTTCTCGTATACGTAGTTCCTTTTTGCTTTTCGTACTTTTATTTCTCATGTACGTAGTATGTAGAAAATAAAGTAATCATCAAATATTCATACTCCAGATTTTGATAAATATCCACGTTTTATATCTCCCTGAGTTCCAAAAATGCTTTTTTGGAAAATGTCTGTCTGTGACAAAGATAACTCAAAAACGCTTTGAGCTGAACGGATGAAATTTGGTATACGGTCTATACACAAAATTATCACATTTTTACCAAAGTTTGTGTAAAATCTGTTCCGATGAAGTTCTTCTGTCTGGCTGTTAGAATATAATTCTATACAGCAATTAAAAAACAATGAGCGCTAAATAGATAAGATTAGGCACATAGATTTAGCATCTATAATATATATTCTATCAAATTTTGAGCCAAATCCAATAAATGGTCTGTCTGTCTGTTTGTACTTTCAGAAACTTATAAACGTGATAGTTCAAAAACGCAATGACTTTAACATATCAAATCTGGTATGGAATTTTGCGATTACAAATGTAATTTTGTGTCAGATCTTTGTTTCAATCGATTGAGAATAAAGTAGAAATTTGATTTTCAGACAGTATTGATGTCGTGCCAAGGATTAATCGACAAAAATTCGCCAAGGATAACATGATAGATTAAGTAAAAATGATTAATTTACTCCAATGGTTAATATTTCTTAACTATTGGACGCCAATGCCGCGCAAGGCGTTCTATGACATGACAAATTTATTAGAGAGTATGCCAGAAAGTGTTGGAGAGATCTCTCCCACTGGTTCCTTCCAGATCCACCGCGGACATTGGTCGTATTAAGAAGATCTAAGTAAAGAATGGGTGAGTTTTTCGAAATTTGAATTCGCCAGAAAAAAAGAAGAAGAAAACAATAGGCTTACTTAGGAAATTTATTCTAAGAATTCTATATAAAAATTTCGAAAAACATTTTAATAGAATTTATAAGTCTGCAGATTTTTAGTACCATTATGAATTGAAGAAACATAAATTGTTTTGCCATTACTTTTATCCTTTTCCCGTCTGGTTGATCCGTCGACATTAAGAGAGAGAGAGAATTAAGAGAGAATTCTTCAGAAATTTATTTGCTCGGGAAAAAAAACATTGGTTGACTCAGGAAGTTTATTCTAAGAAATTCATATTGAAATTCAGAAAATTGCTTTAAGGAATGAAGGATTTCTTAGATTGCAAATATAAACTGCAAATTTTCAGAATAAAAAGCATTAAGAATTAAATTCACATAAATAAATTGTTTTGCCATTTTTTTATTAGTTTTCCTATTGGTTGATTCTCGGATATGGAAAACTTTAGGGATCTTTTTCCTTTTATTTTGCCCAGGCTTTACAGTATAAGAAAAGAAATGTGAGAATTCTTCGGAACTTTAATTCATAACAAAAACGATGAACTGTTCAGAAACATTATTCTTAGAATTCCAGGTGAAATTTTAAAAGTACTTTAAAGAATAATAGCATTTCTATGGCTGCACATGTCGTTCTTCAGGCTCGATGTTGAAACGAATAGTTTACATAAAAATACTGACCAACTAGATGTTAACACAACTTCAAGGACACTGCATCTAGTTCATACAAAAGATGCAGGGTTGATGAAAAATCCAGCGCAGGCAAATGGGAAGAATAAGAATCCGTACAAGATAGTTCTTCGTTTTGGGAAGCCAGTGAACAAGAGATGATTTAAATACTGGCTTCGATTTCTCGCTGGGTTACTTTCCCCTTTAAGAAAAGGAAACGAACAAAAAAAAGGGGGGGGGGAGAGATAGCAGAAATGGAATGAATGTTTGGGAAAACCCTGGTAGTCTGGAAGAGTAAAGGAAGGGAGGAGAGGAGGCTGAAAAACTAAAAATAATTATTAGAGAAGAGGAAACAGCTGCGTGTTGCATGATTACTTTAAATCATTGACCTAATTTCTCCTCGCATCTCGACCGGACCTTGTTTAAACTCGTTCAACTAAATTGTGAGACATCTATCTATTATGCTGATCGGCGTGCTCCCATAATAACGGTTATATAGACCGCATAATGTATTATCCTATGCTTAAAAAAAAGACGTCGAAAGTTTATAATAATAATAAAGAATTGTAGCGCATGCTTCGAATATAATTCGCACATTTATTTTGGAATACTAAAATTAAAATTCTAGAAATTTAATTTTTAAAACATTTTGATCCAAATTTATTTTGCATATACGTTGGAACATAATCCTGTAATCGTACTTAAAACTAGCGGCGACGGTTCTTCCTGAATTTTGCATTTTCTCTAATAAAGAAGTGACCTTATATCTCCCGTATAAAATGATGGATCTTGATAACGGATGTCAACACCACAAGTGCTCAGATTTTTATTCCCAGTTTTATTTTCATATTTTATATTTCATATTGCATTAAAGAAAACAAAATAAGCCGTTTTGGCGACTTTTATTGGTCGATTAAAATTAAAAATTAAAAAAAAACTTTTATCACTTACCAAAAAAATTTATCATATATCACTATTTTAAATATCACATACCAAATTTCATTTATTTAATTCATTGTATTTTTTTTAGTTATCGCCTTTCCATGTATTTGAAAGGACAGAAAAGTAGACTGTCATGAGTTTAACAGATTTTATTCACTGTTAAGGATTTATTTTTAAGATGCTAAAATTTATATCTTCATATTTTATACTTCATATTATATTAAAGAAAACTGAATATGAATTTTAGACAATTTTTATCAATCTATTGAAACTAAAATGTAATACAAAATTAATTTTTATGGCAAGGTCATGTACCAAATTTCATTGATTTAACACATGTAATTATGGCTTTTACATGTATTTGAAAGTACAAATAAATAGACTTTGAAGAGTTTGATAGATTTCATTTAATACTTGTTAAGACTAAAAATCTGTATCAAATTTCATTTATCAAAGACATTACATTTTTGAGTTATGGTGTTTACATACATGCGTTAATATAAGACCAAAGGATGACTATTCCTTTGGTAGATTTAGTTCAAAATTTAATATAGATCTGCATTTTAGATGCTAAATTTCTGCACCAAATTTCAGCAATTTAACTTTTCAAATTTCGCAGTTATTATATTAAATCGTATTCTGACACACAGAAGACAGATAGATTTCTTTTGAATGAATTTCGTTCAAAATTTGATAGAAAAAAATCTCATGTAAAACCACATATCATACTTCATCCGTCTAAGTAAGGGTTTTTGAATTGTCATGTTGAGACATAGACAGATATTTTCCAAAAATATGTGTTTTCGAAACCGATGGAACATGGAGATTCGTCAAAATTTTGTAATCGAATTTTTCTGTTCTTTTTCTCGAAACTTTTTAGCGCACTTTCGAATAAAAATCGTATTCTTCTACCCCACCACAAAAATTTCAAAATTTTTCACCTTCTGTAAAGGCCGCGAATGTCCTTTAGGACACTGACGAGCAATCCTTATGAATTATCATATGAATATGTTGAATATAACATTATGAATATAATATTAGTATGGATATAACATTTGTAATGAATTTATCGTACGAATATATATTTTAAGACTTCTTTCCAACCGACTCTAACCCAACTTTCACTTTGAACTATAATTTTAGTCACAAGATATCATACTGAATTTCATTAATTTAAGTCATTGCTTTTATATACAAACGAAAGTATAGACCGACAGATGATCAACTCTTTGACAGATTCGACTCAAAATCTCACTAGAAACTATATTTTAGATACAATTTGGTAAACGTGTACCAAATTTTATTTGTCTGACCTTTACCGTTTTTTTAGTTGTTGAGTTCTCTTGTGATGAAACTGTCAAACAGATACTTTCCCCAAATGAACTTCCTTCAAAATTTGATAGAAACCTACGATGTAATCTTAAGTAAATGTATCATATTTCAACCATCTAGTTGAAAGTGTTTCTGAATTATTATTTTCATATACAGACATAATTTCAAAAATGTGTTTTCGAACACAGGGAGGCCTAAAACGTTGAATTTCATCTTGAGTTCTTCATCTTCTAAATCTTGATTTCGAATACTTAAACAATTGCAATAGTTTCGCTGTACTTCGTATGCAAAAAATAAAAATAAAAATAAATAAATAGCGATTTTAAAATACTTTGAAACTTAGGATTTCAATTTAATTAATTTTTTTGTTTGTTTGATTTGATTTGATGAAATTTGTTTTATTATGAATACAAAATTCCGCAATATTGACTTTTGACTGCGAGTTTTAAAAAGATTTATTGAAAAAGAATCGAAGCTAATTCCTTTATATTACCATAACTTATTGGAGGGGAAAAAATGGAAAATTTTATTTGTAATTGAGTCCAGGTTTTCGAAATATATTTTCTGATACTTGTTTCTAAAATTTTATTTAATAAACATCTAATTCTAATTCCATGGCTCAAATCTTTTTACACTCGTAAATGCTTTATTTGATAAGCCAACTTGCTGCTGTTTTTTTTTTTTTTTTCAGATTCGTTAAGAGATAAAGAATGTTTTCATTGAGGATTTCATAAGAATATACCAAGGAGAACTTTAAATATGTTATATAATAGAAATAAAAATAGCGAAGAAGAATACGAAATAAGCAATTAAATGAGAGAAATTAGTTTAATATCTACTTAGACGAAGGTCACCATTATTTCCTTATTTGATATTACTTCAAAAGTTTTCACCGCTAAATTTTCCTAAATTAACCGACTGTGGCGTTTCAAATTTTTCATATCAGTGTAACATAATAGTTAAAAAATGATTTCCGAAAAAAAAATCTTTAAAATAATTTAAAGCATTTTTCAGAAATAACTTGATTTTCTGAATAGATAGAACCTGCTCATGCAATGAAAGCTTGAAAAAGAAAGACAGAAATTAAAACCTAAATTATCAAGTTAATTGTGTGCGTATTTATTGACCTATTTTATTTTATACTAGTTGTCTTTAACGAACAGCTGGTTCGCCGAGGATATTGGTTATCTTTAAGTTCAGTTAAATCGTTTAGATATAACTTTATATTAATGATATTGTGAAATTGCCAGACATTAATTGTCTTACATATCTTCCTGTAATTGATGAAACTTTCTTATAGAGAGCATGGCCATGACATCACTGAGCTATTAAGAGCATAAATGCGTGATTTATCTGTCTTATAAACTTCGGTATTTTATATTTAATTTTTTTATACATCTAGTAAACTACACAGATATTAAACAAAATCCTTCTTCATTAACTTTCAACTATGAAGAAAATAACGTGGTCAGATAGTTGATGGCACAATGAAATGGCTTGATTTTTAGGGCAACGATGTAATTTGTTCTTGGAAATAAGGCAAAAAATATTTTTAAAAATTGTCAAAATTCGCACGACTATTAAATTGATATCATTAAAATAATACTTTTTTGAATTTTGAAATGATGCAAAATTTATTTTTGCGCAATAATATTTTTGGTTTTTATCGCAGATCCAACAATCCATCTTAATTTTTAATTAATTAAAATCTCAAAAAAAATCATTCTTAGATGCACATTACAGTTTTTCAAGATATATATATATAGCAAATTTAGTAGCTGCAGGTTATACAGCATCTGTAGAGCACCAACACTTACACAGAAATACATATTTGCATTTTTATTATTAGAGTAGATACTGCAATTGCAAATTGTCCGATACTACAAACGATAGTTAAAACATGTTTCATTTTAAAGGTCTGGGTTTTTTTTGCAATAAATATTAATTATAGTAGTTAGCAAAATCTTGATTTAAAAAAAATCATGAGTTGAAAATGCGAGGATATTTTTGAGTGTTATGGTAGAAACCCCCTTCACAATTCATTTCGTCATTTTTTGTTTTGTTTGTAAAATCGTGTTTTTTTTTCGGAGAAAAGATTTAGATGCGAATCACATACCGATTACATGGAAATATTTTTCAATCTTACCTACATATGAAATGGTCATTTAAATTTTTAAAAAAATCATGAATGCACTTAGTTTAATAGGTTATTCGAAACTATCTGCTATTACAATTTTCATTTTACAGTATATCTATCATTACTTTTATATATATATATATATATAAGAATTGCTCGTTTAAAGACATAAAATTTTATCAGTGCAGTTTAAAATTTGGAGAATAATTAAATTCTGGAAGTTGAACTTTTTAACAATTTGTATGTTTTTTTTTATATGTTTGCTTCTAAAACAAGAAAAGAAAAATCTAGAATACGAACAAAATGTGCTTGAATCAAAGTCTATACGTTACGAGCGCCATGATGAAATTTCAAAACTATTCACAGTATAACTATTGGAGACAGTAGGCAAAGTGACAAAATACCGCGTCGCCTGGAAACAAGAATATCGTGTGACCTTGAACGTTAGTTACCATAGCAACTGCTTCCGTTTGTCTGAGTTTAACATAACTGCTTTCCAAAACAATTTCGCAATTCTCTTTCTTTGCATTCCTAAAATTATTGCAAAAAAGAAGACGCGAAATTTCACATTTATATTAAGGTTTCTAGATATTTTATTGTTTAGAAACCAACTATGTAATATCAATCTCTTAAGATGTCTCTTTCTAAATGAAATTGAGAATTTTAAATGTTTAATACCAAAACTTCTTTTGTGTTACTTACAAGCGTTTATTGGTTCCTAAGAACAAGTATTTTATTTTTATGTTAAAGTATAAATATTAGTTAAATTAGGTTATATTTGAAACACTTTTAAAAAGTTCTCAAAAAAAAAAAAAGAGATTGCTGCACATACAGGTTAGTTTATTTATATTAACGTTCCGTTTTCTAAAAGAGCACTAGGGCTATTTTGGGATATACCTCGTGACTCCGAAGCATATTCAGATGACAATGACGACACTTGAACTAGCATCCCCTCTCCAAACTTCCACACCACACTGTCGGGAGTACACTGTCGCGCTAAATCCGTCGGGGTCCCGACGGATTTAACGCGCACTAGTCCCGCTTACACGACAGTTCTTTGGTGAGATCGGGTCCCTAACCTGAAGCCCGCCGGTTCCGAAGCCGAGACTTTATCACCAGACCACCCCGGCACTGCTGTCAATACATAATTGTATGACACAAAATAATTCATACATATAAAAATAAATTTTCTGCTAAAATATTAAGAAAAGCTCAAAGATTTATATTCATTTCAATATGTTTCGTTATGAGCATGCGATTAATAATACATAACTACATTTATTAGATAAAGTATTATGGCGGGGGGACCATTCCCACTTATTATAAGGATATGTCTAGCTTGGTAATTAGTATATTGAAGAAGAGTGACACTTTAATAATTATTAATTGAATATTCCTAAACCAAAGAGACTGGATCAGAGAGCAAAACTAGATTAAGAAAGGAAATTCGATGGCATTCAGCTAGAAAATTTTGGAACAGTTTTTATAGATTTTCCCAAAGATCATGAAGACAGTAAACCGAAAGACAAGGGAGAAGAAGTAGTTTCCAGAGAACTTTCTCATATATTCTCTAACAAAGATGTTATCCAAGTGGAATCTTTTTTTTTTTTTTTTTTTTTTGCGTGGTATTGGCGTACAATAGTTACGAAATATCAATCTTTCGCGCGGAATTAGTCTTTTTACTGAATTTATCGTATGATCCTTGGTGAGTATTTGGGCGATTCATCCCTGGCATATGGTCAAAAGTATTTTAAAATCCAATTTGAGTTATGAACGCATTCTTCCCAACCGATTAAACAGAAATTTGGCATAAAACTACACTTAAAGTCGCAGAATCACGTACCAAATTTAGTATATTTAAGTCAATTACATTTTTCAGTCATCGCGTTTACATGTTTCGAAAATTACAGATCAACAGACGGTCAACACCTAATTGTATTTCGTTTAAAATTTGGTAAGTGTCTACAATATAAATATTACATTTATGCACCGAGTTTTATCCCTCTAGATCTCTTCATTTTTATTTATATTCGAACAACCGGACAGACAGAAATTCTGAACTGAGTTTGCTTGTTTGCTTTTCTGAACTGATTTTGCTTATAATTTCATAGAAATCTACAAATTTGGTTTTCAACCTTTATACCAAATTTCATTCTTCTAGCTCAAAGCATTTTTGAGTTATCATTATCACAGACAGACAGACGGACATTTTCCAAAAAAATGTGTCTTCGTCAAAATCTCGAGTTCGAATTTTTCGACGGTTACTGTACACTCTCTATACTTCGTACACGGGGAAGTAAAAATGCAGTGGAAATGTATAACAGATATGGATAGAAAATAAACTTAAACATAGTTTTTATATAATTTAAGATGGTTTCATAAAATGTAATTAATAATTAATATCACTTTTTTTTCTTTTAGTTATAGTCAAAATTAATTACATTTATGTCTTGGTTTAAAAATCACACGAGATACATTTTGGGATCGACATCATAATTTTAAGTCACGTTAATGGCTTAAACGATACCTGAGGTGATCTCACTTTCGTGTCACAATAGAAATATGTTTGACTCCAAGACTAATTTAATGAAAATGAATTAAAACCCTCAAGTCCCCCAGTTTGCTCTTAAAACTCTGAAGGACATGATGTTTATCAGTTTTTTATCAACTGTTTGAAAATTTGAAAGGGTTTGCATTTCTGTTGCTGTCAAACGAGAATTTGAGGGAATATTGAGAATTTCGAGGAGATTCCTTTAATTGATGGTCTGTTCCTTGTTTATAGGAAGATAGGCAAACGAAAAGATGAGGAGGAAGGTCAACGATTGACCAATTTGTGGTTAGGGGCCAGGTGTCTCGAAGAGGATGTCAGTTTGGTGAATCGGTTAGTGTTGTAACTTAACTATGCTAAAGATAGAAGTCGGCCACAACAAATCCTGTCGATACTGCTTCGTTCAGTCGTGAGGGGTGATCAACTATACACAACAACAACAGTCTCCCAGTTTACCCAAAGAGGGTGTGAAATCAATAGAGGGGACACAGGGAAGCAGAATCACCCCAGCGCACATAGATCTCACGACTCTGACTGGTTTAATGTATTCTATACACCCATACATAACAAATCATTCTGTGGAATCACTTCGTGAATTTGTGACTCTATGATTGACAAGCACAGACTCGGGATCAAGATCACTACGACACAATAGAGCAAGGAATAAATAAACAATACCAATTTTTCTTTTAAATAATTGTTAAATTTAAGGTATCCGACTAGGTTGTAAAAATGATTTTTCCAGAAAAATGTGAACTTTTTTTTATGATCTGAAAATAAAGTCCAAATTTCGTAGGTTCTAAAACAGATTTTGTTTTTAATATATAAATTATAGATACAGTAGTTATAGATAATACACAAAAAATAAAAATGAAATCGGAAACGGTGATATTTTTTACCGAAAATGAGTGATTTATTTTACTTTTGCTGAAAAATTCCCCAAATTAATATTTGATATGTTTATATTAACTTTTTACCTACTCAACCGTAGTTTGCTTATTTTTGACATTTCTGTTAAAAAAGCATGAAAACTACATTTGTTTCCAACTTATATCGATGAACTAATTTACAATATTTAAACGCATTTTCTGCAGAATGACAATTTCTCTGTGACTGATTCATGGAAAAATGATATCTCAAAATTAATTCAATAAAATTTCATGAAATTTGGTATGCAAATTTCTCTGTGACTGTAAATCATGTATCCAAAAACCTTTGAGGGTGTGATAGACCGCTGATTTTAAGATAGCTTCATTTAGACATGATTTACAGACATTTTAAATTCAAAACGTGAATAAATTTTGACAAAAAATATCATTAACGGCAACTTCAAACTCTCATAAAATTTTTATTTAATAAAAAAATTTTATCTTGTGGTCTGTTACAATTTATGCAATTTGAGCTATATATAGGTGAAATAAAAATTACATATATCCATTATTCTTTACTTTATTTTTCCTAACATTGAAAATTTTGCTGAACTGCAAATAAATAAACAGTTTTTAAAGAAAAGTAAAGGCAATGAGTATTTTTTTTATTCTAATAGTGTCCTTTCAAGTCTGTTTTAGTTATTTAGTACAATATATTATGTTTATGTGTCATTTTTTAAAAAATTCCTTCCCGAACTAATCGGATACCTTAACTAACAAATTAACGATTGCCCATAGACAGTTATTCTCACCTTTTATCACAATTTACATGATGACTCACTATTAATCATAGGATTACTCATTAGTGTGCATCATTTAAAACTAATGAATAAATTGTTACTCAATAAATGACTATTTCAAACCCAACAGAAGCCAAAAACAGATTACTCAAGAAAAGTCAGTTTCATTGTTTGGAGTCAATCGTTTCTATAGAGGTGAATTATTCACCTGGTTCCCAGAAGAAAGATCTAGAAAAAGCAAGAAAAAGAAATATCCCTCGAATCATTAGGCGGTTCGTGTATGCCTTTTGTTCATTCTGTTTCTCCTCTTTCCATCTCTGTCTCTTTGGCTCCAAAAATAACTCTTCTTCAATCGTTAATCCGCGGTGATGGTGTGATAATATGCTTTCTTACTATGCATAAGCGACTCTTTTTCCACGAAAAACTCCTGTCAGGGCTCCTCGTAAAATTGTCTGCAGTCACATGGGCATGACGTCACGGGAAGCGACGTCACAGGAATCAGCGTCATCAGGAGAATTCGCCCACGTAAATGGAGACGTTTGTGTATATGTACAGGAGCGAGATTTTTGTCGCGAGGAGGGCTTACATTTGGCGACGGAATGAAAGTTTTCTGAGTTAGTTTGACGCCATTTTGAACAATTTCGAACTGAACGTGACTTGTTAGAACTCTAAACATAAAACATTTTTCGAAGTGAGCCTTCGAAAACAAATCTTTTTAAAATAAAATTTATTTAAAAATTTCTTATTTACACTTTAAATTACCATTTTTTTTCTATAAATAATGCATTAAAATATTTAGAGGAAAGGAAATAATTTAAGATAAAAATAACTTAAACTTATTTGAAAAAAAATTGGTTTATTTGTTAATTCATTACAGTTATTAATAAATGATTAAAAATGAGGAATTTTATTTATGGTTTCAGATAAGAAATTGAAATATTTAAGGTTTTATTTCATTGAAAAATGAGGCAAGAACTTACGCCAACCGTCTTCCCAGAGTAAAGTATGGCATATTATCATAAACAGGAGTGGGTATTAAATCGATCGTATGGACCACTAAGACATTCAGGGGTCACCGCCTTTACTAAGACCTAAGACGCTCATACTAAAAGAAACATTTATGGAACACCGCCGGCTATTATTATTATGTTTGTAGTTATGTAGTATTTATTATTATTAAGTTATAATAAATATTGTAGACCTTTTTTTTAATTCACCACACCTACACCACTGGGTGGACCGCAACACCTTGGAAAAATTAATTTGGCCCTTATCCTTGTCATAAACTCTCGTACAACGCGATTAAAATATCTTGCTTTGTTTGAACACAATTCATACGCTCTACAGCAAATTTATTTACAATAAACTTCTTTGTAGATGAATTTCCCGTTCTCTAAGATTTCCGCATATTCATTCAAAACGTGATTTTTTTTAACAATGTTATATGAGAATCTAGGGTATTGTCTCAATAATAATAATTTTTTTTTCATTGTTAAAACCACATTTGTGGTTCAAAGTATTTATTATCATTTTCTGCGGTTTCCAAAGTTGTTAAGAGATATCAGTTATAACCAAAAGTGGTAAAAGTGCTTGCCATGGATATTTAAAAAACAGCTTTATAAAAAAATTAGATTGTTTGACATCGGACTCATTCTGCTTAATTATGTTATTAGATTAGAGAAATCTTTCTTTAATTGCTCGATTAGCCGTCATAGTATAAATTTTGACTGTTTGTTCCGGATAAAAAATATTGGCCCGAGTTTGAATTAAATTATCCGTATTTTACTAATTTGTGAACAGTTTACAAGAGCTAAATTTTACTCATTTGTAAATAGTTCCATCTAGATTTTTTTTTTTCATTTTACAACTTCGATACATTGGGGGACACCTCAGAAATAGGGATGAGTAACTTCGGATTACGTGATTGGTTCTCACTATCCTGGTGGTTCTAGTTCGATGTAGATTCGAGAAACCTTCCTTTGATGACGGGACGTACTTCCTAAGGGAGGGACTGTACAGTGGCCATTAGGACACAACCATAGTTCTCACCTGTTACTATAGTTCATTCAGTTTTAAATTCATGCTTTTGAGTGGGTGGAAGGGATTCAAGTATTTTCATCTTACATCCTTACTGGTAGGCATGTCATCGTAGATGTAGATTGTAGAATCATAATTAAATAACTCATTTTATATAAGAATAACTGTAGTAAATTTTTAAAAATTTGGATAAAAATTCAGAGTTGGAATCTCGATTATATGAGCTGATGTGACCGAAATGACAGAGGATGATCGAAAACTCGGTCCATAAAGATTAAATTTTCTTTTCATTCGTTAATTTATTCAAAATTGTTTATTTAAAAGCATATCATTAAGTAAAAAATATCTACCAGCTATTAATGTTTTAACAAATTTTATATTAGTTATCAAACATTTTCTACTGATTTGATGAAACATAAATTGATTTTGATAAGAGAAATTGTGAACCTTATTTTTTTTTAGCTGTTTCCTTTGTTTCCATGTGAAAAAAAAAATATTTTGCTCTTAATAGAATATTTTTCATTGCTGAACAACGTGAAACTCTCCGACACTTCAACTGTATAATTTTTTCATGAAAATGCGTGGAATTTACTTACAGCTTAGGTGTCGTCCTTATCATCTGACCACAGTTCAAAATTACGAGGGCCGTCCCAAAATAGCTCTTATGTTGCCTTGTGTAACGTTAATATTACTAAACTCGCTCATGCAAGACGCGAAACTGTTACAACTTTCTTCTCATTGTTTATCCTATTTCATGAACGTTTCGAGATAATTTATGCCATTCGCTCGGTTGTTTTTCCAACTCTCGTAATTTTCTAGCTAGTCTGTTTCATCATTTATCACTTCAAATCACTAATCATCAGTATTTATCGCTTCAGCGCTAAATACTTATGAGTGAGTATCGCTTCAGTGCTAATCATGAGTTATTTATCTTTAAAGCGTTTTCATCTCTAAAATTTTCTAGTAGGAGGGCAAGAACACTTTCACACCTGACGACATCCAATTTTACTTTCTCCTCATCCTTCCTAGCTATCTAATTTACTTGGAGCCACCAGCAACATTAATTAAAGGATGCCCCTAAAATTAACACAAGATTTGAATTTGCCACCATTTCTACAGTAAAGTGTTAGCAATCCATTAAAAAACATTTGACCAATGATACTTTAAGGTTAGTAAAAATGAAGCGCGCTACACGATAGAACAAAGTGTTTTCATTGTTCAACAATATTTTGAAAATAATGGAAGTCTGACGCCAAAGTTTGAAAATTTGAGAATTGGCCCCTTAGATCGTGTGATTTAGCACCAGCGGATTTCTTTTTATGGGGTTATTTGAAGTCAGAGGTCTATGCCAACAAGTTCACAAGCACGAGTACATTGAAAAAGGAAATTCAAAGCTGCATCAACAAAATTCATCCACATTCATACAAAATAGTGCGTATGTGCCAGCAAAAGCCATTTGCCCTATGTGTAATTCTATACATCACCCTATCCTGTGTACCTTACGATTCTATAAAAATATTACAATTTAAAGAAACATGTTGTTTTTTATTTAATTCAAATCTTGCATTAACATGTTCTATCGTGTAACGTTCAATTTTTATTAATCCTAAATTATCAGCTGTCGAATGGTTTTTTAATAGGGTTGACAACACTTTACTGCACGAATGTTAACAAATTCAAAAGATGCATTAATTTTGATGCATCCTTTGTAAGGTTATCAGTAGATTAGAGTCTTCCTGACATTGACACAACATAAAAAAATTGAATGAGCCTCTACCTTAACGATAAAGAAAATTATTGTTTTTTTTTGTAACTGATTATCAATCAATTCAAAAATAAAAATGATTAGAAATGATTGCTGAGTAATTTAATGTTGAATAAAGACTCGACTGTAGTAAAAAAATGTTGAAACAGAAGCCTATAGTAACATTATCTGTGTACAAGAAATGAGAGTAATTGATTCGGAAATGAAGAAAGATGACTTTCGCTTTACGTAACCTTTTTTTGTCGAAGGCAATTACAGTTACAGTTACCTTCCGTGACTAGATTTGATAAAAAAGCGGGCCTATCTATTAGATTGAAATCAAGTACAATGTAACCATTCATTACTGAAGAGAACATATTTGTTTACTGAGTGTAAAAGTGTTGAATTTCTTATTTTTGTTATTTTCAATAATAATAATAATAAATAAACAAAAAACAGTAATATAGATGGCGGGATTATGTCGTAAAATAATAACATAACAAGTTGATATTAATTGTTCAATTCCGTCTTAATTTTTAAACATCGTTTGTTATGGTAATAGAAATTCGAAATCCAACATTTGCTTACAGCAACTGCATCAACTATTATAAGAATTTTTTTACTAAGAAAATGTATTAATACTGGAATAAATGAATTAATACTCGAAAATTTATCCATTCTAATCATTTTAAAGTTATGATTTACATAAACTGGCGTATTATCTGCAAAATGAATCATACCTGATTAAAAATCAACCAAAATGCTCTATAGAACAGGGCCGTAAGATGTAGAACCAACAAATTCCGTCTTAATAATTACTTCTTGTGGGCCTTGAATAATAAATATTTTTTTCAAACTTTTTATTGGTTCTTCATTTTTAAAAAAAACAATCAAAACTTTAACGTTTTCTCATAATAACTTCGTGATATTATGGGTTATATTATGCATTATATTCTTATTAATACGGAATAACTAATCATTTTAAGCCTTTGATTACTTTCTCTCTCGAAATCAAGTCATGCAAGTTTCGTATTCATGGAACGATTTCGGGTCGATTTTTACTTCTAACGTGTTGTAGAGGATGCAAAGCAAGTTTTCACTATGGACGTCCTCGCTTTAAATTCTGAATTTCTGATTTGAAAAAGAAATCCGCCCCCCCCCCCAAAAAAGTGCCAATAATATAAGATTGTGATTCTACTAAGAGGGTTAAAATTCAAAAAATAATTTTTTTTTCAGTGACATCACTTTTATTTTAGTACAATTTTTGTTTTATTTTAAAATTTATTATTTTATTTATTGTTTTATTTGTTAAATATTAAAAACATTTTAAAATGTATTGCACAACAATACTTCTTATTCCTTTAGTAATTGCATTCAAAGAAGCGTTTGTTGCATCGGTATTAAATGCCATAAAATAACTTCCCTGTAGGAGCCACCTGCAGCTAAAAGTAAAGACAGGGAATGAAATCAAATTTCGTATATACATTGTTTAAGAGAAATAAGTCCCGTAATAATAATAATAAAAATCATCAACAGATGTCGAAACACAAAAGAATCCAAATGAATACATGAAGGTGGAATATGGAAAATTTCATTTAAATTCAAATGATTAACCACTTAACGCGTAAACCCAAGTACCATTCGAGTACGAGTTACTGGAAAATTTGTACAAGCCGAGTTCAGCTCGGACGTTTAAAATTTTATGGTTACTCTTCTATGCAGCAACGAACGTAGCTCGGACATATACGTACACGTGAGGTATAGAATCTATAATCAATTATTATGTTTTCGCGAGAAAAAAAATGCGCTTTAAAGAGTTAAAATTCGCATATATAAATGCATGATGCACGATATGCAATTCTCCGAAAATAACTCCGATTTGTTTTCTCATATACGAAATGTACAAAGAAAAAGAATTGTAATCAATGAAAAAAATTCGAACTCCAGATTTTTTACGAGATCTTCCTCTGTTCGAAAAGCACATTTTTGAAAAATTGATCATCTGTCTGTGAACATAGCTCAAACACGTTTTGAGATAGAAAGAGGAAATTTGGTATATTGTCTCTACTCCTTTATTATCTTTTCTGAATTGCATCACTCCTTCTTCATTTTTGAATGAATTCTAGAATTTAAAGTGATTAATATAAAAAATAAATGAACAGAATGATTTTTTTTTATTTATTTCTAAAACACATACTAATAGAGTAAAAAAAATATGTATGAGATAATGTTTTATTAAGATACATTAAATGAAAGTACAATTACTTAAAGTTCTATTAATTCATTTCATTAGCTCATTTGTCACAGCATTCGTACACTTTTTAAAAAAACATTACTTGAATCCAATAGCTTACAGGGCCGTCAGCTTACTCTTCACATTTTAAATAAGCTCTTTCAAAAATAGAGATTCGGCGCCACTTCACTTTCTTTTCTAATCTAAAAACTCTATTGGTGCCAAGTCGGGCGAGTTCGTTGCTGGTAACCGCAAGTGACCGAAGTGGGAAGGACGCGCAACAAATGTCATTCCTTTCCCACCCGTTTATCGAGGCCGAATTTCTCTTGGCCACTAAAATATTTTCAAATAAAACTGTTTTTTCAAAATGTTCTTATTTAATTTGATTTGTTTCAAATTAAATAAAAGCTTGTAAATATGAAAGTTACCAATTGACTTTATCACTCACTTCCGGATGTGATGTCTTGGAAATTCGATAGCAAGCGTATTCTTTGTGACAGTACGCTATATTTAAAACTCAATTACTTGTTAACTGAATAATTAATTAACTTTTGATTCCGCTCTAATGGCATCAATTCACAGTGAAAAAAACAATGATTTCCAGAGTTCATAATATTTATAACAGTGAATTATAAATTAAAGAAAAAAAAATTGAAAATAAGCAAGAATAAATCTTAGAACATTAAGAAAAATTTGTTTTTGTTAAATTTAATTGATTAAGTATTTTAATTCGAAAGTTTAAAAAGAAATAATTAAAGAGTAAAAGAATTTTATGAGAAACAATTGCAACTTAGAAAATGAATATTATAAACAGAAAAAATGAAACTTCCCACACCGGGAATTGAACCCGGGCCTCCTGGGTGAGAGCCAGGTATCCTAACCACTAGACCATGTGGGAGACACATGCAGATATGAAATAAACTCTTATTAATACTTTCAAAACATTTAGTCGACAAAAAATAGATAAATAAATAAAAACTGTCAACTGTTCGAATTTTAACCATAGGAGGGAGGGAAAAATATACAGCAATAAATTCTGTATAGTTCAACGATGGGTAACTTCCACACTACTAGAAAGAACAAAATTGTTTTCAAGCCCGTTTCAAAGGCTTCGATTAGCCTTTTGAAACAAAAGACTAAAGTCTCAAGTGCCTATGTGAAAAATTGTCACCGACACCACTAACTGATCATTTCTTGTAAGGTGATTCTCTTTCAACCATGAATTTTTCATTAAAAACATCATAGAAGATTTATATTTGACGATCCCGGAATTTTTTTTCTTTTGTAGCACAATATCTTGTTTTATTCTTTGTAACTAATTTTGTAAGTAAAGAACTAATGTATTAATATGAATAAAATGAATAGTCATTAAATTCAAATTACAGCGAAATTCCAGACGTATTAATTTAAATGTGTATAAAGTGAATATGCATTAAATTTAAATAACAGCGAAATTGATGATGTATTATATTAATTTAAAAGAGTAGTGGGTTTTCCATTTATATCGATCTGAAGTTAAGCATAAAATGTTTTTTGTTCATATATAGAATAAATGAAGAAAAATTTTTAAATTTTGCTTAGCATAGTAAATATTGTTACAGTCATTGTAGTAGTAACATGTAGATAGAAATCGTAAACAAAAAAATATATAAATAAATAAATATAAAAAATAACTATAAAATAAAATAAAATCAGAAATATATAAAATAAAAATAAAATCAGAAATATATAAAATAAAAATAAGAAATAAATAACAATAAAAACCGTGCATGATTGCGAAAAACACATTTATTTCGTAAATACTACACAAAAAAAAATTGCTTCCTATAGGCTTGTCTTCTTTCCTAATATTTTTTCACATTATAAGAAATCTTTTCTGCTGTGATTATGATCATAATGAATGTCATTATATAGATTTTACTTTAGGTTCTTTTTTTTTTCTTTCATAAGAGAAAAAATCTGCTCGGACTTTTTACCTTTAACCTTCGAAAAAAATGTATAAACAAATTTCGGATTATTCCCAAAATAATTGATTATGAAATTCGGATTTCTTATAATATATTCTGAATTATAGACAATCAATTTACAAATGTAATTTTTCATGCCATTTCAGATATAACAACTGTGCTCGTCTCACGCCATGCTCTGGTATGAAATCTCTGCTTTTTTCAAAATGTGCGTTGAATTACTAAAAATAAGTTAAAATAATATTTTTATATAAATTATTTAAGAATAATTGATTTTATTGTCAGTAAAAGTGGGTTAGTATATTTAAATCCCATTTTTGAGCTACAAAATGGATATTTTAAGTCGGGTCTCAAAATTTCGAATGACTTTAGATAAAAAGGATGCAGACATTCCAAAAAGTTCTCCAACGTAGAAAATTATCATACCGTCCCTAGGAACTGAATGAAATTTCTGTTCAAAGTATTTTGAGGTATGCGCTCAAGAATCATATGAAAACAATAGTTAAGTTAAAAATTTTAGTTAAAGTGACAAAATTTCAAAATTTTCAAATGGCAACATCAACTTTATACAAATTAAGAATTTTAATGCAAACACACATATCAAATTTCAACTATCTGCTTTGTTAGTGGTTTCAGTTTCAGAACAGACATACATATGAAAAGACAGACAGTCAATCATTAGACAAACCTCTACCAAATTTTGATCCATATTATAATTTTCGTGATAAAACGAAGTTCTAAATTTCACTCCCCCCCCTCAGCTAGTGACATTTTTAAGTCTGTCTGACAGACATAATTTTAATTTATTCTTTTTTGAGAGAGAGGTGGGGAGAGGGTTCTACAACAGGAGATTTATTAAAATCTTGAGGCCTAATTTTATAATAGTAATAGAATTTTTTTCCTTACAAATTCAATATGACAAAGGAAAAATATATTAAATTCATATTAATTATATGTATAAGTTTAAATTGTTTTTTAAAAAGGAAATAAATAATATGTAAATGAATCCCCCCCCCTCTCCATTTCTGCATGGCGTATCGCGAGATTCCAATCATCTGTTTTGATAGGTAGAAAGGTTTTAATTTTATAAAACTGAATCGAATTTTCTTCATTCCCTCTCGGAACGCACTAATTCAGTTTTGGAAGGACACCAAGAGGCCCCCGAGCTTCGTGTTACCCTATCTTAAGCAAATCAAGTCGGGTTTTTGTTTGAAAACACTAATAATAGGTGAAGCTGGCGTTTCTCTTGTGCCCCTAATTAAATGAAACAGCTGCAATTTTTGTCTTGGCTCCTCTCTGCTGGGGGGACGGTTTTGTAACTGTCGTGGCGCGGACTGTATTGCGAGCGCTTCATTTTTGGCTTATGAAAGCTACAGATGATATACGGGTAGAATTTCTTTCTCTGTAAACGAATGGTATAGCAGTTATAACGAAATAATCTTCTCTTTGCGAACGGCCTGGTACAAACTTTGTACCAGTAGAATTTTTCTCTGAAAAGTGTTATAAACAGTATATCAGTATAATTTTAATTCTATGAATTATTGCGGATACTGTACCGCTATACCAGCAAAAGGATTTCCCCTGCATACGAAACTAGCATATATGACTTTAGCAATAACATTTTCCCTCCACAGATGTTTTATCAATAGAATTTTCCTTCTACAAGCAATCATCGAAGTAGTATCAACTAAAATTTCCCTCTATAAACTGGTTCAGATGGGGTACATTACAATTTTTACTTTCTTGTATAGATAGTATTCAGAAAGTATAGAAATCGTTAAAAAAGGCGAACGCGAGATTTTAACGAATCTCTACGTTTTAGACCTCCCTGAGTTCGGGAACCACATTTTCAAAAAATATCCGTCTACCTTTTTATCTATCTGTGAGAAAGAAAACTCAAAAATGCTTTGAACTAGATAGTTGAAATTTAGTATACGATCTTTATATTGCAGAGTTCAATCAAATGTTGAATAAAATCTGTTCAGAGGAAGTCCGTCTATTCG
>JAPMOR010122532.1:0-12298 GCA_026543865.1 Argiope aurantia | reverse complement strand
ATTATATATTAATCTTGTAATAGACAGTCTGACGATTGATATAATACTAAATTTAAACGGATTTAGGAAAAGACGATATGTTTCAACCTTTTGCCCGAACATATTTTTTGCATCCGCAATTGAATATCCTTAAGGAGAAGTGTTCTTATCTTTGGAATGTTCGTTGAAGATGATAGCACGATGATAAGACGACCATTCCATTTTAAGATATAACCTAAAATAATCAATTGAATAAATGGATATAGAATATATTTATAAACCCAAATCAAATATTTGACAAGCTTTATATTTTTTGTCCATGGTACTAATACAGGAAAGGTGTCTTTTCGAATGAGGTATTTCAAATTTGTTTTTGACTTTCTTCCGTTATTTCCTATTATTTGAGAGATAAAAGCAATCACTCAGAATTTTGACTCCAAATGGTGCAAGTGATAGTCTCATTGAGAAGTACACGGTCACTTTATTAATCTTATACATTTTACGACCACAGTTGAAGCTAATGAGCGTGGGAGACGGGGGAGGGAGGGATCAAAACATTAGTCGATATTTTATATAAAGATAATTATCAATAAAAAGTGAATTTCAGAGGTCCACTTAATTCACAGTTGTTTAAAATTCAGGCTTAAAAAACAGAAATGTTTGCATTTAAATAAAATGTTGTAATATTCCAGCAATTTTAAAAATGGATGGTTATGCGTGTCTTTACGTAAATTATGCACTTGAGAACAGATACTCTTTGAAACTTTAGTTATCAAATTTTACAGTGAAGTGCATGTGCTCACTTGAGTTATAAGATCCAAAGAATAATAGGAGACAATTTCCATAATGTAATAATCTAGATCAGGATATAATTTTCATAGCATGACGTGTTTAACATGTTCAAAGATTGGTTGACAGATTCAAAAATAAATTCTTGCCTATTTGAAGCCCTAATTATTTGTCGAACTCTCGTTTAACTTATGTTTGTTGAAATAAATACAATTTCCAATGGTCAATTGTTTGATTTGCTACATTAACACCCATTTTGAAAGTACATAATGATTATTCGGATGCGGACCTCGTCATTTTGAAACAGAGTCGGATGACATCTGAGTCTGCACTTCTGTCTCTCAAGTTCCACGCCGCACCAATGTGAAGATACTTGACCAATGGCAAAATAAATGCACACCAGGCTCATATTCATGATTGATTTTGCGTAAATTTCACTCATTGACCTCAAAACCAAGATTGCCATCACGACTCAATTACTTTGACAGTTATTTTAGTTAAATATCAATTGCATATAAAACAATTTCTTTTTCCATTGTGTCAAAACTTTAGCAATAATTTGCCTTTTTCTTTGTCATCCTGTATAATATTCCAATAAAAATATTTTGGTGACAGAAAAAAAAATGTAAAATTATCTTACAAGAATATGGATACCTCATCTCAATTAACCTAATTCATAAACAATTCTACTAAGTCATAAACTAATTCTGCGAACTACATGATAACTCTTCATCATTAATAACATCCCTATCCGCCCTTTTTTCCACTCTGCTGTTGATCCACCCTGCGAGAAGAGGACTTGTTGCTGTTTTGGCGATCGAAATTCTCTGCCAAAGAGTGTCGCAGGGTGTGGTAATGCGCCTTTCTATATTTGCTCCAGGAACTGTGCGGCGAATCTATTTTTAGCCCCGCTTCCCGAAATAGCCCCGTCATGGGGCGCTAATGCCTCCCGCTCTTGTTTGTTGTTGGCAGCCTCCCTCTATTGACAGTGTCAGCTTGTTACGGGAGAAGGGGGGAGTGGAGGGCAGAGAAAACCGCAGCGGACTCTCCAGTCGATTACTTGTGGAAAAAGGATCTTGTTTTTGATCGAATATTCAATGATCAAAAATAGAATTAGGGAGGGGAAGGAAGTAATTGAATGAAATAGTTTTCGAATACCTATGATATTTCAAACGCAGTTAGCGAATACGAATAAGTAATTCCATCGATGCTGCCATATGTTGTGGTTTTACAAGAGAATTAATAGAATCAATGCCTTTTTTTTTTCTCGTATTATGGCATAGTGAGAATTTAATTTAGTTTAATTTTTTTAAAATATTGCTCTGAAGCAACTTAAGGATTATTTTGGAATGAACTTCATAATTTTGAACAATGATCTGATAACGAAGACAAATCCTGATGCTGTATCTCCTTTTCCAAGTTCATTTCATCCCAAAGGATTACCTTACATGGCTGTACTTCGATTCCAAATATAGAATCCACCATATCAGAAGGTCATAATTGTACTACAAGTCAAATACGTTGAAGGGAAAAAAAATTGCCAAAATTATTAGAATGTATGGTCCAAGCAAGGCAAAACTTAACTGGGAGCTTTCAATATTTAGTACTTGAAACCCTACAATAACTAAAATAAAACATTTTCAGTTAAATGATTCATAAAAAGACACAATATTCTATTTTCAAACACAAAGTCTGGTTCCGAAATGAGTGGGTTGCGGGTTTTAACTCAGAGATCATCCATGTTAAGTGAACCTATCAGTGAGTAATTCCGAGTTTTGTTTTAGTTGTTGGATGAATCTTTCAGAAATGATGCTAAACAATTAAAAAATATGAAGATTTCTTTAATTATGCTCATGAATTATGCATAATTACAGGCATTTAAATATAAAGCGTCCCATTATCATTTTTTGAAATCAGTATCAGAATGTTAAAAAATTTTATTATCTTCATGTTTTTTTACTATTTTAGAAAATGTTTGAAATTCAGAATCAGAATGAGATAAATTCAAACAACATATCCATGTTGGGTTGGGGTGAGTTTTAAGTGCAGTATCGTTATATTAACGTATCATTTTGAAGCCTAAAGAAAGCTGTGTTGGGATAAGTCATATCATGTCGAATCATATTATATAGGACATCATCATTCCCAAATTTCCAAGCCACATCAACACAGATATTCGATCCAGAACGGCATAATGAGAAATCAATTTACAAAATTCCAATCCTGATCTGGATTTCTATAATCAATTCACCACGTAGAGTTTGGAATAGAATTACAAAAGGATCAATATTTTGATTTGGTGAAAGCGAGTCGAAAATACTTGAAGATTCGGAATAAAATGATCCTGTTTTGAGCAATGCTATGAATAGTATATGAATGCCCTGTCTCAAAATTAAAGCAAGATTTAAATTTGGCATCATTTGAGCAATAAAGTACTGGCAACCCTATTAAAAAAACCGTTTGACCAATTATAGTTCAGAGTTATTAAAAAGGGAGCGTTACACGATAGAACAACGTGTTTTCATTGCTTAATAATATTTCAACAATAATAAAAGTCTGGCGACCACAGTTCAAAAATTTGAGAATTGGCCCCTTTGATCGAGTGATTTAACGCCATTGGATTTCTTTTTATGGGGTTATTTGAAGTCAAAGATCTATGCCAACAAGCCTACAAGCACGCGTGCATTGAAGGAGGAAATTCAAAGCTGCATCAACGAAATTCAGCCACATTTACGCAAAATAGTCATGGAAGTTATCGACAAAAGAGATCATATGCGCCAGCAAAGTCGCGGAGGTCATTTGCTGTATGTGTGATTCCATACATAGCCCTATCCTGTGTATTTTATGATTCAATAAAAATATAACAATTTAAAGGAAAAAACTGTGTTTTTTATTTAATTCAAATTTTGCGTTAACATGTTGTTCTATCATGTAACGCTCCATTTTTACTAACCCTAAACTATCAGTTACCTACACTTTACTGCACGAATGAAGACAAATTGAAATCTTCCATTAGTTTTGGAGCACCCTTTATTTTCCATACTATTGTGAGGATTGCGTTGATCTCGTCTAGGTTATGGAACTTCAGGATTCTAAACTCTCAACCCGATCTCCCCAAATATTAGCCATATATGTGAACCTGGTAACGTTAAACCTTATGTCCAGGGTTAAATGCTCTCCCTGGCGCATAAATTTGAAGAAGTATTAACTCAGATGCCGTGTTCATTATCTGACCACATTTTGAAATTGTGAAATCCATCTAAAAATAGTCCAAACGGAGTATTAATGAAACTAACCAATATAAATAATTAAACCATTGATAATTAAAATAGAACGTCGGCTAATTCATATCCGATTATGATACTCTCAGTGAAAAGCAAAAGAAGAAATACTGTGGCTTACAAGTCCTGGAAATCATATTGTATGCACGCAAAAAATAAGAATTTTTATTTGGAAATTATTTGATATGGCCTTTTACTATTAAGACATCTTTTTTTGTCTGCGTTTAATTTATGTTTTATTTAATTTAGTTTAGTTATACTAACGTCCCGTTTCAAAGCAACACTAGATATTTTGGGACGGACCTCGTAATTTTGGACCTCGGTCAGATGACGAGAAAAACACCTCAGCTGGCACCTCTTTCTCCAAATATTAACTATAAGAAAGGGGATTTTATGAACAGAAAAGTAATGTCTATCCACACCGGAAAATAAAACCGGGCCTCCTAGGTGAAGGCACCTCATCACAGCAATCCTAAACAATTGCAAAGTCGGAAATCTGTATCTGATTGTAACAACTCTTTAAAACTACTAGCCATTCTTTAAGCTATTACATGTTAGAAAAGTAATTTTTTTTTCACTTTTGCTGCATATAATGTAGTAAGAGACAAATTTGAGAAATTCATTCTTTTCTGCAGTTTTACACTCAAGTCTCAGATTTGCAAAGATGGAGTTTGAACATCAGTTTTTATTCACTTCCTGCTACTGAGGATTTCAAAATTTTTCTCACTTGTATGCTTTTGATGATAGTGTACTATTCTAATTTTTTTCAGAACTTATTTGACAGTTAATCTATCAGTCTTGATTCTGTATTGGTGGCGTCATCTGGATGCAAAACAGAGAAAAATTTGTTTCAAAATTCCTTAATATTTATAATTAATTCAATTAGAAATTAACAAATAAATAAGTAAAAAGTAATTAAAATAAAACATTTGACTTTTTAAACATTACTAAAAGTACAATTGTGAAATTTGCTTTTATTAAATTTCTAAGTGTCTTTAATTAAATTTTTAAAAAAAAGTAAAAAAAATATTAATAGGGGTTAAATATTTTTTAGACAAAGCGATAACATTGTGAAATCGAACAATGTGTGTTAAAAAAGAATTATTTCCCACACCGGGAATTGAACCCGGGCCTCCTGGGTGAGAGCCAGGTATCCTAACCACTAGACCATGTGGGACTCACTTAGGGTGTGTTAACGTAATATGAGTTATTTTCATTAATAATAAAACAAATTCGTATAAATGATAGAGGTAAATAAGATTTGAACCTTGGAATTGGAGAGTTTTGGATTCGAGACCTGATTTAATAAAAACATCCATGATGAATGCACACATAAAATTTGACATTTAGGGCGAAATCTTCTCATATTGTGCATGATATTGATATGTGAAGAGGATAATGCATGCTGAGATATGTCCTTCCGCTTTTACAAAGACTCAAAACGACAAAATCTTTAACTAAATAATCTTTGTCTTGCTTAAAAATCAGATATTAATATGGTTAAACTATGCTAAATTTTCGACCATGAAAAAATTGTCATTTGATGAAGACATTCTATTAAAATCTATAACTTCCCATCCGTGATCACTATTAGCAGTGACTACTGTTCCTGTTTGAAGCAACACATGACTATTTTAGGACGGGCTTCGCAATTTTTAATGCGATCAAAAGAGAAAGGTGACACCTGAGCTGCCACTCCTTTTTCACGCTTTCCTGCCACACCAGTAGGAGGATATTTGGTTCTAATGGATTTAACGTCCTCCAGGCCCTTCTACTCAGTGGTTCTCCGATGAAAATAGATTTTGAATCTGGAATCCTGTTACCTCAAAGCCGATTCTTTATACTAGGTCAATGCACCCCAAAACGCCAACATAGTGTAATTACTACTCAACACCACCATATCAGAATGACGTAAGACCACCGCGAATACTTAATTCGGTTTTTGAAAAGAATGCGGCATCCAAGATTTATTTCCCATGATAATTAATATGACGTTACAGATACAAAATAAACGTACCCATATACCATTTAATGCTTCACTGAACGTTGTCTTACTCTACTCTGTGACTTTTTCTCCTATTAAATTGCCTATTCAAAAAATGTGTCTTGATTGTTAAATTGGAGCAGCATGCATATCATGTGAGTATGAATTAAATCAATATTTTATTCCGGCCGATGCAGGAATTTGGAAAACGTTTTAATGCAATTTGTGAACAATTTTTCTATTATTCAAATGTTTCCTAGAATTCTTCAAATATCTGGTACATAAATACAAACTAATGTGTTGAGTCAGATGTTGTTGTGTTGAGCCTTCATAGATACCCAAGTCGGCAGACCCTTTCCAAAATTTCAAACCATATCAGCGGAAGAGGGTTTGATAATAGACAAATCTAAAGTCCTAGAGACTCGTTTATACAATTTATCTGCTGTGAAATGAAATACGGAACCCACGATCATTCCAGGCTAAACGCGAGTTTTTTGAAGTTATCCGAGATTAATTAAAATGCCGAAGCGCTAAAAGATAAAATTTATGTATGTTACTTAATGGGATGTTAATTTTCAGTTTCTTAAAAGCCATGCAAAGGCTATTTGAGGACAGACATGGGCAGTATGGTCAACCAATCAGGACGAAATTTGAGTCCTCATGTACTACGGCACGCGCAATATGTGATTCTCGATGACAGATTTAATGTGAACATACGCAAATGATTTTCAGTAGAATGTCGAGCATATGATCCTCTACATCTGTGACTCAAACTTTACTATCTGAGATATGATGCCTGAAAATTGCATCCAAAATTAATATTATTACAAGTACTTCAAGTTATATAACGAGCTGCTCCTTGTGTCCCACATGGTCTAGTGGTTAGGATACCTGGCTCTCACCCAGGAGGCCCGGGTTCAATTCCCGGTGTGGGAAGACAAGCCTTTTTTTCTACTCGTACGTTGTCATCGATTTTTCTATGATTTAATAAAATAAATATTATTAAAAATTATATAATAAAATAAATGTTTTATTAAATAAGTTTAATAAAATATTTATTCCATTAAATTTAAAACAAATTTTATAATCCCACAAGTAGAGAAGTAAAAAGTATATATTTTTTAATTTTAATTATTTCCTGCTTTATATTTTTTATTTTATAATTTATTTTCATTATCAATTTTTTTTTTTTTTTTTTTTTTTTGCAAATACGCAACCAGATAGCTTCGCAATTGCAGAATCAAAACATGATTCAATTAGTAGATTAACTGACACATAAGTTCTGAAAACATTTAAAAAAGTGTTCTGTTATAAAAGAAACATACATATGTATAATATTCCATTAGAAAATAAAATAAAAATCGATTCAGTCTTTTCACAAGTCAAAAATAAAAACATGTAAAACTGCAGAAAAGTAAGCATTTCATAAATTTGTCCAGTAACTACATGAATTTGCAACAAAAGTGCTTTTCTAACAACATATAGGGACATAAAGAATAATTATTAATCTTAAAGAATTATTTGATTGACTAATAGATTTCCAATTATGCAACTGTGTGGGACCATGAGGCTATGGGGAAACTGCTGGCAAATCAATTAAAATATTATTAGTTTTTTTTCCAAAAAGAAAAAAAAATATTTGAATAAATTGCAAGTTCGATAAAGTATGAAATATTATGGCTGTAACATGTCTTAACTTAGATATATTAAAATCATTATCACATAAAGTAAAATATACATAATCAAATAGGTATAATATTTTGGAATATTAAGTATTCATTTTACATGTCATATTACTTTCCGTTTGAAGCGGTCTTAAAAAATAGCAATTTTTAAATTTAATATTTTAAATTTATTATTTCCTTATAATCTATCATGATAATTAAATGCATTTCCTTTATAAAAGTTATTTATATATTAAATGCATTTACTTACATTATTATTATGTAATTATTATAGTTAATTTTTAAAATGGCATACACATTAAAATTTATAAATTTAAAAATGCAGATTTACATAAAGATAAAATAAATTATTATCGTGTTGATTTAGTTAAAACTTTATTTAAAATGTGTAATTAATACTAAAGAAGAATCAAATATTATTGCCTAATTATGAAAAAGAGAGCTTCATAATATTCACCTCTTAAATTCACGAAATGCCTAGTTCGCAACTGATTTTAATATTTTATTTGTTTCTCATTTTCAGAATTAATTTTTGGCGGGTATTGCATTTGTAAAGATTAAAAATAAAAGCATAAAATCGGTTTCTTAAAAGTCATACCGTTGTCGGCAAATTTAAGTGACAATTAATTACAAATTTTCAAGTAAAATGAAATCTGGAGAAAAAAAAAATAGCGTGCATTTAAAGTTAGATTCTTATCAAATTTTGTACCGAATCTGTGAAAGGGTTGAGTGTCTGTCAGTCTGTACTTTCACATGCATATATATACGCTCCCTCAAAAAATGCAATAATCTAAATAAATAAAATTTGATATGTGATGTTATTACTGTATAATATTACTATATACTGTACTGTATATCTAATATATAAAAATCCCATGTCACGGTGTTTGTGTTCGTACACCTCCGAGACGGCTAGAGGATTTTTATGAAATTTTTTATATGTATTTGGTAGGCATGAGAATAGGTCGTAAAGTATATTTCATAACGCTAGGTTATTAGGGTGTTCCTATCCACGTTCACAGTACCCTGATGAGATCAACGCTTACTTGAAATCATCGCCACTGTGACGTAATGTTGAAAAAGTCCACTAGAAATAAACACGCGCGTCCAAATGCTACAAGATTCATCTGTTGACACATTCTCGGACCAATTGTTAGATATCGGCGATGGAAAAGTTGCTATCTAATAAAATACTGGATGCATAAAATTGCCCACTAATTTCTGCACTATCCTTGCTTCACAAAATGCTCTCATTGACCGCATATTTCCCGATGTACGCACATAATACATAAATCATGCGTGGCTGGCAGAAAGAGCCATTTTAGCAGCAAAAAATGTGGACGTCGACGATTTAAACTTCAAGATACAGCAGTCGTTGCCAGGCGACTTGGTATCATACAAATTGATCGATGCAGTTTGCGATGCTTACGAAGCTGTAAATTATCCAACAGAGTTTTTGAACTCACTGGATTTGCCAGGCATGTCACCACACCTTCTACGACCGAAAGATGGATCTCCGGTTATTTTACTTCGGAATTTGAACCCACCATGGCTGTGCAATGACACGCGATTGGTCATTAAAAAATTGAGGAAAAACGTTATCGAAGCCACCATTTTGAATGGTAAATTCCGAGCAGAAAATGTTTTGCTGCCACGAATTCCAATGATTCTCACAGACGTGCCAATCGGATTCAAACGCGTTCAATTTCCTATTAGATTGGCATTCGCAATGACAATCAACAAGTCGCAAGGCCAAACGATGTCTGCTTGCAGCTTAGATTTGGGCACACCATGTTTTTCACGCGTGGCATGTTCTCGCGTGGGCAAACTATCGAGCTTATTTGTGTTAGCTAAAGACGGACTGAGAAAAAATATCGTACACTCAATTGCTCTTCGAAATGAATATTGATTTTCTTTATTTCATTTTTATACTTTAGGTCAAAAAATATATTACTTTTTTTCATTTTACGTTTAACTTTTAAGAGATCAAACAATGTATATGTTCGTTATGTTAATGAAATACATTGTATTGAGAAAATGAATGGTTGGTGGGTTTTTTTTTTTATCGGCAATCATCGTCTACAGTGCTCCATTCCTCTTTCTGTCATAGATCCCATCCCCACACACTTACAATGCATTCGTTAACAACCAAAATATTCAATAGAAATAATTTATAAGGCAGAACAACGTTTGCTGGGTCAGCTAGTTATTATATAATGTATAATATTTTGATTTCAATCGATCGAAATAAAGCAGACAAAATAAATACTGCATTTCTGGTACTTGTGATAATATCCTTATGCCAGTAATTAATTGTCAAAGATTGCTGGTTCGATACAGTAAAAACGTCAGATTTACACCAAAGATCAATATTTCTTAACTATTGTCTGCCAATGGCATATGGTTAATGCACAAGTAAGGGTTTTTTTTTTTTTTTTTTTTTTTGCTATTCTTACGAAGCATTTGTTATATGCAGGACACTGAAAATAATAATCTGAGCTGTCGTGACCTTCATAGTCCTATTAAAAGCTCAAAATTTTATGCGGGGAGAGAGGGATAAAATCTTTATAAGGCAATATACGAGAAACTTTCGGAGAAAACTATTCTCTCATGTTTGGTCTATAACCAATCTGAGGAGTTTTACTAAATGTTTCACTCCGAATCTTCACCAGATTGTAGCTGCGGCAAACGTGGCTCTAATATATCTTATGCGATTAACTGTACTTCGATAAAATATTACATTTAAAAAATCTGCAATTGTCGAAAAAAAAATGATTTCAAAGAACACTTGTCCTTTAGCAAATGTTCTTTCAGACCATTTTTTTTCTAAAATTAGAATATTAAATTGAAACCAATTCTAAATTTAAAATCTTCAGAATTATACAATTACGTGAAAGTCGTCATGCATTTTCACCACATTCATCTAAGATCTGAGGGAAGTATTATGAAATATGGTTGATAAGTCAGCTTTTATTCTTTTATTCCTCATTTCTTCCCTTTTTGTTTATTAATTTTATTCTCTTCTGTTAACTCTTTGGGTTTTAGACATTTCGATGGCATTTCTAAATTTTAATTGAAATTTATCGTGGAATGCAAACGCAGTGTATACCAGCTTTTAGTTTGTAGTAAGCTTATTTCATAAATTGTGAACTGTTAGTTTATTTATTATGTGTTTTGTCAATTATCATTGTTAGTAATACTTATACTTGTATTTTATATAAAATACTGGAATAAAATTGTACAGAATTGACATACAAGGTCTGTGTCTCATGAGGGCATTTGCATTTCTTCTAGGACATGTTCATTAATACGTTCACTACAATGTTAGTCACCGGTAACTGACACTGTGCTTTCCATTCTAACCGCATCAGCCATCGATGACCGTGAATGATGTTATATTTTCATTTTGTACCATACCTTTACCAATGGCTGACAGTATACTTTTCTTTCATGCCACATCAATCACTGATGACTCGCACTATATTTTCTTTTCAAATGTGTTAGACACCGATGATTGCTAGTATACTTTTTATTCAGGCCTTTTCAATTACCATGACTCACACTATAGATTCCTTCCTACCAAGTCAGTCACCGATGACTGATATTATATTTTTCTTTTCGGACCTCTTCGGTCATCAATCACTGACTGTATACATTTCGGACCTCTTCAGTCATCAATTACTGGCTATATACTTTTCGTCCAGGTCACATCAGATATCGGCGAATGATACCATATTTTCCTTTCGTGTCACGTTAGTCACCAATGACTACTGTATACTTTTTTTTCAGGTCACATCAGTTAACAGCGACTGATACAGTATTTTCCTTTCGGGTCACGTTAGCCACCAATGACTGACTGTATACTTTTTGTTCAGGTCACATCAGTTAACAGCGACTGATACAGTACTTTCCTTTCGAGCCACATTAGTCACCAATGACTGGCAGTATACTTTTCGTCCAGGTCTCATTAGTCCCCGGTGACTGGTATATTTTCCTTTCGTACAGCGTTAATCACGGTTTATTGACGTTGCTTAATTCTAAAAATTATTTTCTTTTATTAATAAAATTTAAATAATTTTGTGTTCATTAAAAATTTTTCCTCAATGTTACTTGTAATTTAAAAAATTTTAATGATCACTGGAACCCTAATCACAAACAACTACATAAGGAGAACTGATTTTTAAAAGAACGATAAAGATTGCGATAAATACGTACAAAAAATATACAAAAAGTATTGAGAAGTACTACATGCAGACTTTTCGAGACCTTGCATAAATTTCCAGGCATCAATATATCGGTGAAATCGGATACCGCTGCCAAAATGGAAAAATGCAAACCATGCTGAGCTTTTAACGTTCTAAACTAATTATACACGAGTCGTAATAATAATTTTCAAACTTAAGAACATGACATGGCATTTTATTTTATCATAACCAGTTTCCGTCTCTCATACCATTCAAACTTTAAAAAAGGCTTGAACATGACAAACAATTGCTATATAATAAATTCTGCTGGTTACGTTTGATGAGAGCCATGCTGTCTCCTACTTCCACGGTTGCGAGTAGTGATTTAAATTCAAC
>JAPMOR010122525.1:0-39633 GCA_026543865.1 Argiope aurantia | reverse complement strand
ATGCAAATGGGTTAACGCTAAAAAAACTAGACATGTTTCAATCACTTTTAATTAAAAGGTAAATTAAATTTATTTTTCATTAGTAGATCAAGTGTCTGAAATGAGTGATATAAAAACACTTCATTTAATTGTTTTTATAATGTGTTTTTTTATATTCAAGATTATTTTTCCCCTTTACAAATCAGATATAGATTTTGCTTTATCATTAAAATGCAAATTTCCCGGATATTATGTTAGCTTGCAATAAAAAAAAATGATGCATTTTAATTGTTATTTCTCGGAGAAGTAAAGAAAAATAATCGACAATTGTCAATGCACAATAAAAAACATAAATCAAAAATCATTCGAAACAACATCGTCATTACTGCAGCATTGTAAAATATTTTAATTAGTGTCATTAATATTTACTTATATTTAAATAAATAAAATTATTATTTAATTAATTAAATGCATTTATCTATCATATTTCAGCGTATATATTTAATGCGCTTATCATACTAATTTCTTTTAATGTTTTCATCATGCTGTATTCATGATTAATGCAACATATATGCTTAATGTATTCATCTTGCAACATTCGTTCTAAATGCATTAACCGCGTTTCTACACAATATAAATTCTTTCATTCTGCAACATTCATACTCATTGCATTTATCATGTTGCAGCTTAATATTTGATGCCTCCGTCTTGCACATGAATATAAATATTTTCTTACAGGCTTAACAGATGCTGTATCAGCAAATATGTTTTTCTTCTGTGAGCGGTAAGACACAATAGTTGAACTGCTAAATCATTAAAGTTTTGCTCCCCTCATGGAGTTTATCTGAAAAGTCTATTATCACATTGTAGGTAATTTAAATAAAGTGAATAATATTATGATAGAATAAAAAAACAGCAAAAAATGTAGTTTATGGCTGAGATAAAGAGCAATTCTTCATCTGACTATTCCAGTACTGTCTTATGATTTTAATTGTAAACCATTGAAAGAAAAAAAATCCACCCTTTCAGTGTAGACTGCTTCTTTATATCTTCATTTACAAAATAATTATTCTTTTTTAAGTTTGCTACAGACTTTTGAATCATCCTGTAAATGAGAGAAAGATGCTAGGATATCTGACTCTCTTATGCAAGAAAAAATTCATGGATCCCTTATGCAAAGAAAATTGACTTTCCCCTGATCAGTGTTTATTCTCATAACTTACCGCAATACAAACAAATTTGATAATTTTTAATTAATAAAACATTTTAAATGTATAAAAAGGAAAAAAATTAGCTAATAATTATTAACTAGCGTTTTAAATGATTATAATTCATTAACATAACTCATGATACATTTATAGTTATAGTTCAATATAATGTGTATTGAACCATAATTGTAAATGTACATAAGTATGTAACTCGGTATGCAATTAGGTATTTATAATGGGAAATGGATACCCAACGAACACATAACAGTTTTGTTTGAACGATTATCCCTTAACGCTCACTTTTGATCGTCTAATAGTGGTTCGACGATCTCATGACAATTTGGTGGTTGGATTCTTCATTAATGTAACTTCTTCAGTTGATATCACAGGGTCGTCAAACAAAAATCAGATGAACATGATAGAAGGCGTCCTATTTTTGTGACCCCTCCTATACAAACGTGTTGAGTCGCCAAATAGAAAAGATGACAAATTCATTTGATGGAATATTTCTAATTGTTGTGGCACCTATAAATGATTGCGTAAAGTCGCACAGAAATCCGATGACCAAATAAGAAAGTTGCTTCATAGAAATCCTCCTATTTTTGGGGCATCAATAATCTATCACATTCGATAAATACATCATATTTTTAATTAATGTATAATGTATTTAATTAGTAAAATATTTCTTATTGCTGTGGCACATCAAAGATATAGCGTAAAGTCGTAAGGAAATCCGATGAGCAAATGACAAATTTGTTTCTTGGAAATCCTCCTATTGTTGTGGCATCCCTAATCTATCGCATCCGATGAATGCGTCATATTTTCAATTAATGTTGTGGTTAGGCGATTGCATAGGGCCACCTAATGACAAGACATGCCAAAAACAGAAATAAAATCTGGCTGAGCTAATATGAATAGTTAACGATAATTTAAGAATTTTTTACAAAATTAAACTTTTAAAAAGTAGAAGCTAAATATACTCATTTTCGCATTCGTTTCCACACTTAAAAATTTGTAAAAAACGGAAGACCTTCGTCTTTGAGCTAGCGAAAGAAGCAAATAATCTGTTTGCTTACGGAAAGAGCATTGTTTCGTTTGCATAAACACGGAAACCAGCAGGCGTAAAATACTGTCTGCGGGACCGAGACATCTTCGTCTTGCGTAACAATATGTACGCGAACCCGAGTGCTAAGTGTCATCTTCAATCGGAAGAGACATTTTGCAGGAAGATTTCCAGCACCGAAAAGTGGGAGACAGATGCTTTTCACCCGCCTTCGTCTCTATAGTTATTACGAGAATTCTCTCTACAATGCCAAGAATATTATTGTTCGTTATCTCAAAAATAGCGAACAGAAGTAGGACGAGCGAGAACGTGGCAACGAAAAAAAATTAGAATTCTACTTGGATTATGACTATTTATTAAAGATCTTTAATAGGTTCAGCTAATGCATTCTTCAGTTGGCTTTCCGGTATGCAGACAAAATTGAATTTCATAATATGATTTAGAAAATCATTTAATTCACATTTTATACTTGTACTTATATTTTAAACTTATTTACATCTCTTGGCTTTGACGGATTAGGTTTGAAATTTGGTATTTAGTATGTATCAATTTTTTATAATCCAAGTGGAATTCTAATTTTTGTGTGTGTGTGTGTTGCCACTTTCTTGCTCGTCCTACTTCTGTTCACTATTTTTGAGATAACGAACAATAATATTCTTGGCATTGTTGGAAGAATTCTCATAAGAACTATTATCTCCCTTCGTTTTTCTGGTATATTTGCACAGTTAAATTTCCTATGGAAAAAAACCGAGTCAGAATTTTATACTCGTCTCTTTCAACAAATCGGTTCAAAAATTTATATACATATCTACAGAACACTCATATTGCTATCTCATTTCGTTTTTCTGCTGTATTTATACAATTAAATTCCTAGCGTGGAGAAAAAGGATTGGCATTTTATATTCAGATCTTCCAACTACTGGGTTCAAAGTTTGCATATATTGCTCATTTCAGGATCCTGAGATTAACACTTTTTCGCACTTCGCTTAGGGGACGTAGAAAATGAAGGGTTATTAAGCCCCATTCTGACCCAGGTTCGGCGCATTTTGCCCTCTATCCCCTCGTTTGTGGTTTTCCTGGGTTCTTTGATGTCTTTTACCGACAGTGTGTGGAAAGCTCCCGATCGACGTCTATAGGCGAAAGTGGTCCTTCAATGGGTCAGATAGCAAATTTACGACCATATCCGTAAAGGTAACGGGCCATCGAAACGGGGTATTATGCCTCCTAATTTCGCGTCCTCCACACTTTTGTTCCCAATTGCTGATTGCAAACATCTCCTTTAATCTTTTCTTTCAACTCGCTTTTGACGAAATAAGCTCTTTCTGAAGCATGCACAAAATTTCGGAGGGTCTCCGAATCCGAGTAAGAACAATATTTACAAAATATTGCATACTACTGTCTCCTCGAGTTTTTGATACACTTACACAATTAAATTCCATTACGTGGTGAAGAAAATTAAGCTTGTATTTTATACCACATCAATTTGATCGATTGAGTTCAAAATCCGATATACATTTATAAATTAATACATACTACTATCTACCCTCAAGTTTCTGGTATACTTATAGAAATAAATTTCATAGAGTAGTAAAATAATTGAGCTCGCATTTTATACATCATTTGTTTCATTGACTAGATTCAAAATGGTACACGTCTGTAAATTACTACACACTCCTATCTCCCATCGAGCTATTGGTATGTTCACATAATTGAATTCCATATCGTTGGGAAGATCACCTTTTATGCATAAATGATTTATTCGATTGGTTCAAAATTTGGTACATTTCTACAGTTTGAATGTCAAGACCACATGCCGAACTTCTTTCGTGAAACTGGTCACATTTTGTGGTTTTCGCTATCAGACAGATGACTGAGAGATTGTTATTTCTTTGATGACAGAATTGGCGTAGCTTTAATTATTTGGTGATAAAATCGCATGACACATTTCATCTATCTGGCTGGTTACAGTTTTGAGTTATCGCCTCCGTAGATTGATTGAGGGACATAATTTCACAAATGATGATGGGCTTTTTTTCTGCTTCAGGAAAGTTTTGAAATTCGTCAAAATCTTGATATCATTTATTTATTTATTTATTTATTTATTATTTTTATTATTATTTTGACGAATAGGAACCTTCTCTTTATACTTTTTACGGTAATCACTCTTTCTCTTCTGAAAATTTTCTGAAAATTGTTTTGTCTATTTAAAATATTTTTTCAATAATATTTCATTATAATTTGTTACGTTGTGATGATATTGTATAGGAAAGCAGTCGATAACGTTTACAAAATTCACGGATAGGAAGTAAAGTTAATGTATTAAAGTCAGCAGTACATAGTAGTTCCATCGAGAGGACAAACAGAGGGACTCAATTTTCGGCCAACCTGATGAAAATTGACGTTTCAATTTGGATTTAATATATTTTGAGAAGCAAATTGAAAATTTAACAAATTCCTCTCAAGATTAAATAATTACTTAGTTAATTTGTATGAAACCTTTTTCAATAAATATATTTCTAAATGATGCAGAAATTATAACCAGATGATATCAAATGCAAAAATGCACCACAGATCAAATTTCAAATGTCTGTATCGTTTGGTTTACACGTGAATGAACAGACTCACTGATTCAATTCACAAATGCATGCTAAATTTCTGAAATTTGTCTTTCCATATTTTTTTCTTTTGTTCTTCTGTGATCACATGCACACACACACACACAGATAAGCATTTCTTTGGTAGATTATGTTCAAAATTTGAAACAAATCAAGTCTTGGTAAGCTGGCTCATATTAAATCCCACACTTATGGTTCCTAACAGTTTTAAGTTAACAAATATGCAGGAATAATTTTAAAATATAATTTTCGGACGCAGGAAGGCCTAATATGCTAAATATCATTATTATTTTTAAAGATTAAATCAATGTCTATGTAATGAACGAAAAGGTATAAAAAAACGTGACTATACACAAAACTAATTTATTCCACATACATATTTTCCGTCTTAAAAATAGAATTTATTTTCTATTTTTGCAGCAAGAAAAGCATTTTCAAATTTTTAACATTGATTTATTTATTTTGAATTTATAAGAACTAAAGAATATCTTAATAGAATAGCACTTCAACATACATTTGAAAATCCAGAAGAAAAAAAAACACCGACGAGTGATAACAAAATTGTTGATGAAAAGACATTTCTTGAACATGTCCGAAAAGGAAATGCCAAGACTAAGTGGCGTAATTTGATCCAGATAAGAGTTTCAAGAAAATGCTCAAAGATAAGACGATCTACTTTTAAAAGATGAAATCGAAACATTTACATACGAGAAATTCATTCATCTACTATTTACAACCAAGGACGTCCACCAGAATGATAAAAAACAGGGATGAACTTATTCGTTCACTTACTCAGATTTATCAATTCGGTTTTGCTGGGAAAAGTTATTTATTTTTCTGAGTGAGTCTTACAGTTTGACCTTTATTTTCGAAGATCTGTGATGTTATTTTTAAGAACTTGATGGCTCCAAATGGAAACTGTAACTTTAATTCCTCATGATAGAGGCGACTCGTGCTTTATAACTATAGGGGTGACATAACATATTCTACAGTATGTTAAAATTGTTTTCTACTTAAATTTTGCCCTTTTCCAATTAAATTTGGATAATTTAATTAATATTCAATAAGCAATAAAATTTTTGATTTTATTGAATTTTACATACTTCGATTATCTGTAATGTTATTTTTACGAACTTGATAACTCTAAATGGAAACTATAACTTTAATTCCTCTTAGTAGAGGCGACTCGTGCTTTAGAATTGCTGGGATGCCATAACATATTTTACAGTGTCCAATAATCATTTCCATAAGACTTAGATCTTGCAGTTTTCCAATTAAATTTGAATAATGTAATTAATATTCAATTGAAAATAATAAGATTTTTTATTTGATTGATTTTTGCATTTGATGATTTGTAATGTTATTTTTAAGAATTTAATGATCCTGGATGCAAACTGTAATTCCTTTTATCAGAGGCAACTTCTGCATTATAGCAATGGAGATGGCAATATATTTTACACTATACAATACTTTTTTCCACTTAAATTTTGCATTTTTTTTCAATTAAATATGAATAATTTATTTAACAGTCAATAGAAAATAATAAGATTTTACATTTCATTGACTTTTGCATTTCACTGTTTGTAATACTGTTTTGTTGAACTTGATAATCCCGAATGGAAACTGTTTACTCATCTTAGTAATAACGGCTCTCGCATTTTAGCCGATGGCCATAGCCGCCATAATCCATCTAATGTTTACCTTATACTTTATGCTTCTTGCTCTTTTTTCTTTTGCAATATATATTTTTTTTCGAATTGTATTAAGAAAATTGTTAAGTACTGAATTGCTGTGACATAAGAATTTTAATATAGTAATTCCTACTTTAACAATTATCTTTTGTAAATATAGGAAACTAATTAACTTCGTAATTTAGCCTTTATTTTGATACGGCAATCAACACTTTATACGGTAGGCAATCAGCTAAATCTCTTTTAACTACTTCAAAGTTAATTGCAAAAGCTCTGTTCTTAGTAAGTTTCTTTGACCTCGGTGTATTTGTAGTAGAATCATGGTACTATTTCCGGCAGTTAGTTTCCCACTACTATGTGAAACTAACTGCCCTTGTACATGATTTCCTCAATATATGATCGAATATCGTACTAACTGACAATTCTTAATTCTTTTATTTTTCCAATGCTGATTTTTTTTCCCAATAAGTATGTAAAATACAACAATGCTATCTATTTACATATAATTATTGTACGTAATGTGAAAAATAAATATGTATATCTTATGATAAGTAATGTAAACAAACAAACAAAAAGGTATAAAATTCAGTTTTATTGTGATTTATATATATATATATATATATATTTGCGTTCGCCTGTAGGACTGGTCTTAAATAGCATAAAAAATAAATTTAAATGTTTCAGAAACACTTTCTGTAGAGCGAATTGCTGTCTTTTAGTATTTGAATATCAGATTAAATAATGCTGTTTATCCCCTTAAAAGTAGGTGATCATAAAAATCATATCTAATATATTTCACAAAATTAAAATGTTTCAATCAATTAAAGATAATAAAACTGAAAATATTTGAATACGGAACTATTCAAAGTAAGAGTAAATGCGCTTTTTGCTTTTACATAATAATTAGAAAATAGAACATGGCAATCCCTTTATACTCCTAATTATTAGTACAATCTCAGAAAGCATAAACCAAAAAGATATTATAGAAAAATAAATTTTTCTTATTTATTTAAATATGAACATTTAACAAAATGAAACGAATGTATAGGATTGTTATAAAGTAATAATTTTGCATATATTTTAATAATCTATATATGTAAATTCCTATATAAATACTTGATAAAATCCTCTAATGCTTCATCTTTTTAAAAAATTGCATTTATATATATAAATGCAAGAGAATAGATACATCTTGAATTTGGCCAAACTATTAACCTTTATAAAGCTATCGGAGAACATATATTTCTTTAATTGCATCGATTTTTCAATGTAAAATGAATGAGGATTGAAGAAAATAAAAGCTTTCAAAACTATAAAAGTCTGAAACTAAGATTCGCGCATCTATTAACGCAAAACCAGCATCTTTAAACAAAAAAAAAAAAAAAAAAAAATTAAAAAATACATCTTAATTGAAATTATTGTATTAAATTCGATTTACAATATTTATTCAGATATATTTCCTTAAAATTTAGCTGAATAAATATTGTAAATCAGATTTCATTTTCAACTAATTATTGTAACCGACGACTTCTCGATTTTATTTATCTTTTTATTTTCGGAAGCACAAAAATGTTTTCACATCAGTAAAAAATTTACAGAGTGAAATTCTACTGACTTGTGCTTCATATAAAAAGTTTCATAAATATAATTTGTTTAATTGAAAAAGCACATTATTATAAATAATGAATATGATAAAATAAGTTGCTACTCACATGCAAACATTCTGCAGACGTAAATATGTGCGGTTGTTGTCGGAGGAAAGTTATCCTTTCTCTTGTCGGCACATGCCTCTCTTTCTTAATTAGGAAGTCCTATTTGCAGGATGCGTGTCTCCGCGACTCAGCGACATCTGTTTGGGTTGCGCGCCGCGCTCGCTTTCAAAGAGGGTTGCTGTCTCGCGCCAAGCGATGCCAAATTTCGCTCGCCAAATGGAGACGTCTCTTTACACAATAATTACAGCGGAAAGGATAACAGAACTTAAGATATGACGGCACCTTTCATTTAATGAATTGCGTCTGAAGTGCTACAGAAAGGATTAATAGAAATGATTTCTTAATTGTAAGATTGTTTTTATTATGTGATAAAAATTGTTGTTCGTTAATTAAATCTTTTATATGCAGGCGAGCTTGACAAATTCAAATGTTTTTAATTCATTTTTTATTACGAATAACATGCCAATGTATTATCTATAAATCGAACTTAATTAAATTAATGCGAATCAAAACTAATAGTAGAATAGAAGAATATTCCTGAATTGATTTTGTCAATCTTTTGAATTCTCAGTAATTTTAAGTAAATTATTTTTATGTCCTTAATTCATTCGATTTGTTAAGCAATGTATTCAATATATAAATTCAGTTCTTTTTTAAATCTTAGAACTCCTTAGGTGAGAATTTCACTTTTTGTTTTGAATTTGTATTGCTTATTATTTTATATTTTATTAATGTGGATGATTATTTAATCATCCACATGAACATTGTATGCTCAAAAGCACTTATTGTAACATTTATAATATGCTTTATTATAAATTGTAAGCATTATAATAATTGCACGCTGATTAAAATTATGCATTTAATTATAATTATTATTTATATATTCAACTAAAATTATTATTTCTGATATATTTTTTTAAATATTTTAACTATAATTATTATCTATTTATTTATAAAAAAATAGTAATTATTTTTTTAAAATTTTGTATTATTTAATGAAATTTTAACATAATAAATATTTACTGACATTGTTAGCTCAAAAATTGATTTTTTCTTTAAGTGTTCCAACTTTCTAAACTGGAATTTTTGAACAAACATAATTTTTACTACAGTCCTGTAAAATTTAAATTTTAGCCGCTTGTTTCTCTCTGGTAAGAATCGCAGAAACTACTTTAAATTGAAGAATTTTCAAATAGTCCCAAATTTCAATCTACATATGGCAGCGATTCGTTTTAAATATTATAAAATTCTACGTTTTAACATTTCTTGATTGTGAAAATTATTTCTCTCTGTAACTATTCAGATCTGCAAACTGTTAGGATACTCGAATTTCAACTTGAGCAATTTGATATTTCCTTTAATTATTGCATGTTGCTGTATTGTTATTTGGTCATAAAGACAATGCAGTTAATACCATGTTTTATACTTATGTCACATGGTTTTCATACAGAAAATTAGCGGCAAGAAAACTAGCAAAAAAAAAAAAAAAAAAAAAAAAAACGTGGAACTTGTTTACAATTTACAACTGTTTACAATAGTAGAAATAGATATTACTGTTTACAATTCTGTTACTGAAGCATTTGAAACAATCAAATAGGTCATTCTCAAGTTCTAAAAATATTTGTTCCTTAAGAGATCTGGAAAAACATTTAAAAGCTTTTGTTTTACTTGAATACACAAAATCAATAGAGTCTTGATATTCAAAACAAATTAGATACTACTAAACCTATGAAAAAAGATTGAATTTCATTGTATACAACCGATCTTAAAACAAGGTATTGACTCGCCTGCGAACTATACACAGAAGGATTTCTCATCAATATTTTCAATACTTGTAAATCTTATACTAATATATTCACAATGTAATTGAGGATATAATTATTTCAAATCCTCTTTGAATGTCTTTTTTTAAAATGTTCAAAACTTGTTTCACTTCGAGATAACAATAGAAACATTTCCTATGTTAATTGTTAAAGATCCACATATTCTTCATTTTGCCATTTTAAAATCTATAGGACATTAATCCTTTGTTTAAATATGTCCAACCTTTAACACTGAATTTCTGATTTTTTTTCTTTGTTTTATCAAGAACTACTTTTAATAATGTCACTCTTAAATTTTTAAAAACTCCTCGGAATTTCTTGAATTTATTTTATTTGGAAGAAAAGCAAATACTTGATTTGAACATCATAAACGACATGCTAGCTCTTGCGCTAGAAAATTCCTAATCAAACCAAATTGAAGCAATACTTCAATATCTTCAAAGAAAAAGACGCACAGGGCATGCATTATTTTCTACTTCCCTATTTAGCTTAAAATAATAATAATAATAAAAAAAAAACGTATTAACATTTTGTGTACTCACCATTGTCTATACTAGAAGATGGATCCTTCTAAAAGAGCTGTTTTTTTATTAACGATATCTCAAGTCTGAATGTAAGTAAAATATCTCAGATCTGATTGCAAGTAAGAAATCTCATGTACATTATAGAGTATTAAAAAAAAAAAAATTACTCAAAGTATACTTTAGACGTAAATATACCTATAATAGCATCAGAAATATCGTCTCTTCGCAATGAGATCTTCTCTATCCATAATATTCACAAACACTCAAATCAAAACTCATCACTAAAATTTGATTAAAACAAATAGTGATTCACTAACTTAAAAAAATGCGAAACCGAATACAAACTTTTAAAAAAATGCACTGATAGAAAATATTGGCAAAAATCTTCAATTTGGTCCATGAAGAATGAAATAATGAACCAGCATTAATATAAAATAACAAAAATTGCAAACCTAAGCTCATTGATCTTTGCTTTTTATTCATGTTTAGGTTTATTCGCGTATCGATAAATTAGTCAATTTAAACATAAAAGAAACCTGTCTCAACTGCTAGATGTCAAAACAGAAGTAGGAATCTCGCATTCAATAATGACTCAGATCAAAAGGGCCGAGATATTTTTAACACCGCGGAGAGTTACAGACGACTATGGACGACTATAAAATGAAGTTCTATCGACTGCTATCTCACCGCAAATAGCGAAGTGTGCAAGGTTCTAGAACAAGAAAGATCACAAAATTCAAATGCCATTGGCCAAATATTTTTGATCTGTGGTATTGTATAATTATTAGTTTAAATGTTAAATTTATGTAATCCACAAAAAGAAAAAAATATATAATTTTATTTTTATGAAAACACTGGATTGTTTTGAAAATATATAAGAAATACAAGAACAATGCTGAATTTTTCTTTCCGATAACTTCACCACGTTTCTTACTTCCAGGAACATCCTATCCAGATCCAAGAAAACTCATTCAAAGTGAATGCTTGTAATTCTGGGACGGACAGAAGATTTAATTTCTTTCATAAACGAAAGAAATGTGAGTAATTATTGTGAGCAACTATTTTCATAAATGAAAATAATTGCTCAAACTCCTATGTAATGCGTGATGTTGCTTACATTTTCAACCATGAAAATAATTTCGTATACTTATTGTCTAATGTTCCAAACTTGGAGTTAAAACTCCAATTTAATGTGTGGTGTATGATGCATTTTTAAACACGGAAATAATTTCATTTGCTTATTTTTTAATGTTCCGAACTTGACTGACAAATTTTTGGAAATTTCAAACATGCCAGATTCAATCAATTTTACCTTCAAATCTGAGCAGCACCGGAACGCTATTAAATCCATTTGAAAATTTGCACTTATTTTATAATTGAATCCAAATATATTCGCTGTTATTTTAGGAGATAGTACGTCTATGTAAGGCGTCGAATAATGAAGTTACTTATTTGTTGTTGTGTATAACAAGTTATTTGTTGTTGTGTATAAAATTAAGCTTAGAAATGTTTATTAAAATCTTTTGTGACTCTTTCTCATGTTTGCTACAACGATTGTCGTCGCTTGTTTTTGATCTCATGTTATTCTACAATTCTGAGAGTGAAGTTCAAAAAATCTAAACACTGTAGCTATACTTCAATTCATGATGAGCCAACCAAAGAATTTGAGAAACCAAAAAATTTCTTACTTGCTGATTATTTATAATTAATTTTAATGCTCTTCTGTTAATTTGCTATCTACATATCTTCTTTCGGCATAAGCTTAAACCATCAAAATCTGCTGATGCAGAAATCCATATTTCTATTTTCAATCTGAAATTGTTCAATATTCTGTCTTCACATCTTGCTTTGCTTCTGATCTTCGTGTATCTTTTGCCTTATCATAATTAGATTGATTTGCATTCAAAAGTTTCTCATATTTTCCATTTCAGTTTCCTTAAAATTTTAATATATTATAATTCTTTTATAAACTTCCATCGTCATGCTAAAACTTTACTATATCTTAGGGTATATGATTTCGTATATTATCATGTATCTGTCATTGTTTCGATTTTTACATATTTAGAAGGATTTAGTTTGATTTTTAGGTATTTGAAGGTATATTAATATCCGATTTTTCTTATTTTATTATGTAAATGTTTTCGTAACAATTGAGTAATAATCGTGTAAATCAATCCAATTTTGTAATAATTGTGCGATTCAAGTGCTTTGTAATAGTTCGTAGTAATCGATAATTCGCAATAAATGTCCTTTAGTATAGATTTACCCATCCAACATAAAGGGATTTGTGATCTAAAAACTAAAATTACTTTGATAGTTAATAGGAATTAAAATTTCCAATAGTGTAGTATCTATATTACAATATCAATAGAAATACAGTATCTAGTAGTACAGTATCCATATTACAATATCAATAGGAATACAGTATCCAATGACACAGTATCCATGTTACAATAGAATGGTGTATTCAATAGTACAGTATCCATATTGCAATTTCAATATGAATATAGTATTCAATAGGAATTATATAGTATACAGAATAATGTATTACAGCGAAGTGCATAGGTCTGGATATTCGATCCGAATTTTCGGCTTATCCATTTGAGCCTAAAATTTCTGATTCTGTTCAAAAGAGCTAGATTAACAACTTCCTGTATCGTAAATAATACTCTAAACATCTTTGAAAGAAAGCAGAAACTATTACATAGGAGAGGACAGAGTTTCATCTTCATAACTGATTCATTCGTCTGAACAAAATTACGCCCCGCTCTCTATATTTGTTTAAAATTATAAAGTCTATTCATGGCCTATTATCAAGTCCTGCATTGTCAATGTTTATCTGACAATCTTAGAAAGAAAAACGATTGCCTCACGGAAAGATGCTTTGCAAAGAGATAGTTCCACATGATCCATTCATTCGTCTAAGCGTCCTGTGTCCATATTTGTTTAATGTTATCAAGTCCATTCAAGAAAAGTATTTTGCACTGTGTTCATTATTATCCGAACATCTTCGTGCTTATATTGTACTTTAATTTCTGTACTGCAATATAAAATCTGCTTCAATGATTAAATAAAATATTTGGATTGAAAGAATTTTATCCATATTTATGTAAAACTCCACAATCTATTCAATAGAAATAGATAAACCCTTTTCAGTCCTATGTTAGAGATTATATGAACGCTTTCTTACCTGAGTTCTTAGATATTTGCTCTATTTAAATCTGTAGAAGCCTCTGATAAAGGTCATACCTATGTTTACTGAAGGATTCCTACATTCCTTTAGCAGAAGTTTAACTATGATTCGAGATTTTTAACTATAATCATCACATACTAAACTATCTTTTCTGTGCAAAACTACAGGTAATCAGTATTTACATCAAGTGCACAAATATATCAGAATAATCAGTTAGTAGTACTACAAAGAATCAAGCGCAAATCTAGTACAAAGTTATCTAAGAATTAACTAATAATCTAGAATACCTAATAATCTATTAAAAATAACTAATAACCTTAATTAGCTAAAAAACTAATAATTTTAATTAACTAAAAACTAATAATTTTAATTAACTAGTAATAATTTTTTTCATATAATTCATTTTCCTATTGGTAAGTGCTCTTGGGATTGAAGAAAATTGATTTCTTTTTTAATATATTTTAAATCGAAATGCGTTTACAAAAGGTAAGTAATTGAAAGTAAGCTAGTTTTCATTTGAATTTCGTTTTGAAAAAGTTGATTTAAGTCTTATGTATTAAAATAATAAAAATTTAAGAAAGGTGAAAAAAGGATTTTAATTGTCTTCTTAAAAAACTACTTACTTCATCAAAAATGGAAAAAAGAAACCGGGAAATTTTCCAAAATATGGAAAAATCAAAAATCAGTAGAAATATTCTAAATATATTAACATTTTATTCACATTTATAATATATTTTAATATGTGATAATTGCTCAAATATTTTGTTATTTATGATAATTTTTGATGACCTCCAAACTTTAGATTTAAAAAAATTTCTTTTCTACATTTCAATATGCTAATAGAAACGTACTTAAAAATTTATTATTCTTATACATTTCATCTATATTTTAATCATTAATATATTTCCTAATTATTACTTAATATACTTATTACCAAATTTAGTAATTAATAGAGCTTTTTTTTCAAATTTAGTAATTAATAGAGCTTTTTTTTTTCAAATTTAGTATTAGATGGCGCATTTATATCAAATGAAAACTAAGTGAAATTAAAGACTGGAATGATAATTAAGTAATTCACTAACGGCATTTATACGCACGAGCATTCAAATGATATTAAACACAATTTTTGTGCTCATATTGTCACGTAGGTACTTTAGTGTGGAATGCAAGGACACACACAACAAGTAGAGCTAAATCAATGTATTAACTCAACTCAAAACTAAGAATACAGTAACTGGCAAATCTTCTGCTTTTATTCAAGCAGAAAAAGTTCCAGAATACTCTTCCGGAGACAGTAAGAAAAGTCCAGAACACTTGTCTGGTAAACTAAAGAAATGTCCAGTATCTTCTGGAACATGAAATAAAGGAAAACATAAAATCAAGGAATTAAGTATTTACATATGCTATTAACCGCATTGTCTCTAGCAGGATTCGAACCCATGCCTCTTGATCACGAGACCAGCGCCATGACCATTCGGCCATGGAGATTCGACTGTCTATCTTCAATGCGGCAATATTGTCGTTGCAATATTATCGACTAAGTTTTCAAAGTCAAATAAAAGTAGATGAATCAAACCTAAAATAGTTGGACGTTTAACCTAATTTAAAGTAAATTAGACTAAAATAGTTGTAGTCAAATGAACCTAATTTAAAGTAAATTAGCCTAAAATAGTTGTAGTGAAATGAACCTAATTTAAAGTAAATTAGCCTAAAATAGTTGTAGTCAAATGTAAAATAGTAATAAAATACGTTTTGTCTAGGTAACTACGGAGACTATTATAACACAAAACCCATTTTTACGCCACTTTAAAATGGGGAGGAAAAAAACTTTTCATTGATTTTATTTTAATCGATACAAATTTTTCTCTAAACTTAATAATTTAAAAAATATATTTTAAGAATAATTTAAACGGTACTTCTTATAATTTTAGTAAGAGTATTTATACATATGAGCTATGAAGTGATATTAAACAATTTTTTTATGCTCATATTACCGTTGCAATATTATCAAGCCTAAGTTTTTAAAAGTGAAATAAAGGTAGATTAATCAAACCTAAAATAGTAGTGTACTTCGATGTTTCGAATTAGAAGTTTAAAATGTTTTTTTCTTTTCTTTTTTTAAAGTCTGTCACGGTATATCATAGTAATTTATCCTATATTATTCAAACATTTTTTCCCCCTGAATTTGCATTAAATTGCATAAATAAAGAGTTTCATATCCTTTGGATGCAAAAAAATGGATGATTAAGAAACAGTTCATTTTCTTTTTATCAAGGTTATGTTTAATTTAATACCCAATTTGAGTATAAAATGATGGAGGTAGTTTTTGTTTGAATCAAGTATAGGGTAAAAATGAACTGATTTTCATTTTTTTATTGGTATTTAGGTTTTCAAAAAAAATTTTAGAACTATTTATGTAATTGACTTTGAGTTTAATTTATAAATCGAATTTAAATAGAAATTATGGAGAAAATAATTGTTTAAATAATTTATACTGCAAATGTTACAAGAATTGTCAGTTTTTAATTTAAGGAATTATGGAAAAATATTGTTATATCGAATAAAATATTCTTAATTTTCATGAAACTAATTCATATTCAATTTAAGGCTTTGGAGGAAAAGATGCATCTGTTATTCCCGACGACAACACACAAACAGTGGTTATGTAGTTGGAAAAATTAATTCAACGTTTAAATAATTAAAAATTTTACATTTAGCAAAATTTCATTTCTAAAGATAATTTTAGCTTTCTAAAAAGTTAATGGCTTTTCAAAAAAAAAAAAATATCTTTCAGATTATACAAAAAAAAGAAAGAAAGAAAGAAAGAAATCACAAGTGGTTGCTAAATAGATATAAAAAGATATTTATTAAAGAAAAACAGCAGTTTTAAATGAATTTTAATAAATGTTAAATATGGTGGAATGCAACAATAACTTGGATCTCATTAAAAACTATGATAAAAACCCGATTTTTTTTTAAATTTTGAATGAGTCTTGTTTATGAAGATTGTTCATTATGTGCGTCAATCTTCTTTTATTATAGGATAAAATAACTACTTTCACGCAGACGATTGCTTTTTCGCTTTAAAAAAAGACTTTTATCCGCATATCAAATCCAGATTTTAAACGTCTTAACTATAAAAAATACATTTAAATTGGTAACTTAAATTCAAAGCATACCATATACAGCCTATTTAGGTCACTGATATATCTGTTACTTCACTAAAAGTAAAATGATTGTCAAATTTACAAAAATGAATAAGTTCAAGAATATTTCTTACTTTGCCAACAACAACGCAACTTCAACCAACCTAGAATAGTTTTTTCAAAATTGTGTATAATCAACTTCAGAGTTTTTTTATTATTATTATTGTTGTTGTTGTTGCACTTGTAAAGATTTGAAATAATGCAGAAAGTCTCCGGGTTTGATTGCATTTGTTGAGAAACGAGGAAATTGAGAGGTATGCTCGCTTTTTATAATAATGACCGAAATTGGAATCTAAAGTAAACATTATCCGTCTTTGTCAGGTACAAGGAAGCAGGTTTTTTAAAAATAAAATAAGCAATGAACTTTCATTCCCCCCTTCTTCTTCTCCTAGAATCTTTATTTCGGAATCTCAAGTGCTCCAGATGTTTTTCTTAAATTTTTATTGTTGACTAGCCGCCCTTGACAACCAGCCGGTTAGCTAATCTTAATACTCATTAAAATTTAGAATTAAATATTATATGTAACTTGTATTGTAATAGTTCTTTATCAAAATATTTTTAAGCTTCAAATGTTGATAGTTATAAAATTCACTCATACTATTATAAAGGTCTTAAGCCATAATGTACTATGTATTTCTCTAATTTTCTATCAACTTCCGTAAAATTTCAATTTTAAGTGAAAGTGGAAATGATTAAACTGCAATTAATATAAAAGAACATTTTTTATTGAAACCAAGCATTTTTCTTTCAAATATGAGTACTGAAATCAGAGTTGTTCAGCAAGTTTTTATTATAAGAATAGAATAGATATAGATAACATATAAATATTACCAGCAGACTCATTATATGCATTTTCAAAATTTAATTTCTTATTTCTGTTGACATTGTTATTTTATGTCTTTTCAAACTATTAATATTACATCCAAAATTAGCATATCATTATTTCCCATTTTTATTTAATTTATATTTATGAAGACGAAAACTTAAAATCAAATTTTCACTCGTTTCTTGACATGCTGGTTTCGAAATTTTTATGCATCCGCATAGTAGGGAAATTTTAATACTTTCAGAATTTAGTTTTGAATTAATAGATTAATTTAATTTAATTTTTATTATGTATTAGTGGTTGAAACTACAAGTGGATTTCTGAAAAAAAATATTGCATGGTTTTATAATATGTTATATATATATATATATAATTTATAAGTTGAAAAAGTTGAAAAAGAAATCCAATAGCATATTTTCAAAAGCTGTTTTTATTAAATTTATTGGATTAATTCTACCAATTGTAGCTTAATTTCTGTTCTAGGTAATATAAATACTTTTTAATAGAAATCTTTCAATTGTAAAATTTTTTTTGGGATTATTTTAATTTACTTGAAAAATATATCTTCGAAATCCATTTAAGTTGAATTTTGCACATAGCTTGGCTCTAATCTTTTATTTAAATAAATTATTCCACTTTTTAAAAATGATCTTTGCAAGAGTATCATTAAATATTAAATAGAAAGAAACTCTAAAATTTAAAAGAAACATACGGAAACAAATTATTCATATCCAATTAACTGAATTTTTAAATCGATATTTAAAAACTTCTCATACGATCACTAGATGGCAGCAACACAAATTCGTCTTGACATTTGCATATTCTCTTTCTTTTCTGTTTGCTATTATTCAATGTTTTATTATTTTATTTCTTCGTTTTGTAATCTGATCTTCAATCTTACATAATTCTTTTTCAGTTGAAGTATCGTCTACTTTAGAAAAGAAACATGAATTAATATTATAGCTTGTTCTAATTCTTAAGCTGGCAACATTAATTTAAATGTAGTTTATTTTTATTTGTTGTTTACATTGTAACGATAAGTTATCCGATGTTTTTTACAAGTTTAGTTTCTCGAATTTCTTAGTTACATTTGAATTCTTTATTTTTATATTTGCAAGCTGAATCTTTTATAATTTTTGATATTCAGTTGAATTCTTCGTTATTTATATAATTATAAATTAAATTTTTTTCTATTCTTATTATTACAAGATGAATATTTTGTTGTTCTATTACTGAAATAGCCATGTTTCATTAAAGTCTGAGTTCTAATTTTGAAACGGAAATTATTCCAACAATGCTGCAAATTCAATGTGTATAATTTTTTATGAAAGCGGAAGTTTTATTTTGATAACTGCGTTGCAAGTATATATTATTTTCTAATCGCCTTTGGCGACTAGTTGGTTCCTTGAGATTATGGGTTATTAAAAATTTGTTTGACATGGCACTCTTCCATATCACTTACAGTTTTTCAAAAGTTTATATCGTTCTTTCATTGTGCTTTGCATTTCTCTAATTTTCTGCCTTCATCTTTATATAACCAATTATATCTCAGGAAAGGGCTGCAATATTTTAAAATGGAAGCACTCTTCCATTTTCCCGGCATTGATTATTCTGATCTTAAACTTTTATTTTAAGTATAATAAATATAAAATTTGTGAAGTGCATACTTTATACGGAAGCGTACTAAACATGAAAAAATAAACCGAATCATCAAATCTTGATTACAACAATAGGAAAAGGGTCAAGTTGAAATATTATTAGATGAAATTTTAGATTCCTTTTATAAGAAATAATAGAAAAGAAAATGTTGTAATCATCTAAAGATTCGACATTTTGTGGTCTTCTTCAGATCGAAAAATAATTTTTTGGAATTAAGTCATTCCAAAGTCGTCATGTGAGAAGGAAAAACTAGAAAATGCAACTAGATAAATAGATGAAATTCAGTAACATTAAAAACAGATAGAAGCAAATAAAGACCTATTAATAGAAAAAAAATGTTACCATATACAAAATCTAAAAAATTGATGGAAGAAAATAACAGAAAATTTTTTCAACTGCATCCAAAAGTGAAAATATAAGGAATCAACGTAATAAAAATTGCAAATTTCAGCTCATTGATCTTTGGTACAATTTAGTATAAAACGAGGTCCAAGGTCATTAATTTTATGGTAGGAGGGGGATAACACCTATATTAGAGAATTTACGAAAAAATTACGTGAAGGCTACTCCCATTGATTTAAAAATTGGAAATTTTAGGAATTAAAAGAAGTTTCTCTTTTAATAATTAAAAATTAATTCAGAAAAGATTCTGATGTTGAAAAATATTATGTACTGCACATATTTAATATTTTTGTTTTTCAAAAAATGAATTCTGAATTTACTATCCATTTCCTGTATTAAATTGATCAACACTATTTTAAAACAAAATATGGTTTAAAGAAAAAAATCTGTCTTTAAAAACTGACCAGAGTTCGGATTTTCGAAAATCTATATTTAAAACTAAATTAGCTTACCTGAAACCTCCCGGAAATTTTGCTAATAAGTTTGCTACGCATTCTCGAGATGATTGTTTATTAGCCGAAAATAACGAAATTCAAAATTAATTGTTGTATCACTATTAGCACATATCGTGTAATATTAAGATAAGGAATTTTAGAACCATGTGATTTCGAATAGCAATATATTGTTACTAAACAGCCAAGTAAAAATGGAGCATAATTTTTGTTCCATTTAGATTACAACTAAAAGTATGTTAAAATCGGATTACTTATATTTTCCCGGAATTATAAATAATTTTTTTAAAATCTTTTATGACTGATAATAAAATAGTTTTTTCTTTCATCTGCCACCGTTTGTGATTCATTTTAAATAATCATACGTGGGCAGATTATGTATAGATAAACACTTAGAAAATCTTTAATCTAATGAACTTGTATTTTCATTTTCGACGTTCTATAAATACATGATATCTCTAATTCATTTATATGGGGAAAATATTTCAAATTTCACCAAAAGGTGGATAAAGTTCAAAATCCGGCAACCCTGATTGCTGATAGATGCCTATCACTGCGGAGTCATAGATGTCTACCGGAGTTTTTTTCTGTCAACGGAACGCGCTGTCGGAGAGATGAGATACGATTGGGTAGGAGGGGGGAAAGACCACGTGCGCCTCTCCCTGAGCGAGGGGTGCTCCCAACCAAACAGCAATTAAAAGGGGCAGAAAGAACCAAGAGCACAGATTTTAAGAGATTCTTTTGCTTTTTTTTGGAATGTCATGTTTGGTCTTCAGATTCGCTCATCTCCCAGCAGAGGTTCACCTCTCCTCATGGGTGTTGTCACCCTACTAGTTGAATTCGCTATTGTAACTCCGTTTCGAAGAAACCGGCCATTAACATTGTTCATAAGAATGTATCATGGATTACACTTGTTTCTTTGTACTAAAGTCCTGCCTGTATGGGCCCAATTTTCAAATGTCAGCTCTACCCAATTTCGAAATGTCAGTTTTTATTCTTTAAGATAAAGGTTGAGCCTGACATTATTTTTCTATTCAATCATGCCGTTTTTACTGTGTTCGTTAAATATTTCTGCACAATTAAAACGTGTATTTGAAGTTGTTGTTTTTTTAAATTTAATTACTAATTTGACTTAAATTTTTTTAAAATTATTTTAGTAGCTCTGTGTTACGAGTTCAAAAACGATGTGATGTATCTAGTATCACTAATGAGACAAAATTATAATCATTCAAAAAAGAAAAAGAACATAGTTGGAGTCATTTTCTTGCACGCGAGATATTGGAAAAGAAAATATTGTATTCTTCAAAACATTCTACATTGAAATTTTTATATATTCGCAAGTTTTAGATTTGAATTAACTCGAGAAACGCACTTTGGGAATTTAATCTTGATAACTTCTAACACTATGACTCAGAAACTGAGCATTTTATGACAAAAGAAATTTGAAATGCAATCTTTCTACAAGAAATCATAATTCTATCAAATTTCAAGAGTACATCTGTTAGTGCCTTCGTCTTCATGTGAATTTGGTAATACAAAAATGCAACAGGTGTTACTTAGTATATAGCATTTTAAATTATCTTTTTAATCGCAAATCTGTATTAGATTTTGGTTTGTTTAGTGGTTTATTGGGGTAAGAACCATTCTTTGACATATTGTGTCAGACATGTAATACATGTTTTTGATTAAGTTTTTAAATGATAAAAAATTGAAATAAAAGTTTATGAAATTTATCAAATGATAAGAGTTCAAAAGATATCTAACATAAAACCTTGATAAAAATGGCAAAGGAGAATTTAAATTATAAAGTGAAATCTATGAGATTTCAAGAATGAAAACATTTTATGTTATGAGTAGATATATCATTTGAAGTTTTTCTTAAGTAATATGAGGGTGGAAAATTAAAGAAAAATAATGATATAATATTTAAAAAATAATCACTATACGACCAAAGTATATAGTGGGCAATCAAATTGTGCTCACAAAGAGAATTTTGTCAGTTAATAATTATCGATGCTTAAATATAGTATTTTGAAATGCAACCCGTAAAAGATTCAGCTGTTACTCCATCTTATTAATTTTTCTAAAAAGAAGAAATTAGTAAACGGTAAAATAATATTGAATATAACTTTAACGATGCTGCATAATTCAAATTGCTAATATCATCTTAAAATCACTAAAAGTTTTGGATTTTAAGTTTAACGAAACATTTTTCTGTCACGAAAATTAAACAGAGCAGCCGATCATTTATTAAATAAATACGTATGCAAACGTTTCTGACATTTTAATATTCAAAAGGAAATAGTGGAAAGCAGGTGTTAAGCCATTGGATGCGCTGGCAGATGATCCAAAATTTAATGATCGTCCGGATCCGAGCGAAGGTTAGGGAAACAATGCTTTTTTTTACAAACAGAAACCATTATTTCAACATCAAGATGGTATATACATACGAATACCGAAACGAAATACGAGCAAGAATCCAAACGAAGAATTGCTAAAAAACAAAAAGAAAAAAGTAACCCTTTATTTACCAAATTATTTTGCTATCAATTCTTCTGTTTTATTTTTGCATCATTACACCACCATTATGCATTATTTTCTGAAATTAATTAAAATAATTTGATTAATTTTATCAATAATTATAGATTTTTTAATTTAAGTCTTTAGCTGATACTATTTGCTGTCAGAACTACATTCTAGGTGTTCTTTTGAATATTATCTGAAAAATAGTCATATTACGAAGAACCAGCATGAATTAAACGACATTTTTAAATGCAGTTGGCATATTAAGCAGATATAGAACCTCAACTATGGTTTTAAATTCTTCAGGTCTAAGACTACAATTTTCCCAAAAATTTTGAACAGATATGTCAGTACTTCATGGATTTTGCTATGATATGAGCGTAGTATATCATCCTTTATTGAATTCAACATAATGTAGGTAGTTAGAATTTTCTGAAGTCCAAATACCTGTCCTTAGTAATGAATAGTATGTTAAATTACTTGTAAATAGTTAATTTAAATTAAATAAGTTTGAAAATATTAGAGTGGTGCATTTATATTTATAATTATTTTTCTGTTAAAAGTTAAATTATAATTCAAATAATTGGGAGAAATATTTAAAGATGTTCATAAAAGATAAGTAGCATAATAATTAATTAACGTTAATATATTTATAAATATTTAATTTAATTTAAATAATTTTCGAAAAAGAAAAATAAGAATCTACAATGAGGATGGAAATGCTTACTTCTTGTAATCGAAGGCAGTTAGTTCCTTGATGCTGCTCTGATCAACCGCTCAGTGACTGCGATTTGTATATAAACCATGCCAAAAATATGAGGGCTATTTTCTAGTGTTTGGATGGTTATCGCAAATTAATATTTTTATGAATAATGACATCCTACCCTTATGCAAAATCTTTTTCTTGTGCCTTAAATTCTTTAAATTGTACTTCAAAAAAATTTTTAATAAAAATTAAAAAGAAAAACATTATGAACCAAAATTAGCTCATCAGAAATCATTGTAAAACTTCCCCATTTCGTAAAAAAAAAATCTGTTATCACATTATTATAGTTATGTTTAAAAAAAGTGCGGTGTTCTTAATATTGTTTATCTTCTATTCCCGATTTAGACTATATATTTGAAGGCATTAGATAAAATATATTTCATGTATTTACACACTTGCATACAGATACGACATTAGGTCTAAAACGTCATCGTACTTCCTTGAACAATTTTTGTTATGTATAGTTGCGTATATTAGTCAAAATTTGATAGTAAATAGTTTACAACATTGTATTGTTGAATGAAACAGCAGTGATAAAATAGGTAACATCGTGCCATGAATTTTTCTGAATAGACTTAGAGGGCATTATTTTATATTTTAGGTATCTGAATAACAAAAATTATTATATTATACTTCTAAAGATTTTATTTAATAAAAATATAATGGAAATATATAACGATAATGTCGCATTTGATTGGGTATTTTATTTAAAAACATTTGCATAACTAGGCTACTCTTATTGAACAGAGCATAATCGTATCAAATTGGAATAAATTGAATTGACGTATTACGAATACAACAAGCTTCATGCCTGTTTCTGCATTTAATTCTTCGCTTCCATTAACGAATATTCTTGATTTAACAATAGCTTAGAAGATTTTTGCGCTTATTCAGTTTGTCTTTGTCACAATATCATACCACAACTTAACAATAACCACACTCATCATCCAGTTCTTCACTGTCATCATTGTGATGTTAACTCAAATGAAATAAACTGTCTGTAAAAATCTCCGGTGGTTGAAGTTCATCTGAGTTAAGGGATTAAACTTCAAAATGAATTTGGTTGTCAAGTCAAAAGCCTGTTTTTTGAATATAATAGAGAGCATGATGCATAGGAAGCATGTTGACGCTTACTCAAAACTGACAAGCAAATATTTAATACGACAGTCACGACAGAGTGCAATAATTGTTTCCATTTTAAGTTCTGTTTTGACCGCTACACTAACTTGGTTTGAGCTTTTTTCAATGGGAAATTTCCTTGTCATTACTCAATGAGTTATACCAATTGGTAGACTATATGATGGGATTTTAAACCGCACATACGCAGCTAAATGCGCAAACATATAGCATTCGATGAACCAATCATTGTAAATAATCTTTTAATTTGCACCATCATTGTTCTACTTTTGAAAACATTCATTTTAAACATCTTTAATTCTTGACCTTTGAATTCTTCTTCCTATGTAGTTCTTCCCATTTTAATATACTTAAGTATTTGATTCATAGAAGTTTTTTTAATCACATTTTTTTGCTTTATATATTAAACTGTCTGCATGTGAGAAATAATTGCATTTTTTCGGATATTTACTAGAAATTTTCTTATGTGCTTTCCTTTTCCTTTTGAGACTTTCATTCTTCCAATTATTATAGAATATGTAATTTTTTTCTGTTGTTTTCAGATGAAATTTTCTTCCATCTGTTATTGAGTGCTTAACTTTTTCTGTTTTCCCTCCTTTAAGTTTTCTTCTTCTACCTGTTATTGAATAATAGACGTCTTCTTTTAATTGTATTATACATGTTGCCACACAAAGAATTTTGCATTAGAAGTTTTTAAAAAAAGCAAAATTGTATAATTTTTCTCTTATAAAGCATAAATGGTAAAATGATGTTAATGCATTAGATAATAACATAGATATTTCACAATGTATCTTTAAATAAATAATAATAGTTGATAAATACAAAAATGTCCGAATATTATATAGCTATGCTTTATTACATTTTTATGTTAGAATCAATTTTTTATTTGCTTTTCATACAACGCACATTGCCACTGTCTTGTAATGTTGGCTGTTTTCTAATGTATTAAAAAAACTCAAGAACAAATGATGTCAAGGGAAAAAGATTAAAAAAAAATATGGTTAACAATTTAGTTTGTAAAATTAGACACATTTATGTCAAAAAATAAACCTGCTTCTCTAAGAACAACATGCATCTTCTACTTTTTATTTGCTAAAAATGAATATAGAAAATGCTTGGAGGATGTTTAAAGCAATGAAAAAGGAAGCAATGATTATTTAAAATCTTCAAAAATTGGAGTTCTCCGTCCTACAATATTAGATTTAATTAACGGATAAAATAGCCATTCCAGTTCCTTAGATGAATTAGTGGCACTTAAATTAGCATAAGAATTTCAATCGTCTGTTTTCCAGAATTTTGTTATTTAAATCATTGATATTAAAATAGCGCTTTGATTATTTTTAGTTTTCTACCCTCTGATTTTGAGTTCAGTCTTTTAGTATAAAGATTTTATTAATAGATAACATAGAGATAATGCCAGTTTCGTAGAAGAATTAAAGGCACTGAAATCAACATACGAGTTTTAATCGCTTTTCTTCCAGAATTTTGCATTTTAAATCACTAATATCTTTTTTTTTTTTTTGCACTTCTTTTGCAATTTCTATCCACTATTATTTTATGTTTTATGAATGTTTGTTGATTCCGAAACAAAAATTAGTTTTTTTTATTAATTTCCAATTAATATAAGAGTATACTATTCTGTAACTTTTGTATTGCGATAGCATCTAGAACAATAGTTGCACCTATCCCACATCAATAAAAGATATTACTATATTTGCAAACATTAGGTAGACGCTTGCAAATATAGCACACAGGACAAGAGTGACGCTTGCCACATTCATACAAAATCCCTGACATCTCCATATTTGCAAGTATAAATTACGTATGCTTGCAATTCTTCCCCAAAGAGAGTTTGTTTACCCTTTAATCCGTCAACGTCTGATAAGGATTCTAGTTACGCAATAGGAAGTACCGGAAGCTATAAGGAGAGAGATTTTTCTTCGAAAACGTTGTTGACACTTGGGATATTCCCCCTGCCTACGGAGCTAAGAAGGTATGCAAATACAAGAAAGCTATACGTTATTTCCATTCTCTATCAATTTGTATTCATTGTATTGAATATTACATCCGCTTATCACATCCGCTTATCAGATAAGAGTATGTGTCCAAAATTTATGAGTTTTAATTTCGGACGCTCATAGGCGAATTTAGATATATTACACTTACGGTGTACACTTTATGTGAAGTTCTTCGTAATAACTCATCAATTTATTGCACATTTCAGCAAATTTTCAACCTAATGATGTGCTTATGTTAATAAGATGCTTTAGCCTAATTTTTTAAGTTAGTAATTTTGTGAAAAGGTCAGTGTTTTTAACTATCCATTTTTAAAAATATATATCCATGGAAAAATGTATTAAAATATTATAAAGTTTTTTAAATAATTATCAGTTATCTTCATAATTATTAGTTAATAATTTTCTTACTTGCAAATCAAAACAGCTAATTAATATGTTAGATTATATAGGATTTCAAACATATATAGATTTAAAGTTTATTTATTTATTTTTATTATAAAGAAACAAACATCTTCAAATAAACATAAATTCAGAATTTATTATTTTACAGAATTTTGCAAGGAAAATATAGCATAATTAATTGAATGAAAATTCATATTCCAATACATTATGAATATGTAATTAATTAAATTTTATTTAATGACAATTTTAGTAATCTCTCATAAATAAACATTATAGTTCTAATATTTTATAATTTATCACTCATATTTATCATAAATTTACTTAGTAGCCAGCCTATTTATATTTTTTTATTTGGTTTCGGCCCTTCTTAGTTCAAGGGTTCTTGGCTGTCTAGTCCGAAATCTAGTGACGCTATAGAATCCGAATGCACAAATCGGAGCAATATTTTTCTGTCTTATGTGTAGGGGAGGGGGTGGCGTATGCATTATAGATTCTGAGGCTTTAAGAATTTGAATAAAATAAATTATTCAAATAAAAAATTAAACCATTGAAAGAAAAAAAATGCAGAAAAGAAGAAATAATAAGAATATATTTTATTATTACATTTATTTTAAAGAACAATTGACACTGTTTATTTTAGGGTGACCCTGTTCTATGCATAGTCACTTTAATACTGTAATTTTTCAGAAGATATATGCTTTAATTAAATCGTCCTCTTTTATAAAAAATGTATTTAATATTCACAATTTTTTATAACAAAAACGGAAAGGAAAAATCAGATAAATCTAGAACAATATATCTGCCTAATCTGGAAAGTTCACTTTATTTCTTTCCCTTTTTTAAGTCAAATAAAAGTTAAGAGAGAAAAGTTTTCACAAGCTATCTTTAAAACATTTATTATAACTAAAATTGTTATAACTTTGAATATGATATACTCAATTCCAAGAAAGAATCTGAATTATTCAGTATATTTAATTAAAATTCGAGGAAAATCCAAGACTTATATAGCTAGCTAACCCAGGATGTATGGTCTCTTTATTCCTAAGCCATAAGGATAACCGAAAGTTTTCAATACTAACTTTTAAAGAATTAATAAAAACAATATTTTGAATTCCTCTTAATACGATCTATTCATTTTAAGATTGAATACTTAAGACAAAATTTGAGATTATTGATAAGAAGTTAATGGTAATTCATTAATGATAATTTTCTGTCTGTAATGGTAAATTTTATTCGGTAATTCAGTTTTTCAGAGACTTCTAGTACCTCAAGCAAATGTATCATAAAGATTTGTTAAATCCAGTTTGATTTTGCTTGAATTTTAGAGCTGACAGACAGCTGAACTTTACTTGTATAATTTTTCGTGGCAGTTAGGGAAGCATCATTTGGTTATATATTACGGATTGTAAACTTATATGTAAACGCTAGTCCAGCTATCGTTGTTCGTTTTAAAATGTCTATGACACACAACTTAAAAATTTTACGCATTTTAAACGACGATGGATGAGATAAGATAAAACAAGCATTTCTTTCTCAGCGAACGCTTCTTGTTTGTCGTAGAGGAAATTTATGGGAGAAGTCTGAGATAAATTAGAAAGTTATTGTTTAAAAAAATACAGAAAAATGTAAAGGTTTGGTTTCAACCAGAAAGAAGCGAATCTTGTAGAACGCTTTTAATTTGTTTAAAAGTCTTTAGAAACGTTGAATCTAAACATTGAAACATTTTAAATATTTAACAGTTGATACTAAATTTGAAATATTAAAAATAACTGGGTAGAGGATTTAAAAGATTGGAATAAAAGATAGAGATGGAAAAAAAGAAGCAGAATTGGAATGGATTTTATGGAAAATATTTGTATTTTCCCGTACGCTGAATACGTTTTTCTTTATGGCAATAAGTGTACTTTTCTTCCATCGAGTCAGGTTGCAATCCTCAGAACTTTTTCATTATCTTTCTTTTCAAAACATTAAAAAAACTGTTTTAAATTTATTAATAGTGGATGATATTTGGTTAATTTTCATTATTCATAGATTATTAGTGTTCGTCTAATTTACCAGCTATTTAGCCTGGTTTTTAGTTATAGAATAGTTTTATGTAATTTCAATTAAATATCTTAACATGCATGGTGTTCCTTATTCCCGCAATAAAGTATTCTCAAGCATCAAATTGTAAGATATTTAAATTTTATAATTTTAATGGCTTTAAATTTGTTCTGTTCGTCGAGCAGATAAATCTTTCAAATGCAGTCTAGTCTCATGACATCACATTGTCACTGAAAACGAAGTTGTCAGGCTAATCTGTCTTCTAAATGCATATCTTTCGCGTTATTATTACTATACTTTCTAAACCCTAATTGAACTTCTTAAAAAATAAGTATAAACTTTAGATCTTAACTTTAAAAAAGGAAAAAAAATCTTGCTTTTGAATGTATGATGAAATAATGAAAATGATTTGAATAAAACAATAAAAAGTATTACAATAATAGTAATGAAAAATATTTTTGAAAATCATGCAAAAAGTTATTTTAAAAATTTCCTCGATATTTAGACTGATAATGCACTATAATTAAAATGCGTTATAAGTATCATTTAATTTTTAATTAATTAACATTTTTAGTTAACTTTTAAAATATCATTTGTATTATTCATTCCCAAAATATATTTATGTTAAATTTGGTATGAACCTTAAGTACCTTAAGACCATTTGATACCTTTAAGTGCCTTAAGTCTTAAGACCTTTTGGTAACTTTAAATTGAACCTTAAGTACCTTAAACCTTAAGACCAATTGGTACTTTTAAGTCGAAACTTAAGTACCTTAAGATCATTTGGTATCTTCAAGTTAACCTTAAGTACCTTAAGACCATTTGGTACCTTTTAGTACCTTAAGTTTGGCTTGTAGAATGGCAACAAACAGATGAATTCCTTGTTATGGTTTCAGATCATTTGAAATTTTTTTTCGAGGTTTAGTGATATTCATTTTGAAATCATTTCCGCTTCTGCGGCTCAAACAAACTGAAATGGGCTGTTGCACAACCCCCGATCGCTATCTGTCGGGGGTTGTGGCTGTCGTGGATAAGAAATGCTTAAAAACAATTTTGGAGAATTTCGATGTTTCTAAGCAATGCTACTAAACAAGTATATTATAATTCTTACAAATGAACTTTATAAAAGGCGGACAAGTTTTAAATTAACTTCAGGTATTCGAAGATGAGTAAGGAAAAATATCACTCCTCCCATCATTAGTGATTCATTTATTATAAAATGTTCAGTGGAGCATTTGCAACTGTCAAATTTTACTCTATGTTTCATTTTTTTTATTGTGAAATTCCTTGACCAAGGTGAAAAATGATACGGATGTGGTTTCAAAACCAGGATTTGAAGTCATTTCATAATGCAAATGGAATGCTAGTTTAAAAATCTTATATTTTATCCAAAACTTAAGGTTAACACCCGAAATCTACAAATTCTTTTAATTTAAATAATGTTTCATTACTTGTTTTGATAGTCCAATATATGGCTCTATATCCATTAGAATTTATGCATAGTATGAAGAATGTTTTTTTCTTTGATCTAAATTTTATACTAATATTATATTATTATTAATGGATTAAATAAAAAGTGCAAGGTGCTTAGCTTTATGCAGAAGAGAGGAGATAACACCTTTATGACAAGGTATCCAGGAAAGTCGGAAAGACCATTACTGCTGGTATCATAGTAATTTTAAAAGTACGCGAATGAAAGATTTGATGAAAAATTTAAATTCACCTTAATTTCATTACAACAATAAAACGCAATGTTTCAAAAGCTGTTTAAAAACAATTTAGTTTTTAAAGTGTAACAGTGTAGTTTTAAAGTGTTAGTAACTTTCGTCAATTAAAGGTTTAAAATTTATTGAACAAAACTTTAAAGGCTTGCTTAGTATCTTATTAATTAAAAATAAAAGGAAAATTTTGAAAACCCCTTTCCTACTGGACACGTAATACCTAAGAAGTAACTATATGCGAAATTTGGTAATTAATTCTAGATCCAACAATCCACCATATAGAGTGTTCAATTTATGCTTTACATTTATTATATCAAGCAATTTACAAGAATTATACCATCCTTAAAACTCTATTATATTTTTAAAAAATGAAGAGATATTCTGCTTACTTCCTTTAATCTTACAGAATATCGCACAATATAAGACGGAGTTACTGCACAAATCTTAAGACTGAGAGGGAGGAGCTATAATACATATCATTAACCCATCAGTCATAGATATGCTCTTATAAACCGTTTTTGTATTTTACCTTATAATTGTCGAACATCTTTCAAAATTCTACGTACCATCAATAAAGCCTTTAAGTCAATAAGTCTTTGTAGATATTTAGGCTTAAGTTTTATTAGAAAAAACAAAAATAATGCAAGTAACGAATTTCAGTTTGCACAGAAAACCATGTAAGAAATCAGACAAAATCCAAAATATAAATAGTTAATAACATATAATATATTCAGCGCATTTTACAGTTTGCTGAAATTAAAAATCTAACACGGAAACAAAAATTCTAATGAAATGTTATATTTGAGGAAAAGATTTCAGTTAGGTGAACAAAATAAGCGAAAACGCTCTTAAACAAAGAGTTAATATTTTCTTTGTTGCTGCAAAAATTTACTACTTTGAGCTTTATTCTTTTTGTAAAATATAATTGAAGAAATAATAAGGATTAGCAAACTGAATGAAATAATATTGAATTGCAAGTAAATTTAGCAAACAAAGGATAGATGTGGAGTGTGAAAGAATTCCAATTCTTATTTTGGTTTCTGATTTATAATAATTTACAGCTTTATAATTATTCTATCAAAACTTTGGTCAACTAATTCGATTCCAACATATGTAAATAAGCATCTGTATATTTTCCATTTACTTTTTTTAGGGTAATTTTAATTATTCCCCTTTGTATATTTAATATATAGGATCTAATAATAATAATAAATCCAGAAATTATATCAGAGCAAGGGATTAAAAATTGTTTTTAGAGGTTTTTGAATTCAACTAAAAATGAGAAATAATTTTTAAAAAAATGTAGACGTTAGATTTCCATTCATGGATAGTACTTATAGATGTCTGGTCCCACAATTTTGACTTCAAGTGCGGTTTAAATTTTAAGTTTCCCAGCATGTTTATTTGTGTTTGGACAATAATTAATGAACATTTCACTCATGGAGGATTCCAGTTCATTCTGTTGTGATACATTAATTATCTATTGTTTGAAAATTGATTAGTTAGCATTTAGGTTTTTCCTCCTGTGGTTACTGGATCAAATTTCTGCGTTTACTTGTGTAAAAATATGTTTGACTGGGTAAGGATAAATATAGATCCTGAAATCCACCATGCAAACAATTCACATTTTTTTAGTAGCAATTTATCTTTTTTATCTTATAACTATCAGTACTAAGAAGCCAGCTTCAATTGGCAGTTTTTTTTAAATCGTTTGTTTTTGAAGAAAACATATTGATACATTTGAATATTTTTTAATTTTACTTGCATATGAACTTTAAATAAAAAATGCACTTAGTTTAACTTGTGATTCGAAACAATCTGCTATTTTAGAATATTCATTTTATAGTTTATCTATTATTACTTATATTTTTGAATTTGCACTCAGTTTTATCATGGTGAAATCGGGTCTTAACACAATGCAAGTACCACAAAAATTTACGAGATGGCGTTATATGACACAGCATGAGAGCAGAGAAAAAAAAAGCTCTAATAGTTATAATTTTTTTTGTGTGTGTGTGTGTGTGTGTAAAATCACGTTTCTTCAGAAAAGACACCTATATAGATAAACTTAAAACTAAATCTTATCTAAATATAAAACATAATCCAAGTCGTTAGAGATGTTTCCAAAATACGCGAAATAAATGTATATATATACAAGAATTGCTCGTTTAAATTTATAAGAGTTTTTCTGAAAATAAGATCCTATCTCATACTTTTTTGTTCCAAAGGGAGCATTAAGGCTATTTTTAAAGCTGACCTTACCATTTTATACAAAATTTGCATTTATTTATGTCACAAAATAATGTTTCAGATTGTTCAAAAGAGCTGTCAAATCAAAGATGTTTTGCTTTGGATTCTTTTGAAATATCTAACCATGCCCTAGATATATCTCGTTAGCTAGTCTTACAATTTATGCCTCACTGGAGCAACCCAGAAAGAGCCCCACGCTTTAGTGCTGTTTTTACTTAGTTCATTTCAGAGGTAAAATAGGCTGCAGTAGTACAGTGGCCTGGACTCTTATGCCAGCGGCTACAAAAATGAAAGAATTTAAATTGATAGATTTTTTTCTTTATTATGTCCGACGTATACAAAGTAGCAATATTGAAATTATCGAAAAATTCGACGAGCGAATTTTTGTGCTGCTGATAAGCATGAATTCAAAAACACATATTTGGAATTATGTTCATTTGTCTATCCAGAAACACAGAAATTAAAAAAGAAATACAGCAAACTACAGACAGGAAGTTGATATGACATTTTCTTTATTGAAGATCATATCAACGAAGGTTAAAGAAATTGATATGTGATATTTTATTTACATTTTACTACTCCTACCAAATTTTGAAAGAAATTTGCTTGTAGAAAGTTTTCTTTTCGTTCTCCCATAACCATGTGAAGACGGTAACTTAAAAACGCAAATAGCCAGATGGCTTCAATTTAGCGAAGGATTTTATCATCAAAATTTTAGAGCTGTTTTAAATTTTAGAACAAGTCAAACATTTAATTGATTGTCTATATGTGTGTTTATTCGTGAGTTTTGAACGTTATAACATACATAGTGATATAGATGAATTACAGCGTTCAATTTTGTCATAAAGGTATAGATCTGTATCGAGTTTTGGTATCATCCAAAGTATTTAAGAACATCTAAAATGCATAATATAAGGTTCAAAATCTTCCATTATTATGTTAGTATACGGGAGATACAAAAGGAGAAATGCACTCAGGAGATTTGCTCCTTAACTCGAAATACTTAGAATCATACATACTCAAAATAAATTAACCATAATTACTTCCTGTTGGCTCCCTTTAGCGATCTTGCGTCTAACTGTGACGACTGCTCATGTGGTGATAATATTCTAATGTCAACAAGTGACTCATGGATTAGCATAACGGGATGTTTTCGCCCCTTGTCGCCATCATTGGCAGAGGACTGGTAAATAGCAAAAAGTACATAATATCACCTGATTTAAAAATTAAATAGGCACAATATTATCTTTTATTTCCTTCTTCCCCACTTTAAGGGCAGCACCCCTTATTCCTCGTATATGTCACCCCCGTCTCTCATAAGTCCACAACTGAATGACGGTCTTTGTTATAATCTCAAATGGTAATAAAGTGCTCATTTTAGACTTTTGCAAAGCACAGAAATACTCATGATTGGATGCATATAACATGAAAATAGTTACGAATTTCTGTATATATATTGCATTCCTATAAGATTACATGACATTTTGAGGAACAGATGAAAGAGTAAACTGCTTGTGCAGTGATTGTTGAAAAGCGTTGTATTGTCATAATTAGATTGAGTGTCGCAGTTGTCATAATATGACATTTTCTCCCCCAGTCATTATTAGGTACATGAATATGAATCGCTCAGGATGTGATATAATAAATGCCCTTCGGACATGACATAGTAAGTAGCTCTTAAATCACAGTATAGCAAATGTAAATGTAAATGATATAGCTAAGGTAAATGCATTCAGGGCATGATATACTAAAGTTAACTGATCTAGGATATGGTACAGTACTGGTAAATATAGGACATGGTATATCAAAGGCAAATGTATCGAGGACATGATATAATGCAAAAAAATTTACCCTGGACATAATATCGCCAAGATAAATGCACCCAGGACATGATGCAGTAATGGTAAGAGGCAGAGGACACAGAACAGTATAGGTAAATATATCCAGGACATGATGTAGCAATGGCAAATACCTCCGAAGACATAAGAGGTAAATGCAACTAGGATAGGTGTAAATATGTGGTATTAACGGTAAGTGGACATGGTACAGCAAATATAAACGATACTCAGGACATGGCATAGCAAAAGTAAATGACGTGTTGGACATTGTGTACTAAAAATAAATGGCAATCAGGACATTTTATTATTTTTCATTAATCTATTAAATTCAGATAACTTTAAAAGTGATTATGGGCCCATAATTTTTTTTTCTTGTCCTCATTCGTATGTTTGGAGTTTGAAACATCTATATCTCTCCTTTCCCTATAATTCAACCACAGAGACTAGAATCTCAGAGTGACAAAAAAAATAATAAAGTAAGAGGTCATTTTAGACCCATGTAAAACCTCGAAATCGACGTCACGGTCCGAAAATTATTTCAAATCCAAACACATACTTCACACCATAATTCATTTTCCTGTTTATTACACAAGAATTATTGTATGCATTACAAAAATTGAGATTACTATTTCGATCCTTACACTGAAGCGGTTCTGTGCAGGAGATAATTTAGACTTATCCGCTTTAAAAAACGACATTATTCGTAAATGATGTCGGTGATGGATTCAAAAATGGCACTTCCGTCGAAAAAGAGCGAAACATTAGTGGAGACCTTGGCTAACAGAAGCTTAAAAAAAGCAGCGAACTACCTTCTTCAAGAAGTGGTTCCTCTTTAATAGCTCGTCAAGTCTCTTTGGCAGACACCAGAAAGAGATTATTTTGTGGCCGTTCCTCGAGTCTAAAAAAAATGCTATATTTATAAATCGTTATCTTCATTGGTGAGCGAAACCGAAACGCAAGAGCAACAAAATTGTTGGGAGAAAAAATCCAATAAGGATGTTTTGGACGTTTTTTCCCTCTAAGAATGATTCATACAGAGAAGAAATTAGAACACCACAACCGCCTACAATATGATTCATCAGTTTTTCCAAAAATTTTGATGCAAGAATTAATTGTTCCAAGTTTCACTCAGATGCTGAAATATCAAGAATCCGGGTCCATATCTCTGTTACAAATAGCTAGAAACTATTATCTAATTTCATGAACGGATCTCTGAATTAAAAACTAATTTAATAATGTAAAAAGTAAGTTTTAAATAACAAATCTATAAAAAATCGAAAAGTCCTCTTTATTCGCGTTCTGAAATATTGAAAATAACTTTAATTAAACACTAAAAAGTAGAAAATAATAAAAATGAAAAAAAGTTTTTATAATAAGAACTTTTATTTATATTCTAGCTGATATATCTGGACTTACACGGGATTAATTACTTTTATATATATATATATATATATATATATATATATTGAAATAAAAGATAAGGTTTAAATTAATGATGGTGTAGTTTTTTCAAATTATTATTTCCTCCCCCCCCTCCGACGTTTTTGTGCAAGAAATGTAGAATATTAACTAATTTCTCACAACCTGAAAAGGAGAATGAAAGGTATATATATATATATATATATATATATATATATGTTAAAAGCTGCTTGACCGATTAAAAGAAACTTTTAAATTTTAATTTCGATTTATTTCATCACAGGATGCATATTATATACAAGGAAAAAGAGATAAGATGCGTCACTCTACATCGCGACACAAGAGCAAAAGAAACAGATTTTTTTTTTTTCTGTAATGTTGCTGTGAGATTTAGATAGGGATTTCTTTGACACGTGTCAACTTGGGAAAGGGACTCTTAGGTATCTTTAAAAGAACATTTTAAGTATTAGGTATTTTTATCCCTTCAATCGAAGCTTGAGAAAATACTGTAGTCGGCTGTCTTCTAGAGCATGTTTTAAGTAATTATTAAAAGTGGGAATTGTTTCAGGAAATAAGAGAGCATCTTAAAAGAAGTTAATATGGGCTAAATTAAGGGAAAAATTAGGAAATTAATAAGGATTTAAATTAAATTAAGAGATATTATAACATATACATACATAACCACGGCGACTTTTATTTATATCAAGATTACCAAGTAGAAAGCAACTTTATGTATAAAAAATCGGAATTCCAGAGCAAAAATAGGAAAAGCGCGAAATTTCTGACAGAAGTACTCTAATAGTATTTTTACTCACATTAAAAATGTACTTAATGTGAATAATGCGAATGTTAAATTTAATTTTTATTGAAGTTTCAAAATTTTGCTTCCTGTCATATCCATCGCTGCATAATTTACTTATCGTAAAGACTCAGGATCGCTCCGATTTCCAGATTTTTGATAAATAAATTTATTTTTAGCATTTTAGTATGCTAATTAGAATAGAGGTTTTGAAAGCTATTTTTTTTAAATCATATCTTTTTCTATTTTTCAGTCTCTAATTTATTTCTTAATTCATTATTATGGGATCTTTTTATCAATTTTTCTTTAATTTACTACTAAACATAGAATTATTGTTCTTCGTTGCGAATGTACAACTATATAGAACTCCGGAATTCTACTGTCTAATAAATATATTTGTATATTTGTTATATATTTGTATAATAATTATATTGCATACAGTCTAATAAATATATTTGTATATTTGTTATATATTTGTATAATAATTATATTGCATACAGTCTAATAAATATATTTGTATATTATTAACTGCATAACATTGGCGAACAATAGTTACGACAGAGCGTGTGGCGATTATTCGCTGCGATGCTGTTAAAACACAAGTATCCAAAAATCTTATGTTTATTTTGGACATAACTTTTCTGACCAACCTATTAAAACTAAATTTTGACATGGAACTACAGTTATAGTCATAAAATAACATACTAAATCAAATTTAAATCATTGCATTTTTGAGTTATCGTGCTTACAAGCTTGAGAAAACACAGATCAACAGGTGGTTAACACCTTGAAGAATTTGGTTTCAAATCTGATGCATACCTACACTCTAGATTTAAATTTGTGCAAAAATTTTTATTTGTCTAATTCTTTTCGTTTTGTAGTTATCGTGCTATATTATATTCGGATAACTGGATTCTCCGTGGAGATTTCATTCAAAAGTTGATAAAAATCTACAAATTCAGAAAAGAGATTATACACCAAATTTCATCTATCTCTTTCAAAGAGTTTTTGAGTTATCATGTTCACAGACAGACGGACATAATTTTCAAAAATGTATTTTTCGGATGCTGGCAGGTCTGAATTCCGAAATTTGTCAAAATCTCGAGTTGGAATGTTTTTTGTCGGTTCTAGTGATTCCTGTTTTTATATTTCGTATACGAAAATTCAAAAATATATGAGACAATGTCAATGCAAGCTTATATATCTGCATAAATAATAAAAAAAACTTGTCAAAACTTATCATAACAACATATACAACAAAACCCTTATAAACATTCATCTTAAGATAACTATCTTCTTATCATACGCAAGCCGGGTCAGTTGAACAAAGAAAATTGAAGGGCTTCGCGGATAATTTGCATGAGAAGAAATACAATCCATAGAAATTTGGAAAAAAACTCATCCGCCTACGCAAAACTGATTTTTATCAGCGGAAGCGTTATTGACTCCCCACGAATCTTCGGTATCTCCCCTCACACAAAGGGCAGGAAATGTGTCATTCCTCCGATTGGAGGGGGGGGGGGCAGGAGTGCGTGTTTCTAAAGCAGCTTTGTTATCTTTCCACAAAGGGAGATTGCTTTTATCTGGGGATGTCTCGAAGTGTCTAATCTCCCACTAGTGAATGGACTAAAGGATTTTTAGGAGAGATGAACACAATTTAAATTATCAAATGATTCAATTGAGTAAATAAAATCACTTGTTTCGTCAATCACATTCTCCGAATTTAAGATCTAACAATTTTATTAAATTAGGATGTCTGATAGTTTTTTATACAGAGAAGGAAGAAGTTAATTTAAATTCGTCAAATTGACGTTTGAATATTAAATAAAATTCGGTAAGCCATAAAATTTTATAAAAATTTTAAATTTCTACATTACATATTGCATGGAATCGGGATAAATTGATAATGTAGAGGGATGAGATTCTTTACAACTTCATTATGAGATAGATGAAAATAATATACGAGTTTCAAGTCCAGTTATTCAATAAGTTTTCCGCATTTCACAAGGCAAAACAAACACGAAAGTACATGATACTCACTTAGAATACATTCTAATATATATCCCCAAGAAGGATCACGGGAAATAGACCTTGATGTTAGTAAGGTAATGCCATCTGTTGCGTGAAAAGAGAAGGTAGTAGAATTACGTAACCGCTACAATAATATTCTTTTTTTTGTAATTCGAATTTTTCAATAGTTTTTTTTTTAATTTTCCATTAACAAAGTGTTATAATCCCCCTTTATTTTATTAATACGAAGGCAGAACTATAAATCATAAGAAATTCCTTTCTTTTTATTTCTGAATAGCTTCTTGTAGTTAAATATGTTCCATCTTGTATACACCGTGTCTGTTTTATTTCCTA
>JAPMOR010122521.1:59839-92998 GCA_026543865.1 Argiope aurantia | reverse complement strand
AAAATGTTAGACATAATAATGCATTTCAATGTATTATGACAGTTGTAATGCATAAATTATCACCGTTGCCATAACTTCTATTGCTTATGCCATACTCCTATGCCTGCCTATTTCCTTAAAGCTCCTATATGCCAATATATAAAAATAATCATTCTTCAAAGCTATTATCTTCCTTAAAAATTTCATAATAAGGTAAGAATTTTACGAAAAAAAAAGGCTTGAAATATCGGGATATTGATAAAATGTTACATATGGTAAGACAAAATAGCCAACATCACATATCTTAAAGTGTGAACTAATCTTCAAAAATTATTATTCTCCATAAGAATGTTACAAAAAAAACAACAGAAAGACTTGACAAAAAAAATCCTATAAGATAAAGTTACTGACTATATGGCACTTACACATTCTCTGAAACGTATCCACGTAGAAAGAAATCCTTACCTTCTTCCACCAATCATGTCCTCCTAGAGACATGAATCCATCTTTTAAAACCATACTTCAAACCACCACTTTCTAATAATAAAAACCACTTCTTATCCTCACATTCTGCGAAAACCAGGCCCCTGACAGTTCTAAGAACAAACCCTTTTTCCAATAACAGCTAGTGACAGAAACTTCCTACTTCCACAGAATATGGTGAAGGGGACGAGAGGAATAAAACGTCACCCCTAACATCCCGAATACTACGTTTTCACATTTGGTTCTTAAATGGGTTTACTGAGAACTTTTCTTCCATTGAAGAAGAAGGGGAGGGGGGATTGATTCCAAGAGGGGTCACGAAAGGTCTTTCCATCACTTCCGTCGTACCCCTCTTTTACTTCAACATCCGACACTTCACCTCATCGATCAAGCTGAGAAGGACCCACATTTCTGCATCAAAGATCCCCCACTCGCAGAAAATGTTTTACCTGAAGTGCGCCACTTCACGGCACGTGTCTTGGGTTAGAGGGAATAGATTATTGCTGCACTTGTTTTGAGAGACATAAATTTATTTAGCTGATGAATCTGACATTTGGATCTGGATGAGGATTGTGGAAAGATCTTGGCTTTTCAATGGGATATTTGGTATGAAGTTGTACTCGGATTCTAAAGTTGCATTATTTTTATATTGTTTACCACTTTTATGATTAGATTTTGAGTGTTTAATTTCCCCTTTTTTTCTAACTTGATTAAACCAAGAAAACTTAATCATACTAGATTCAGAAAAGACAAGTTTGAAAAATATTAGTAAAGAAATAATTGTCTTGTAACATAATAAATAACTCACCCTGACTATGGAGAAATATGAATAAGAGGATTAGAAGCTGTTACATAAGTAAGCATGTTCTCGTTTCACTTATGGGTAAAAATAATATTATGGGGTTTAGTTACCTTTACTCCAGAGACAGGTCACATCCTCAAAGAGAAAGGCTATCATGCTTAAGTGGTAAATTTTGGCTTTCTAATGGGATCTTTGATATGGCATTGTACTCGGTTTATAAAAAAAGTTTTATTTTTATAATGTTTATTACTTTTATGATTAGCTTTTGAGTGTTTAAATTTTTTTTTCTTCTTTTTTTAAACTTGATTAAACTAAGAAAAATTTAACATACTGAATTCAGAAAAGACAAGTTTAAAAGCTACTAGAAAAAAATTATATGCCTTGTAATATAATTGATCTCCACCAGAGAGAACCATGAATATGAGGGTTAAAAGTTGTTGTATACCTAAGCATGTTCTCGCTTCATTTAGGGGAAAGTAATGTTATGGGGTTTAGTTACTTCCACTCTATAGACGTGACACCTCCTCAATGGGAAAAGACCATGGTAATTAAGTGGTAAAGTTTGGCTTTTTAATGGGATCTTAATTAAGTGGTAAAGTTTGGCTTTTTAATGGGATCTTTGATATGGTATTGTGATCGGTTTATGAAACTATATCATTTTTATATTGTTTATAGCTTTGAGGATTAACTTTTGAGTGTTTAAGTTTTTTTTTCTTTTTTTATCTAATTTGATTAATCAGGAAAAATTTAACATACTGGATTAAAAAAATGTAAGTTTAAAAACTATTAGTAAAGAAATATTTATGTTGTAGTATAATTGATCTCTACCAAGAAGAACTATGAGTATGAGGGTTAAAAATTGTTGTATAAGTAAGCATGTTCTCACTTCATTCATAGGTAAAGTAATGTTACGGGGTTTAGTTACTTCCACTCTAGAGACAGGTCACCTCTTCAATGGGAAAGGCCGTGATGGCTAAGTGGTAAAGCTTGGCTTTCTAATGGGATCTTTGGTATGGCATTGTACTTAGTCTTTAAAAATATATTATTTTTATATTGTCTATTACTTTTATGATTAACTTTTGAGTGTTTAATTATTTGCTTTTTTCTAAGTCCTTCGACTTAAGTATAGTTCCCTTATTCGTATTATCACAGAACTATGTATCAACATTAAAACAAAGGAAATTTAATATATTGGACTCAGAAAATATAAATTAAAAAACTATTAGTAAAAAATAACTGCAGTATTATATAATTAATATCCATTGTAGAGAACCTTGAATATGAAGATTAAAAGTTATTGTATAAGTAAGCATGTTCTCGCTTCACTTATGGGTAAGAGGGTGACTTCACATATGGAGTTCTCCTTTCTAGAGATGAGACAAGTCCTGAATGGGAGAGGTCGTGACGGCTAAGGAATGAGATTCGGAAGGATAAGCATATTTCCGGAATTCTTCGTCATTTTTTACCTTGATTTTCTCTCCATTAGGTACTTATTCATTGAGTTATTTTTTTCCACATGTATGTGAGTAGAGCGTCGGTTTTTGCCTTTCCAAGTTCAAAATTTCGTACTCACTGCTTATATGGTTAATTCAAACGGTGAAAAAAAATCAGGAGTTTCAAGAAAAAACATTTTAAGTTATTAATTTCAAACTTATCAAATCATTCCATAATAAATGAAAAATTGTTTTAACAATCAAAAAATTATTATTTTGTAAAAATTGAATTAGTGAATTTTAAGAACATAAATCTTAAATATTAAATTATTCATCATAATGTAATGTGCAGGCATTTTATGCTGAATAAAAATCAGATAGTAATAAGTAACAGTAATTTATATTAAATAATATTCATAATTGCCAAAAAATTGCTCTGAAGTATTTTATTGTGAATTACAATCATTTCCTGACAATATTAAGAGTTAATCGAAGTTTTTAAGCTTCTAAGTTTCGCAGTTTTTAAGCTATAATCTGAGCTCACCTTACTATTAAGCATAAATATCTCCTCCTTCTATCTTTCGTCACGCACCTATTTTGACTAAATAAACACTTCCTGACGCATGCACAAAAGTGCGGAATGTTTTCGAATCAAAGAACAAGCATTTATCTCAGATTTACAAAGCTAATGTTGTCCGCGTAACTTGTAACTGTACCGTGCATTCTATAAATTTATAGAAAGAAAATTCCTTAACTTAATTTATTTGCCTCTTGGACTTTAATTTTAAACAACACAGGATAAAATTCACTAATCTCGAAATAGATAAACCTTTTTAACATTTTATTTTATAGACATCTCATAAATAAATTGAACATTAAAATGGAAAAAACACCAATGAAAATTGTTAAGGGAAATAAATAAGATATGTAAAAATAACTACTTTTCTTTACAAAGGAAATGATTCTATTCAGCACTGACACTGTAATTCTCAAACACGCTTAACATCTTGGAATAAAATTTTTATTCTTCATTTTTAAGGACTCTCAAAACTTCCTATATTTGTTTGATTTGAACGCTTAATTCATTTCTTCTTATTATTTCAATAATGTTTAACAGCATAGTTTTGACACATGCTTAATTAACAGGAAGAAAACTCGAAATAAGCCACACTCGTTTGTTTATGTTTAAAAAGTGAAATCACATGATCCATTAATTTCAGCTGGTGTGCCTAATCATGTAGCGAAATTTTCGAAAAGCTGCATTACAGTAACATTTAGAAAGACTAGCTTCCTTTGCTGACCAGCTTGATCATTCGGATTATTGATCACTTAGGCAATTAGATATTAGTATGGAATGTATACTTATAAAACATTTTCGCCTTGTTAAATGATAAGATCGAAAAATATGAATTGAACTGGATAAATCAAAACAAATTATAACACTGGCAAATTATAAAGAGTATATAATACGAACTAAAATCAGAAGTAAAAATTTTACTCAGAGATTAATGTTTTAGTATATATTTTTTTATAACTGCTTAACATTGGTAAAAGCATGCGATTGAATGTATCGTTAAATGAGTTTGAATTTCATTCATAATATAAAAAATTACTTATTACAAATTGTGTATTACACTTTAAAATATTAAAAACTAAATAAATATTAAACAGAGATGCAATTTGTATCAAATTAAAAATGTAATAAATTATTAATAAATTAATCTTTTTTTAGTTAATTCTAATGGGAAAAAAACACTTTCGTGAGAAAATAGTTTTATGCTTATCGATTTTCATACGTAAATAAAAGCAATGCGTTATCTAGCAAGAGATAAATTAATGTGGAGTCTAATTTAACTTTGGAGTCCAATTATTTGAAGGCCTGCTTTTTAAAATTTTTGTCATGTGAGAACATGAAGTTGTTTTTTCAACATTTTTATCATGTGAGAACATGATGTTGTTTTGGATAGGGTATTTTGAAGCTCGAAATCGCGTCGGCAATGAATAAAGCATAAATGGCAATTTTCATCATCTTTTAATCGCATATATTTTTTTACCTGCTTTTACCAGTACTGCATTAGACCCATAGTGAAGTCTCGTGGTTGTTTCAAACCGGTTTAACCTGGTAAATGACTTAAATTAATTAACACAAATAATGAATTAAAAAATAAAAATGTTCTCACATGATAACTTGAAATGTGCGATCGTAGATTTCATTTTAATTTTTCTCCAGTTTTGTATTTTTTTTTTGTTTGAAATTTAGGAATAGGTTTGGAATAGGTTTTTGTGAGTTCTAACTAGAGTATTTCTAATAATATTTTGCATTTTCTTCAATTTACAAAATGTTTAATTAAGTTCAGACATAAAAACGCTCAAAGAGGCAATCTCAAATCTTCACATAATGTTTTGTTTACATTTGAATATTTTTATTCAACAGTTTGTTATAAATGTGATGTCTGTGACACATATTTTAACTTTAAATAGATATAGATAGATAGAAAGGTAGATGTATATAGATTATATAAAAATCAAAATAAAAACGAAATATTGGAATTTTTTATCTAAAATAAAGAAAATAAAAATATTATGACAGTGGAGAACGCTTTTTAAGACGCAGAGATATTTTCACCTCACAACATCGTAATTCCACTTATTTATCAAATAAAAACTGAAAAAAGTTAAAAATAGCACAAGCATAAAAATATTAATCATGCTCAATTTAATTCATCATTATACTGCTATATTCATCACGCTGAAAAACTCTTATTTAATTTTCTAAATATATTCTTGCAATTTTTTTTCTGCAATAAATGGAAACTATTTCTTTCTCTCAATGTTGTAATCTAGCTAATTTAATTAGTAATAAAGGATCAAATAAAATCTATAATATGTATAGGAAATTTAATATACAAATTTTTTGTAAATTTAGTTTCAAATATTTTATTATAAAATATTCTGATTTGCTATTTTAAATACTATCTTAAAGAATAATTTTTGAAAGAAAATTTTTGTGAAAATAAATCGTCTGCCTTTTATTTTGTTCGTTCTAAGAAATGAGTTAAAAATTTACGTATTGCTATTCGTTGAATTTATGTTTAATTTTTAATTACTAAATAGGATCCAAACAATTTTTTTGCTCTTTAAAAATGCAATTAACACAAAAATAAGCCTCAACGTAATGTTTTTGATAAAATATTCTAAGCATATGTCAGATGAGGAATCTGGTGATGTATGATCTAATTACTATTCCCAGTAGGGTTACTAGGTTTTTCTTTGTAAGGAAAAAAAAACCCTCAGAATTCTAATCACTCCATTGCCAACACTTTAGTATGTTGTTATATTACTCATTAATTTATGTTTCTCATTTTAGGCGTATTATTCTCTGAAATATTAGTTGTCAGGGGAAAAAACAAATTGTGTTTACATCGCAGATTAAAAACAGCTTTTCTTATGGAAGCGTGTATACTTTGTTTACACTCTATTGAAACAGTTACAATTCATTTCTCTTGTGAAAGCAGATTGCAATCATGTAAATGATAACAGAAAAAAAAACGTTTTATCTCGTAGAATATATATTTGCCTTTGAAGCATTTTGTAAGCAGGCTTGCAAAGATTTTAGCAAGAAAATACATAGATTCTTTGCGTATTAATAAACTTTAAAAAATTAATTTTAAAAAAATTTATGAAAAGGTGTCGCGTAAAATGTTCGTTTTAAAAGGATCGTTATGTTCTATTTTGTCACCAAAACTCCACACCATATATAAAAAGCATTTGAAAAATATGAAATATTTTTAAAATTTTAGAAGAAACAACTTAAGGACTTGGAGATTAAAAATTTCAAAAATATTTTCATTTTCATACATCCAAAAATTTCAACAAAATTGAATTGATTAAAAAAATTTCAGATCGTTTGCTAAGCAATTCTGAATTTAATTACTTAAAATAAGGAATTAACAACAACTTAATAATTAATAATAATAATAAAATAATGACAACTTAATATGGTGACTTAAAATCAGTGGAAACTTATTTTATCTAATATCGACATAAAATTTTGTATAAAATTCAAATATGCAGCTGTTTTTTTTAAAGAAAATTTATGAGAATTTTAGAGATTTCAAGAGTAATGTAAGAAAAACAAATGTTATAGAAAAAATAATTAGGGAAAATGAAATATTACATTGAAATGCAAGATAAAATTATAAGTGTAATTATTTATTAAAGTGTATTTAAGGTTAGTGTGCGATAGCTACCACAAGATAATCATGATAAATGAGCATACTTTTGGCATAATCTCTCTCTCTCTCTTTCTTTCCTTCTTTCGAACCACTGAAAACTAAAAGCTCCTATTTTTCCCTTTGAACTATTTAGTGGGTTACAAAGCTACTATAATTTCCTCTGAACTATTTAGAGGGCTACCACGCTCCTAAATTTTCTTTTGAACTATTTAGAGGGCTACTACGCTCCTAAATTTTCTTTTGAATTATTTAGAGGGCTACCACGCTCCTAAATTTTCTTTTGAACTATTCAGAGGGCTGCCACACACCAAAAGTTTCTTTTGAACTATTCAGAGGGCTACCACGCTCCTAAATTTTCGTTTGAACTATTTAGAAGTTTACAAACCCTACAAATTTTCCTTTGAACTATTTAGAAGTTTATCAAGATCCTAAATGCTCCACTGAACAATTTAAAGAAATAGCAAGCACCTAAATTAGCTCCTGAACTATTTAGAGGTCTACCAAGCGTCTAAATTTTCTTCTGAACTATTTACCGGGCTACCAATCTCCTATATTTCTCTCGGAATTATTTAGAAGGCTACCAATCTCCTATATTTCTCTCGGAATTATTTAGAAGGCTACCAAGCCTATATATGACACTATGAATTATTTAGATTGTTACAAAGATCCTGAATCTTGCGTTGAACTATTTAGAGGGCAACCAAGTTTCTAACTTTTCTTTTGAATCATTTAGAGAACTGCCAATATCCAAGATGCTCTTTTGAACTACTTATAGGGCTTCCACGATCTTTTCACGTATATCAAAGTTATTCCTATTTCAATTTTTTTAACAAGGCTAGAGTTTCTGTCACTTAATATCAAATCATTTTTTTTAGTTTTCAAATCATTTCTTTGTGTAAACAAAATCCAGTAATAGTGCCAAGATAAATGTATTTAAAATATAAACAAGTTGTTTAAAAGGACCGTCTTCGAAAGAAAGAGTGATTTTAGGCAACGAAATAAATTTTAAGCCATGCTGTTAAAATATCTAGTTTATATAAAGACCAACATTTTTTTTCGGCGACTTTTCTATCATTTTGATTTTTTCTTCTTTTTTGTGTTTTTGTTTTTTCCACTAAGAAAAACTGTCACAGAGAGGAGCTGTTAAAATGTAATTATAGTGACGAACGATGTGCTTGAACAATATTTTTTTTCTATTTAATAAATTTGCACTTTTTGAAAAGAAGCCAAATAAAATGTTTCTTTTCTTTAATCATGAAAAGAAGGAGAATGTTAACCTCTCTTACAGAAAGAAATATGAAGAAAAATATACAGTATGTAGTTAAAGAAAAACTCTTCCTCAACTAACCATTTGTCACTTGAATTTTTTTTGTTCCCCTCAGACGAATGTTTTGTTGTTCATTTGTGCTTGAATATACGTTCTAACACTTCTTTTTGAACTCGAAGAAAAGAACATTGGAAGCTAATAACTGACATTTTTACAACAGAATTCGAGACAAAATGTCGTTTAAAATATTCAAGATGTTCTTTGTTACTCAGTGTTACTTTGTATCTTCTTTCTGGGAAAGAAATAATGCAATGATAAATGTATTATTATGTTGTTGTGTTGGAAAAATGTTTTATTCGATAAAAATATTAGAAAATTCGCGAAAGAAATTCAAATTTACTGTACTAATAAATTGTAAAAAAAGTGACTTAACATCAGAATATATTTTAAATAAAACGATAAGTTTAGTTTAGTTGTATTAGCGTTTCATTTTTTAAAGCAACGCTAGGGCTATTTTGGAATGGACATCGTAATCTTGAACCGCGGTCAGGTGACGAGGTCGATATCTGAGCTGGAGCACCCCTTCTCCAGTTTCCGCTTCCACCAGCAGGAGGGCTCTGGACCCCGACGGATTTACTGTGCAGCAGACCCGTATACATGATGGTTTTTCGGTGGAATAGAGCCTCGAGCATGAAACCTCCGGTTAAGAAACCGAGACTTTACCACCAGGCCACCACGGCTCCAACGTGTAGTAAATCGTATCTAACGAGCTACGAAGCAGAAAAACTTGGTCAAATATTACCAGAAATTGTACATCTCTAACAAATCGTATCTACTGATGTTCGAAACAGGAAATTTGGTCTAATATTACAAAAATGTCACGCGCTTAGAAAATTGTATCTATTTAACTTCAAAACAGAAATATTTGGACAAATATTAGCAGAAATCGCAAGTAACAAAGGAAACTTCTAAACATGGAAATTTGGTCCGCCAGATTGGCAATGGTGCGACTGATCGTCTGTTTCTTTATATACGTTGATTGTATATTGAAATTGATGTGGAAGTTATTTACTGCATCTCTATGCCCTTTTCTAGAGCTAGGGCCAGCAGGAAAATAAGCTATTATTTGTAGCCACTCACTGAGAATCTGAGGTATTTATTTGAAGAACGTAATTGACGCTCTGCTGATAAATTCCGAAAATAGTTCAATTCGGAGGTCATTATGAAGTACTTTCCATCTTCTAAATCAGAGGATATTAACAATCTTCATCGGTTGTTTGTCTTGAAAAACTTGTAATTTCTTAATGCCATTGGCAGAGAAAGTTATTCTCCAGATTTCAGTAACATCCATCATGGCATGTCTTATAAATGATTTATAGAGCATACGCTCTTGTCTAATCGATTGCTTACTCCATAGAGCAATTAAGTCACCAAGCCTAATACCCGTGAATGTAGTTTTAGTAAGGGCAGCTTTAATATGACTATTAAAGGATAATTTAGCATCTACAACTAACCATGGGAATTTGTACTCGTTTACCTAAATAAAGGATTGCTTGAAAATTTGTATTGGGCTGAGATCAGGTATTTTCCAATGAATACGAAGTAGTCATCTCAATATACTGATTCTTTCCTTCACTTAGAATACATCAGTGATGAACATATTTACGATGAAAAGATATATTGCCTAAATAAGAGGTTGCTGCATTAGTTGGTAATAACCATTTTGTAAGTGTCGGGTATTATTGGTGTAACCCGATCTTTCGGTGACTTGGATCTCAGAACATATCAGAAGTTCTTCCAAACATCAATAATATGTCAATTTTAAAATGAGAGAATAAAATGTTTTTGAAACATCATATAAAATCGTTGAATATTTTTCCTCCGTGAATGGATTCAAAACATATACAAGTTTAAATCTGAAGCCCCGTTTAGAATCGAATTTGATGGCCCAAATTCCCATTTCTAGCCATTAACAAGAGTAAATAAATATATAATTTAACTTACCAGTTCGGCGCATACATCTCAAGTTTCAAATGTTTAAAAAGTTCAGGAGAATCTAAAAAAAGAATTAATACTCGTTAATGAAAAATAATAAAGTTTGCAATAAATAATGAAAAATTAGAATATTTCCTAAATGTTATTTATTATATTATCGAGATAAATTATCTTTAAGGAATAATTAGAATTATTGAAACTATTTTCTTTTATATTTACAATTTACGACAATGAAGCAACTAAATTCACAGTTTATTAAAAGATGGATTAATTACTTAGGGACAGCATGAAGGAACAAATATCATGCAAGTTCATTTTTATGAGATATTCATGAAATGTGCATTGCCCAATTTCATTTTGTAATTCATTGCATATCTTGCAACCAACGACTAAAAAATATGACTCCACAATATATTATAACACAGTCATTTGTATAATGGTTACCTCACTTAACGATAACTTCCCTCTGGTGCACACTTCGTATCTAAGAATGAAAAATTTGGTGACGGTGGTTGATTCTCCTCACACTGGTGGGCATGAAAAAAAGTGGGTGTCGGCTGCCACCCATCAATGACGGGAAGGGTAGGGTTGTACCGTGGCCGGTGATGGCCTTTAGGACTCAACCACACTTCCTGCCAGTGTTGCTGTTGTGGCTGTCCAGTCATGCAGATTTTTCATGTGCCTTCGGGCACGTCGAAGAAGCCGGTTAAAGGTCCTTAACAACAACATCATATAAAAGAAAATACGAAAAATTCAATAGTGACAGTTCACTCTGATGAGATATTCATTTTGTACACCTAGCCAATTTTTATCTTGCAATCCATTGCATATTTGACAAATAGTGATTAAATAACATGATGATATCGCACAATCTAAGGCGATTATTTGTATGTTGGGCACGTTACTTAATTATAGCATCTATTAAATAATAGAATGAAGAAATTGAATGGAGCGATTTCATGCTGATCAAATGAAATTTCTTAATTCATGTGAAATGCGATTGGTTAATTTGATTTTGAACTCCACTGAACATTTCGCAAATGATGATTAAAAACGTGACTCTGCAATTCACTGTAAGATAATCATTTGTATGGTGGGCCACAGCAGCAATTAATTGACAGTATGAAAAAAATTTTATAGAACAAGTTCATGTTGACCCAATATTCATTTTATATATTCAGCAAATTTTATTTTGCAATCCCTTGCATATTTGACAGATGATAGTTAAATAACATGACAATATCGCCCAATGTGATACAGTAATTTTTTAAGATAGTATTTTTTAAGAGGTACTTAAGATTATTTAGTGAATTAGAAGGTGCTATCATAGACTACTTAAGGGCAGCACTTGTTAAAGGAAAGCATGAAGGAATTCAATGAAGCAAGTTCATGCTAATCAGATTACATTAGCCAATTTAATTTTGAGATTATTGATTATTTTAAAGAAGAGGCATAAAGGATGGGATGCCACCAAAAATTGATTTATACCAAAAATTGATGCCACATAATTGATTTATCAATTATGTATGCTGAGGATATTTGACACACTAAAATAGCACTAAACCTACTTCCATAACTTATAAAGGCCACGGTGGACCAATTTATCAATTAATGAATGCTGAGGATATCTGACAGAATATAATAGTGCTACCTACTTCCATAACTTATAAATGCCACGGTGGCCTGGTGGTAATGTCCTCAAGTTCGAGACCGGATCCCACCGAAGAACCGTCATGTAAGCAGATCTGATGCACATTAAATCCGTCAGGGCCAAATATCCTCCCTCTGATATGGTGTAGAATTTTAGGGAGTGGATTCCAGCTCAAGTATCGTACTTGCCATTTGACCACGGTTCAAAATTACGAGGTCCGGCCTGAAATATCCCTACTGTTGTTTTAAATTCAATGGAACAAATTCATGCTGATGAGATGTTTATGTTATACACTTATCCAATCTTATCTTCTGATCCATTATTTGGTAATTGATGAATAAAGAACGTAACGGCATGACATACTGTAAGACAGTTAATCACAAGATGGACACAATTCTTAATTACAGTGCCTCTTAAATGGCAACAGGAAGAAATTCAATGGAGCTAGTTCCTACTGATGAAATGTCATGAAATAAAATTAGCCAAGTGGATTTTGAAATCCATCGTATACATTACAAACGATTCAGAAAAAATGTGGTGCTGAAGTTCACTATAAGACAAAAATTCCTAGGATGTTAACCATAATGACAACATCATTGCAATAAAAGTGTAACAGATCCGTGATTAATAAAGAATATGACAACGAAATAGAATGTAAGGCATTGTACAGTTAAGTATTAGAGGAAATATTTATTCATATGCATGTTTTAGTTGCCATTTCATTTGAATTCATTCATTGTTTTTATGGTTTACTTCTAATTTACTAAGAATATAAAAGAAACAAGTACATTATTTTATAACTGTGTTAATACTGAAAAGCCCCAAACGCCCATTCTGAACATGTGGTACCTGAATATAACTGCAGTGTTTTCTTCTCCCTATAGTTACTTATAATTGATCGAATTCTTTAGGCGCATGCTTTGTTCATTAGAAATGCTCTCCCTGTTGGATCAAAATGGCAGGGCAATGCTTAATGCCTTCAGTCTATAAGATCATGTGTACATATCAGCTTTCTTTACGGTTTTAGAGAAGGAAGGGACATTTTTCTTATATCTGTAATATAAACTTGGACCTTCATATAATCAGGAAACCATGGACACAAATTATCTTAGGAATAAAATAAATAATATCAATAACAAGGTTTTTATTATCAATTGAAGAAAGACAGTTATGAATCTGATTGCAAATTATAGACCCGATTTTTAAAAAATTATATTTTCGAAACTATTTCACATATTACAATAAATGATACATGAATTTAAAGAGAAATATTCCAAGTTTTTTCATTCACAAATTTTCTATGTATGGTATACATCCAATCTGCAATCCTGTTCGTTCCGAACATTTTGTTTTGTTTATCATCTATGACATAACCTCACAACAAGAAATCATTGAAACAAGACTTAGTTTATGTACCACCAGTGCCGAAGAAACTACCAGAACTTAATGAACGCAATTGTGCTGTATTCAGAACCATTGACAGAGTGATGTTACAAAATGTTTGGAACGAACTGGATTACAGATTTGACGTATGCCCTGTAACAAAAGGGTCACACATTGAACATTTGTAACTGGAAAACACTTGGTATATTTCTATTTAAATTCAAGCATTATTTATTGTAATATGTGCAGTAGTTTCGAAAATATTATTTTTTGAAAATCATATTTTCCATCATTTGCACTCACTCTGTATTTTCTATTGCTATATTTGCTATTCGCTTAATCCATTTTTCAAAAGTATATTACTGTGTCTTTTAGTAAAAACCACACAAAAATATAACCATGAAATTTGCAACTAAATTAACCTTCATATACATCTCTATTTTGAAGTAATTCAAAAATACTCAATATATTATTTACTTTTAAGAATTTCTTGAAGATTTTTCAAGGCTGTTTTCTAACTAGATGAAATTTCATTTTTTGTATCACCAAAAATAATTTTCCGAATCCAGTTTGTTCAGTCCGGCATTCATTCGATTTCGTTATAAGAATTTCGTTTCAGTTCCGTAAGTAGAAAATTCCATTACAGACAGCGCATCAGTATTACATTATCTCATATTGTGGTCTGGTGCGCTAACCCTTTTATAGATAAATCTTAACATGTTTGGTGAAAGCCAGATAGAAAGGTTTTCGTTCACATTCAATGTGTTTGTGTAAGATTAACAGTTAGAAGTAACCATTATGAATTAAAATAACGGATAAAAACAATCTTTATTGAATAAATATCGAGCGATTCTACTGATATGTAAAAAGGTTATTGTTAGGTACTGTTCCTTTTTACATAACAGTAGAATAGAACATTAGAAGTTTTAGTTTCTAATATACGCATTTTTGCTTGATTGGTATTTCAAATTGATTATTTTTCTAAAAATAAAAAATCCCCTGTATTATGCAGACAGAAGAATCGGGTACATGACGGAAATTCACGCTAAGTTGTAACTTTTTGTTGACAATAAGTCACCAAATGTGACAATATCATTTTCTACTAACCCTATTTTCTGCCCTTGCATTTAATGGCTTCAGAAATCTCAAACCAAAAAACATCATGTTTCCCCATGACAAAAAAACAGGATAATCAAACTACGGCTTAGAATTCAAAATGAATACCACCATAATTCCAATTTAAATAAAATATACGTATCAATACTTACAGTTTTTATTACTTTGTTTCCATTTTTGATTTTTTTAAAAATTCCATTGCTATTTTTGCTATTATCTTAACCCATTTTTTAAAATGAAATTACTCTAACTTATTATGAAAACCAACCATTTGTGTTTTCAAATAATTCAAAATTACTCAACATAATATTAATTTTTAAAAATTCCTTGAAAGCTACTCTAGCCTGTTCTCCAACTAGATGAAATCTCATTTTTATATCACCAAAAAAATTTTTTCTAAATCTTCAGTCCGGCATTCATTCGATTTCGTTATGAGAATTTCATTCCAGGCTCGTAAGTAGAAAATTCCATTACTGACAGCGCATCAGTATTACTTTATCTCATATTGTGTTCTGGCGCCCTAACCCTTTTATAGATCTTAACATGTCTGAAAGAAGTCAGATAGAAAGGTTTCTACCCTCATTCAACACGCGTAGGATTAACAAATCGAAGTAAAAATTATGAATTAAGATAAAACATAGTAACAATCTTTATCGAATAAACATCTCGTATTATTCTACTGTTATGCAAAAAGGAACCCATTTTTTACTTATGAAGAATAGTAATCGCCAAAAACTTTGAACTCGTTATAATCTCTAGGTTTTAGATCTCCCTGAGTTCGAAAAATACATTTTTGAAAAATGTCCGTCTGACTGTTTGTGACAAAGAGCACTTTAAAACGCTGTCAGCTAGAGAAATGAAATTAGGTATATGGTCTTTACATCAAATGTGTAGCTAGATATCAAAATTTGAGCAAAATCCATTAAGAGGAAGTCCGTCTTTCCAGCTACTAGAATAAATAATAAATAAGAAGAATAAAACGAAAACAGTTAAATTTCATTTATCTAACATCTATAATGTATCAAAGCTTCAGCCAAATTTAACAACAGGTTTGCCTGTATATACTTTCAAAAGCATATAACCGATATAACTCAAAAATGCCATGACTTAAATATATCAGATTTGGTATGACATTCTGTGACTATAATTGCAGTTTTTTATCAAATGCTTGATTCAATCGGCTTTGAAAAACATGTGTACAGCATATATTCGATTTTTGGATGCTATTAATCGGATGCCAGGATTAATCACCAAATAACTCGCCAGTTATGACACAATAAATTCAGTAAAATTTCTAGATTTCAGCTGAAAATTAATATTTCTTAACTACTGTACGAAAGTGCCATGTAAGGTATTCTCTAGTCTGACACATTTATTAGAGAGTATACGAGAAAATTCTGAGAAGACCACTCCCACTGTTTTGAGTTGCTATCTAGATTGGAATTTAAATTGGTAATGCATACAGATTTCTAAATGATAATTTATAAATTATAAATTGTAAATTGTAATTATAAATAAAATTAAAATTTATAAATTGTAAAATATAGATTATTAGACCTATTTTCGACTAGTTGCTCGCCCTAGAATATTGATTTATGTAATTCAATTTAGATATCTCATATATAACTTATTTTCATGATTCCGTCAACAAAATAGGTTTTAGACCCAAAATGTGATAATTATTAAAACTCATCGTGTCTTCCTTTAATAGCGGTTTAGAACAATGAATTTAAATCTTCCTCAGACATTATAAATGCGCACCCAAATTTTGAATCAATTTTCTTTTCTTCATAGTAAATAAAGCATACAAATAGAAAGTATTATACTCATGAAAAAATTCAAACTCGATATTTTGATGTCTTCACTTTTCAAACTTCTGCGAGTCCTAAAAAGACATTCTTAAAATTACTTTTGTCTCGTCGTTTTTTATTTGTATATACAATAACCAATAAGCACTTTGAGCCAAGTGTATGAAATTTGGTATTTGATCTTTACGCCAAATTAAAGATTATTGTTTGTGTTCAATAAAATCCGTTCAGAAGAAAGTGTGTTTTTCCATCTGTGAGATTATAAAGTAACACCATATTTACAAGACTAAATGGATAAAATTTGGAACACAAATTTGTTACGTGCCAAATTAAAAAAAGAATTCATCAAAGGTTTGGCCATCTACAACGTGTAATTTCACAAACATGTTAGAAATACATGCTATAAAAACACAACAAATTAAATATATGAAATCTGGTAAGTGATTTTGGAACTATAATTGCAGTTCTGAGCTAGATTTTGGTTTCTATCTATCCAAAAGAAAAGAAATCTAAAACACAGATTCGATTAGGGTACTTGTTTAATAAGTATTTCCCAATGATTTATCGCCAAAAATATCGCCAATAGATTCTTTCGCAACTATTATTCACCTATAAATACTGTTAATAATAAAAATTTATTTATTAGTAAGAATAGGAGAAACTTTAGCGCAGATCAATCCACCTGATTAATAACAGAAAACCTCAAAATTTCAAATTTAAAAAATGTTTTTCAATAATAATAAAGTCAAAGAATTCTCGTTTCACTATCTCTTTCCTGAGTTTTGACTTATTTTTTTCAATTCCTACTATTAGCTCACATTCTGTATATATATTTCTTGTTCAAATTTCCAATCGTTAAAAAAATACTTTTTATTTAACCACTTAAGTTCAAATACATTTTTTTAAACTTGTAGAGGATGACACTTGATGTTAATACAGTTTTTTCTCAAATATTAATTATTTAATTAAATTTTTCCAGTAATTTCGTTTTGGTCGCCAAAGTTGTCACATCCGTCGCCATGTCTCCAAGTTTGTCTACAAGCTCTATTTTGCCACTTAATATTGAAATTCTGTTATATGTATATACATATTTATATTAATTGTAATTATTTAATAAAAAGCAGCTAAAATATTTTTTGTTGACCTAAGTAGGAATTGACTTAATTTTTTTATATATATTACTTGTTTAAATTCAGTTAATTAACCCGTAACTGGAGACGGAGTTAAAATGACTCCGCGTTGTTCATTGGCTCTGATTATCACGTGGTATTTTGTCCTTGAATACAATCATCTCCTCAGTCCCTTCAAGTTGTAATTTCAGCAGTATGTTAGCAAAAGTTTAATTATGAACACGTGCGTATAACCGAATTATTCTTTTTCAAAGTTTTTATTGTTATTTATGGAGGAATTGACACTATGTCTCTGAAACTGCTTTTAATTTGAATAATGCAGAAGTAATAAAAAAATATTCTTAAAATAATATTTTAAAATTGTATTCTTCATTTTTGTTTGTTCAATTCTAGCTGTTATTAACATTGGTGTCATTCCGTAATACCTAAACGAAGCCAATATTTATTGAGATTGCTTAAGTTTTACTTACAACATCTTTTCAACATTTAATATTATAACATTTAACACTATTAATATTAATAATTTTAATATTTTTGGTAACTACATGATTTTCGGAATGTAAAGTGTTACCAAAATAAATTCCAATGCTGTTTACAAAAAAAAAATGAAATATACGATCGCAAATTTCAAGTTATTATGTGAGATCATTATTATTTTTAATTCAATATTTGTCTTAATTAATTTAGTTTATTAACCAGTTTGAAACAATCACGAGACTTCTTTATCGGTCTCTATCCCTCTCTCTCTATATATAATGAAATTTTTTTTAACTTTCATTTTCAATTTTTCTAGCTGGCAAACAAAGTTTAGGATCTCGGCCGATTTTGAGATAAAAAAAAAAAAAACAAAAAAAAAAAACCATCGTTTTCATGAATATCGACACATGCGTAATATGATAATCTCGCGATTGTTTTAAAGTGGTTAATGACTTAAATTAATTAAGACAATTCGTAAGAATTCAGAGAATGAATAATTTGGAAATCAAGTTGTAACTTTAATCGGCGATAATTCGCCGAATGTGACAACCTTCTGCATAATTTTCTAATAACCCTAAAAGCGAAAAATTAAAGCCTCAAAAAGCAATAATACGCCAATCTGTTGCCTACGCATTTTGAGGCTTCAAAAACCTCAAACCGGCACAACATCATGTTCCCATACGATAAAAAAAAATAATAATAATGGAGTCAAAATGACTCCAGGAATTTCCTCCGTTTGAGGAAACTCATGTCTCCAGTTGAGAATTAAAGAACCCTTGCGAGAAAGCATATTCTTTATAGACTTTATACTAATCATATGTTATAGAAAATATAGCCGCTGTTTAATAGAAAAAAATAACAATTTTATTAACTTAATAAAAAAAATTTTACTTTTTTTGTGTTTTATAGTATTTATCAGCACAATTTGAACAAAATTCTATTCAAAAGTGTTGCAGCACATAAGAAATAAATATTTATTAATACAGATTAAATATACAACTAAATATTTAATTATTTTTCTTTTATTCTCTATGCATATTTATAGATATTAGCGCAATCGTTTTCAAAAAGAAATCATATAACTAAGAAATAACAGTTGCAATTCAGTATTAAAGTATTTGCAATTGAAGTCAAAAACAACTAAAATCTATAACCAAATTCAATCTCAATCAACATCAAGTACCAGAATAAATTTCCCCAACCCAATTATCCAATAAATTGCCATTTATCAAGAGAAAACTAATCAAATCAAACCAACTTAAAGGTCAAAACTCACAGAAAGACCTAGTTTCCCAAGTAACTCAATAACTTTCCAGCAGAGAAGAAACCAAAAATCATTTGGCTGTCATTTAACTTTTCTTGTCAAACTTTCATTTTTCTCTTTCTCAGCTAAATAATTTCGAGCTTCAAGACACTGATATATTGCGACATGCAAAATACTTAATTAAGTCCAAAGGGAGCAATGCAATTAGGTATTGCCAAGTGATTTTGGGCGCGAGTTGCGTTTACATGACAAATGACAGACGAAAAGTTCGTGCGGATTCGAAATCTCATTGCGTATCTTATTAACTTTACCACAGTTAGTTTCGGATTTGCCTTGAGGTCCATTGCTTTCGATATGGCGATTATTTATGGCATAAGAGTTGCAGTTTCGGACTGCGAAACATAGTGTTCGCTTGTTGCGAGCTATTAGTCCCTTTCTTAGGGCTTATAAATTCCAGACTATTTAATTTAGGGATTAAGAATTCCTGGTATATTCTTTATTGAAGATTTTATTTTAAACGTTTTCATTTAACTTGAAGTCCTTAAAATAGAATTGTGTAATAAATTTTCTATTTATTATATGATATCTAGGAGATCTAAATAATTATTTAACCCTTTAAAGCCTCATTTTTTTCTAGTCCTATTATGTTAAAATGTTTTGAGTCTTGAAATTGAAAAGGGAATCATTTAGCTTATTAGATAAATTTAATTTGATTAATTAATTAATTTGGTTAATTAATAATTAAGTAAAAATCAATTTTGTGTGAGAAAAAGAACTGAAGTATCTTAGTTTCTGTTTTACTAAAACAATTTGTCAGAATTTATGCCAACCTACAAAATTTTATACAAAGATTCATAAATATGGTGGGAAGCATACTTCCCACGGCCCTAGAAAGGGTTTAAAAAATAAACAAAAATTAAAATGAAATCTACGATCGCAAATTTCAATCATGTGAGAATATTATCATTTTTAAGTCATTATTTGTCTTAATTAATTTAAGTCATTTACCAGTTTAAACTGGTTTGAAACAATCACGTCTCTATCCCTCTCTATTATATGTATATATAATGAGAATTTTTTTAAACTTTCATTTTCAATTTTTCTAGCTGGCAAACAAAGTTTTGGAGCTCGACCGATTTTGAGATGAAATAACAACTATGATGTCATAGCTCTACGTCAACCTTTTAAAAACGCATCTGCTGTCAAAGAAGCATACGTACTAATAAATCAATACTGGTAAAAGCAGGTAAAAAAAATATCTGGGATTAAAAGATGATGATGAAAATTGTCATTTATGCTTTATTCATTGCTTACGCGATTTCGAGCTTCAAAACCTTCTACTAATACAACATCATGTTCTCATATGATAATAAAAAAATTAATACACCTAATTAAATTATTGTAATTTAAATTAGTACACCTAATTAATAATCAAAAAATATAAAATATTTTATTCCTGTCTTATGCAGATTATCTTGAACATTTGTTATGGCGAATTATAAAATTTCGCAATTACATATTTATTTATTATTTTCATGTATTATAGCAAATTATGAATTAAATTATTTATTTTTTATAATGCATTTAAAAAACTTGGTAATTAAGATAGTTTTATTAAAATAAAAATTTTCAATTTTTTTAATCCATTCTATTGGATGTATGTTCTCCTTTGACATTCAAGATAGTGCATCATTTTCAGATTTCATTTATTTATTCTTTAATCAAATATTATTTATTTTTAATTAAATATTATTTTATTAATTTGTTTTATTATCATCTGAGAACATGATGTTGTTTTGGTTATGGGGGGATGGGGGTTGAAGCTCGAAATCGCGTAGAAAATGAGTAAAGCATAAATGGCAATTTTCATCATCATCTTTTAATCGCATATATTTTTTACCTGCTTTTACCAGTATTGCTTTATTATTACGTGTGCTTCTTTAGCAGCAGATGCGTTTTTAAAAGGTTGACGTAGAACTATGACATCATAGCTGTTATTTCATCTCAAAATCGGTCGATCTTCAAAACTCTGTTGCCAACTAGAAAAATTAAAAATGAAAGTTTAAAAAATTATATATATATATAGAGAGAGGGGGGGGGAGGGATATAGACAGATAAAGAAATCTCATGATTGTTTCAAATCGATTTAAACTAGTTATTGACTTAAATTAAGTAAGAAAAGTTATGACTTAAAAATAATAATGTTCTCACATGATAACTTGAAATTTGCGATCGTAGATTTCATTTCAATTTTCTTTCTGTTTTTTGATTATTTGTTTTTTTTAATTATGATTATTAAAAAACCTGTAGAGTGGCAAGACATCTATAAAATTTTCGTGGAAATTCAAATTCAAACAATAATATATATATTTATTTTTCGGAGCAATTTACAAGTCCTCTTATACTAGATGAAGAATTGAGCATCTAATTACCTAACCGAGTGCGAATGATTAATCTTAATTTGTATGAATTTTTACATTCGATTTAAAACTAACTTCCCGATGAGTTACATCCGTTGACAAAGTTTGAATAGAACAAACAAAAAATAAAAATTAACGTTGCATTACTGTTTCGTCCTGAGTTATCAAATTTTAGACTAATTTCATTGAATAAAAATCTATTCTTATTTGTTTAATGTACATACAGGACAGCTGACAGCGGTCAATTAAGTAAACAAAATTTGACGTGTGATGTTTTTTATTATTACTATCAACAGAAATATCCGTTACATCCTGGACTCAATTCGTGAAGCAACTGAATTAAAAGCATATTTTTATTCATCAGGCATATCTTTATTTCTAAACAAATAAACTCGATAAAAATACAACAGCTAGGCAAATGAACTTTATGATTTAATTTCGTAAAAAAATTCTAGATAGATATGACTGGATAAATCCATTGATTGGAGAATTTTGTCTGTTCATCTGTCAGTATACATATGAAAAAAAATCTGAAAAAGCAGCGAATCAGTTAAGGAAATTCAGAACATGTAGGTTTCAGCAATAACAGTAATTTCTGTAACATATTGAATTAAGTGGTTTAATAATGCGAAGTCAAATTTTTTCGCTTTCCTACGAATTTAAGCGCAAAACGTGCCATATTATGGGATTCCTTGATAAAAACCTCACTTCTACTCATAAAATAAACCTTCTATATCTGTAACTTTAAGTTAGATAGAAAACACCGGATTAGTTGAGACGTCACGATGGCCTGGTGGTGTGGTATCGACTCGTAGTTTCAGGTTCGAGACCCGATTCCACCGAAGAACCGCCGTGTAAGGGAGTCTGCTGTACGTGAAATCAGTGGGATCCAAGTGTCCTCCCGTTGGTGCGTTACGGAAGTTATGAGAGGCAGTGCCGCTCGGGTGTCGTCTTCGTCTTCTGACCGCGGTTCAAAATTACGACGTCCATACCAAAATAGCCCTAGTGTTGCTTTACAACGGAATGTTACTATAACTAAACTAAACTAAGCCGCGTTAATTGAAGGAAAAGAATTTCAACTTGGATATCTTTGCTTTGCTCCTAAATACGAAATGCGCCACTTAGTAAGAGAATTTGAAAATAGTAAAAGTTGAATATTCCCTTAGACGTCGTTAGGAATTAAAATAACCAAATTTCTTACTTAAACATCACTAAACTTGTTAATACTGAATCATGGCATATTAAATAACATTCAATGGTGTGTTTTTTTCTAAAGTTTTTGCCCCTCCCCCCCCCGTTTTTTTTTTTTTGTTGTTGTTGTTGTTTTTCAATTCCGTTTCGCAACGACTTAATGAGTTGTTCACAGAAAACTTCAAACTATATAACTAATTTGATTCCAAATCTGAAAGAATCTTTTGAAGTTATTCTCCAGCATTCCCAGTTTGTTCCATTTCAGGGATTTTCTTAATTCAATAAATAATCCGCATTAAGGATCTTTCAACTAATTAAAGTAGTCATAATAGGTAAATTGCATTAATGAAATGATGCCAAACAATAAATAAGATAAGTTATCCTTACCGTTTAAGTAATTCGTATTAAATAGCAAGAATTTGATTATTAGAAAACTGTAACGTTTTCCTATTCATTCAGATTTTAAGTGATATAAAGCAATTGAATTATTTTATATTTACTGGGAATTTATTGAAGGATGAATAATTTCCTCTCTTAATTAGAAATCACTTTTTTATTTTTAAACTTTTATTATCATTTGCATCTAGAGAGATCTTGCGAATTAAACACAATTCCAGTTTCATGGTGGTTTTTAAGAGCAATGAAGATCTAGATACCTCAAAGAAATTTGGTAACAATTGAATATAAGCATAAAATTGAATCATAGTTAGATAGCATTTATCAATGGAACAATTAGCATACAAAAAAAAACATGATTTTCTAATAGAATATTTTTCAAATTTTTATGATCCTTAATATTGCTTTCCTATGCAGATAATATCCATGTAAGGCAAACAGATTTACAATATCATTAAATGGATGTTACATGAAAGACAAGCTTATGCCCTCCAACATGACAAAATGACAACTTCGGAATTAATTAGTGTTAGAACTAAAATTCTGAAAAATACAAGAATTTTGGTTCTATCTTTATTGAGGACCGAGATCCAGAGGCTCTTCTGGTAAATTCCATACCCTGTCGAATAATCCATATTAATGAGAGAAGCTGAAAAAATTGAATCAAGTAAATTCACTCCTTAGTGCGCTGATTGTATAGCAAACTGTCTATTTCTTAAATTTGAATGCCAATGTATTGCTACTTATATAAATATCGATATGATTTTTGCTTGCATATTGCGCACAAAAAACCATAAGAAATCCGATTTTTATTTTCAGATTCTTAAAAAAGAACGCTTTGCGATTTTTAGCATTGTGGAGGAAAATGAATGTGCATTTACTAGCTTTCCCGTAGACTTATTAAAACCAAAATTTGCTTCAAAATAAGAAATTTAGTTCCAAGTCAAGTTACCAAATTTCATTTGTTTGATTTTAAACTTTTTATCGATTTTTTGATTTAGTTTAAACGTTTTTGGTTGAATATTCCATCGTCAATCCGCACTTAAAATTTTAAAACTCCAATAGTTTTTTAAACAATTTTATGGAAATAACAATTTATAGGTAATATCATCACAAAGTAACTACTCATCTACAATCGTCTATCGGTCTACGAACATTATATTCAATAAATAGTATATGCATTTTACCAAATTTCAAAACCAAATTTTTAGATATCTATCAAATTTGAACGAATTCCAAAAAGGGAAAATCTATTCAGCTGTTATAAGTAAACTCGATAAGTGCAAAACGCAAAAAATTTTTATCAAATTTTGACAAATATGTATGAAGGTTAATCGTCTAATGGCTTCATGATTGGAAACATACACGCAATGACTTAAAATAATGAATTTCGGTACATTATCTTGTGACAACAACTGTAATTCTGCACCAAATTTTCATTCTAATAGGTTGGTAAAAAAGTGTCCAAAATAAACATTCGCTCGATAGATTAAATAAAAATGATGTATTCATGCCAAAGGTCTATATTTCATAATTATTGTTCGAAAATGCCATGGAAGGCATTCGGGACCTTACCTAAGATCTACAGTTTTATGCGTAAGTAGCCTTAAGAGTCAGCCGAATATTCCATTGTCAAACCACATTTGAAATTTTAAAACTCCAATATTTTTTTTCATTTAAAAAAGAACCTGGAAGTAACAATTCATAGGAAATATCAAAGTAACTACTCGTCTAAAATCGCCTGCGACCATTACATTCAATAACTAATATATGGACTGACGACCAAATTTTTGTATATCTGCCAAATTTGAACGAAAACGATACTGAAGAAGTCTGTTTGACTGTTCGAGCACAAGTAAACTCGGTAACTACAAAATGCAAAGAGCAAAGTAGATAAAATTTCTCACACAAATATAGATTTTTATCAAATTTTGTGAATTTGTGAATATGTCAGAGGGTTGATTTCATGTTAGTCTCATGAATGGAAACGTAATACCCCGTAAACGCAGTGCCTTAAAGCAATAAAATTCGGTATATTTTCTTGTAATTAATAGGTCCTTCCAATAGGTCGGCGAAAAGGCGACCTGATCTTATATTTGCTCGCTATATTAAACAAAAATGATAGATTCATGTTAAAAGTTAATATTTCATAATTATTGTTCACCAATTCTATTCGTGGCTTTGTCCTAAATCTACAATTTTATGCATAAAAAAAATGAAGATAATGCGAGAAAGTATTGGGGAGACCCTTTCTGCTGGCTTTTTCTGTTATAACACGGCTCAATATTCCATCCTCAATTCCACATTTAAAATTTTAAAACTCCAATATTTTTATTTAAAAAAAATTGATGGAAATAGCAATTTATAGGTAATGTCATTACAAAGTAACTATTCTTCTACAATGGTTTATTCGTCTTACAATAAATCTCCATTTCTGTAATAAAATAAAATGAAAAAAAATCCATCTCTATACATTCTCTCTTTTTCTTTTTTTTTTCTTTACATTAATCATTATCAATGTTCTCATTTGTAATGTCGCAACGAAGAACAAAGAAGAAATTAAGTTTCATAAAAAAAAAACCCATAAAAAATCGATAGCGGAAGACAAAAGAAATTCTGAGTCCGAGAACTCTTTTAACATTCATTTATTAATTAAGATGTCGGCAACTTTAAAGAAATAAGATTTCCAATTGAATTCATTACTTTTTGGTGGCCTTATCGATCCAAACTACATGATATTTTTTATCAAGAAATGAATCCTAAAATTCCGAGTTTTTTCTCCAATATAACAAATGCAGAAGCATTTTGTAAGTATTTCAAATTTCTTTAAGATGAACAAATTTGGAATAAATTTAAAAATTCTTAAAAATAGGTATTGAATCTGTCTTACTGTCTTATTGAACAAGATCTTAAGCCTCTAAAAAATATGAGGCTTGTTTGCTGTAGTAAATTGAACAATAATGCATGAACATATAGATATTCAACAGTGCTGCACATATACAATAATGCGGAACATATACAGAACAGAACGCCGTCTCATACCCCCGTATCCATGACCATTCTGATCACTGGGTTTGGTGGGTATGCTACGGGAATTTGATTTAAAAACCAAAATATTTACAGTAGAAAAAAATAACTATGTACAGAATTTACAAGCCTATGAGAAATGATATTGATATGAAACCGCTTACAAAGATTTTCAACTTTGAAAATTTATTTGGAATATTAATACGCAGAAAGATAAAATGGGTAAAAATATGCATGAATTTTGTGTTTCTCTCATTATCATGATGTGGTAGATGAGGATGCAGTTATAAAAATCAAATGGAAAATAATTTGGTTAATGGGAACGAAGAGAAATTCTGTTTGATTGAAATTTATGAATGCAAATGTATGATAAGAAGCTGCGGTATGCTGAACATATACAAAGCTGTTATGCTGAACATATACAATAATGATGAAAATGCATACACAGGATATCCTAGCTGAAAGTTTACAAAAGTTTCGAAGCAGTGCATATCGAAAAAGTGTGGAAATGCCTCTCTGACATTGTAGATCAAACATATAATATAACTCACAATAATATAAATAGAGAAAACGCTTGTGTTATGATTCATTATGAATAAGTATAAAAGAAAAAAATGATATGCAATAGATATCAAAATAAAAATTCAACTTAATTAGCTTTGCTTGTAATTCAAATCTTACATTTTCGAGATATAAGATCTTGGACATCCTCGAAGCTAACGGGCATACCCCACATTCAACCAGCCCTTGGGGCTGTTAGGGGGGTTCCGTGTATAAGATATCATATGTACGGCCAGAAAAAAACCCAGCCTGAGATAGATCTGGCGATCGAGAAGGCCAATTCACTGGACCCCAAAGCTTGATACGTGATTGGGATGTGACTCCAGTCTCAAATATTCCTGTATTTTCACTGCTGAAATGAGACTAAAAGTATACTACTTCAAAAGAAATTTGGGTTGTAAAATAAGAATAAAAATTAAAATCTGTAAGAATTGTCTCCCTGAAATGTGTGAAATGTGTGATATTCTTCTTTCTTCCGAACATAAAATTGTGAACGTTGTGCTCAGCCTAAAAGCTCCAAACGCTCGAAATTTCATTTTTAGAATCCTACAAGTGCTCTTTCTACTTAGTCGTGTAGTAACGAAAGCTAATTATGAATTTTGGGTCCATTTTTTTCAATCGACTGAAAACAAACCGGAAATCATTTACCGGAAAAAATGGCTGGCTGTCTATTTGAAAACAAATAAATGCAATGTAGTTAAAACTTAAAAAAGTAATTCGATAGAACTTTATATATAGTTTTAACCTCTAAAATGGTGAATTTCGTCAAATTTTGAGCCAAACCTTTCAAAAAGCTGACTATTAGTCTATTTCTACATTAGAATACATGTAAATATAATAACTCAACAGCGCAATGACTCAGATAAATTTGGTATGTGATCTTGTAACAAAAATTTTAGTTTTGCGTCAAATTTTGGTAGCAATTAATTCAAAAAAGGTGCTCCAAAATCATATTCATTTTTCTCACTATACCACGAACTGAAGAATTCCCATTTCGGTACTCTGGAAATAAAAATCTGAGCACTCATGGAATTCGCGACTTTTCTCAAAGTCTACAATTTTTATGCAAGGAGGATATCATCTTTATAACGATAAAGATTCAAAGAGACCGCTACAAGTTCTTGTATTTACTATGATCATCCTACATTTTTGCCTGAAAAAGGCACAATAATAAAATAACGAAATTTGTACAGAAAATCCACGTCACTTCAAATAAAATCATCTCGATAAATATTTCTCTGAGGTTCAGATCCCCCTTGAAAAATAATGCAAAAGATTTCAGATTAATTCAAAAGGAATAAATGCCATATGTCGGTTTCAAAATAATTCTCAGATCCTAAACATTTTCATTTACACGTCGTTACATCCCCTATTTCCACTTTTCCCCCACCCTTTTCATTTCATCCTTAGAAAAGAAAACACATGAATGGATTCATTTCAGTTCCAATCACCAGTAATAAAAAAATGGTTTCCATTTTTCAAAAACCGGCGCATTCAATTGAATTTAAGATTTTTTACCCCACTCCTCCTGTTCCCCCACCCCTCCAAAAAAAAAGACCACCTATATCGAAGAATGATACGGGGAGATGCATAAGTTTCAGGGTGAAATCTCATTGGGTTAAATTTATCCTTTTACCAACAGGAGGGGTGAAGGTGGAAATAGAGGTTTGAAGAAATCGTTTTCTGGACGGATTTTCTTAATTCAAAAATAGAAGACATAGGAAAAATAATATTAAAAAAAACGTAAAAGGATAAAACAAAAAATAAATATATAAATCTCGTCTCATGTCGGAAGATGAGCAAAAAAAGGAACAAAAATAAATAAATAAAATTCGAAAATCTTCTACGGAGAAATATTCTCGTCTGCCGCTTTTGCTTTTCAATCTTTTGCTTTGGACTTCGAACTCGATTTTCTATTTACGTTCGTTGGCGCGTAATAATGTAGGGCTTCGGAAATTCCTTCCGCCATATTGGCCTACGGAACCGTCAGGCCTAGGGGGCTTCCGTGCGAAGGACTATTCTAGAGGCTTGCTCATAACGATGGGAACTTGTCGTCCTGGTTACGTAGTACGCTCTGCGTTGACGAGTAAATATTATGCCTTGAGTTGGTTCAGGTCTGCAAACCTTAATATTAAAAGTGAACATTTCTGTCTGTTGGATAGGAATTGGGTGTAGAATATAAATTATTAATGTTATTATATCTTCATAAAGCTAGATTGACTTCAAATTTATTAAATTGTAAATACTGAGAATACATTTGGAATTTATGTTTGTATTTACTTTGATTTTAAGAAAACTTTATTATTTATTTTATAGAAATTTGTGAGTCTTTGGCTAAATATAATATTTTCTTTGTGGAATACTGCATTCATTATCAAAGGGATTAGAATGATAGATGATATTTGATAAAAGAAGTATTTTTGTTCCTGTCTATTATCTCCTGTTAAATCTATATCATTTATAATCATGAACTTTGGCCGGCAGAAATTGTTAGTGCGATCCAATGAGTCTCGAAATTCGAATTTTAAGATTTAATTTTAAAAAATATTTTATTAATATTTTATAACGTATAGGCGGTTTTTCGCCCGTATTTTCTTGAAATATTTTTTTAATGATTATAGAATAAAAAACATATTCAGAGACAATAAATAGTTATCTCTGTAATAAAATCTGTTTCCCATTTCTAGTAAAATGTACTGTATTTTCAAAACAAGCACTTTTTTAGAAATATTTTAATAATTAAAATTAAAATTCATGAATCAAGTTAAATATAAATAATGAACTTTGTTTTACATTTCTGATAAAAGTTTTAAAAACAAGCACTTTTTCAGAAACGTTTTAATAATTAAAGCTGAAATTCATGAATCAGGTGAAATGAAAATAATGAAATTTGTTTTACATTTCTGATAAAAGTTTTTAAAACAAGCACTTTTATAGAAACATTTTAATAATTAAAATTGAAATTCTTGAATCACATATGTTAATTCACTTATATTTTTTCAAACATTTTCATGCCATTATTCGAACAGTGATCACAAATTTAAATCAATTATGATTAAACCATACTATTCATTTATCTTTTTAAATAAGATTAAAACTTTTCTTTGTTGAATTACCTCAAAAATACGATTCCGCTAATTGAAAATTCACAGATTTGAAACGATTTAAAAAGTCAACAATCATTAAAAACTATTTTTATATGATTTAAATTCTAATAATATAGTCTGCAACAAATTTTCTGGCTTCATCATTTTTTTTCTGTTTTTTAATGCTTCTTTATCTTTAGTCATTTGTTTGGAATTTTATCGTCTGTGTTCACAAGACAATATTATTGTCACGAATAAAAATAAACACGCGGAGCCAATGTTTTTATTATTTTCTTTTTCATAACGTTCTGTTTTTATTTCTAGGAGGTTTTTTTTCACTGATCATTCATCAAGTCTCTAGAAATGACCCACAAATTCCTGAAGAAATGTTTGTATTTGGGATTAGTAAAAAAGTTTTATTGATAATAATAGACATAAGAAAATAAAGAATGACTAGCTGTTTGATTCATCAAATTACAAATATAAAATATGAATATATAATTAATAAAGTATACCTTTTATATTTTAATAGATGTACATTATGAATGGTAATGAAACGTTAATTTTTTTTCCACTCATTTATCATTATTTTTTATAACACTTTATTATTTATTACGATGTTATTTAAAGAATTTATTGTAATTAAACTTAGAATAGTTTTGTTGTCAAACGGAATGTTATTCCCTCAAAAAGAATTCATCATTAAAGTAATTTATAGATAATACTACAATCAATTGAAGGAGTCAAACATATTTTGTTGTATGCATACTACCAATTAAAATTTTTTCTTTATTTAAACTATAAATATGATATTTCATGAAAGGATTAATGTTCTGCTATACCATTTTTCATAGAACAAAATGTATTATAACACTGTTATCCAGTTTTCATGGTATTGTGCAGCATTCGGATAATTCTATCAAACCACCCTTTATAACTCAGAATGTTTTACAACACAGTTCTATTATCTTCCCAATGTTCTGCAACATTCAGAATGTTCTATTGTATCATTATTCATAGCACAGAATGTTTTGTAATATTATTATTATACCTTCATGATGCTGTGTAATATTCAGTATGCCATACATTGTGAAAATATCGAACAATATAAAAATTTCAAAAATGGAACAATAAAAAATCCTTTGGAAATGGATTTAGTACATCATTTTCATAGTTTTCATAATAACTTTCTGTCATAGATTAAACCCTTCATAAAATTTCGGCATTGAGATTTTTATGTGCTCCACTTTTAAAATTTAACTGAGCTTGTGAAACAATTTTTTAAAATTATATTTGCCTCAGGATCATGACCAAGAACATAAATTATATCCATTGTAAATTTGCCCTACCCAAATTATATCTAAGGAAATAAGTTATATCCGTTATATCCACAATTATATTCATCCAAGAAATCAAATTATATCCAAAAATACAAATTATTTTCATTATATCTACAATTATATTCATCCAAGAAATCAATTTCTATCCAAGAACACAAATTATTTTCATTAAATCCAAATTTATATTTATTTAATAAATCAATTTATATCCAAGAACACAAATTATTTTCATTAAATTCAAATTTATATTCATCCAAGAAATCAAATTATATCCAAGAACGCAAATTATATTCATTCTATCCACAATTATATTCATACAAGAAATCAAATTATATCCAAGAACGCAAATTATATTCATTATATCCACAATTATATTCATACAAGAAATCAGATTATATCCAAGAACACAAATTATATTCATTACATCCCCAATTATATTCATCCAAAAAATTAAATTATATCCAAGAACACAAATTATATTCATTTGGTAATGTCCAAGAACACAATGACCGAAAAATACAGTAAGCTATAGGAATAAAACACAAAGAGCGTTTTGCTAAACTTGCAGAATTCTCTTACATTTCAGAGGAATTATAACTATAACTAATCTAATTGTTCCACCAACAATAGCCACGTAAACATGGTAATTCGTAAACGCAAATAGCTGGATATTTTTTACTAGATAATTCTAAAACGCAAATAGCTGATAAATTAATGTGAATAATTTTATAAAAAATTAGGAAATTATTCATATAAATATATCTTCAATTTACAGAATGGTATGAAAGTTTGGGCCAAATCCATCAAAGTATTGACTGTCTATCGGTCTGCTTGTTTGCGACTATATGAACCCGATAGCTAAATAATATAAGAAAACATATTAAAAATTCATTAAGCAATAAAGAAGTTCTACAAATCAAAATCTTATCAAAATTATTATCAAAAACCTACTTCTTAATAGCTCTTAAAATAAGCGCTTTCCTCAAATAAAAGTTAATATAATTAAAGGAAATAGCACGTAAATACATAGATTCTTTATTACTTAAATGAAAGACAATTAATATGAAGAATTTTTACACACTCTTAAAATTTGATAGAAGGGATTAATATTAATTATCCAACAAAACACGTTGATCCGAAGAAATTGAAATTAGCAGTGAGAAACGAAAATTAAGATATTTTAACTTAAAGGAGAAAAGAAGATTCCTCGGAAGTTATTAAGTACAGTTTTATATGAAAGGTTTCCGTTCCAAAGCCCTATAATCCCATCCCAGTCTTTGATAAGAAGAAAAGTTAATTACTCAAACTGTAATTCTCAAATATATCTCATAGGAATGGGAATTGCGTGATATGGAATTTTAATTTAAAAGGTAGGTATTAAACATAAATGAGAATTGGAAAGACTGCGGTGATGTTCATACGAGTGTGAAATTAGATTTTTGATTAATTTCAAAATGCATCATTTAATCGGGGTAAGTTACTTCCATGCTGAATTAATTTAATTATATATTTATTCAGTTTAATATTGGAGGTGAAAATGATGAATTTTAGGATTTTAATATTTTAATGAGTAGCTCTCATTTTCATGAAATTGAGCCTACGAAATACGATGATAATTTAACGTATGCGCTGATAAGATATATGTGTTAATTAGTCGATCAATTATACATATGCAATTTCGCAGACATTTGTTTGACTGCTTTTAGTTTGGTCTGATGTTTCATAGGATAAAATTTCGTATGTTCTTTCTATTAACAATTTCGGAAATTTTAATTTCTTATAAAAAAAGTGAGGAGGGTCGTCCCAAAACTTTCTCGCAATAAATTTGTTTTCTGGAGAATGCCTCGCATATTATTGATGTACAATAGTTACAAATTATTAAACCTTGACGTGAATTTATCATATTTTGCACTGAATTTCGTGTTATCCTTGGCGAGTGTTTTGGCGATTTTATCCCTAGTGTGCAGTTAATAGTATCTGAAAACCCAATTTGTGTTTTAGAAACGTTTTTAACACCTGATTGAAACAAACGTTTTGACTCAAATTTACATTTCTAATGAGAAAATTCCATACCAAATTTGATGTATATAATAGATACCAAACATACCAAATTTG
>JAPMOR010122521.1:40288-59829 GCA_026543865.1 Argiope aurantia | reverse complement strand
AGTCAATGATAGGTTTTCTAATCTTGATTCGTTAATATACCTCAATATGGCTAAAAGGAATGCTGAATGCTCCAGAATTTATAAAAGGTATTTGGTATGCAAGTAATGGGCAATGACTTCGACTATGGCTGGATCCTTGATCGACAACAAAGCTAAATTGCCTGGTAGTCAATAATAGATTTTCTAATCTTAAGCCATTAATATACTTAAATTGGGTTAAAAGGAATGTTCCAGATTTTAAAAAAGTATATGTTCTACAACTAATGTTAGTTAACACTCATTAAAACTGACGATTCCTTTTTTTCTCGCATTGCTAGAAGCAAAAACTGATTCGTTATATTTCCTGGAAGTAACCCATTTTGATTCTCTTATATCTGGTTGAAGGAATTTTATTCCGCTGATTTTTTTTCGACGGCCTCCAACAGTTCGATGTTTTACGATGCCTATGAATAAAGATCCTTGGTGGGAAAAATCAATCTTTGGAACGTAAAAACGTTCTCCGGTCCGTTAACTTCATTTTATCGCAGTCGTAAAAACGGAAAACTTCCCTCTTTTTGGAGGATATCGATGATCGGGAGAAAACAAATTTTTATGAAATAAAAGAAAAGTGAAAAAGAAAAAAAAGTTCTCAAAAAAAATGCCACGAATCATTTGGTCGTAGCATTGCGCAATGATTTGTAGGTCGTAGATAATATTTGTAAATCATGAATATTTTTTTTGTATATTCGGCTTATTCATGACAGAATGACCAATGAATTTTTTAGAGAGATTTCTTCAATGGCTGAAACATGTTTGGAAAAATTTCTTCAAATAGAATTCCATAGGTATTGAAAATAATTCAAGTTTCAGACTTAGGATTTGACTTTTATTGAATTCTCAAGTGAAATTATCTCAATCGTTAGCTAAAGAATTTTGATGCCAAAACAGTAAAGAAAAAGTCGACAATTAATTATTAATGGATTGTTTTTATTTTAGATTTTGATATGATTAAATTATTTATTTGTAAATATGTAAATTTTCTAGACATGAAAGCATTTTTTTTTAATTTCCTTGTGTGAAGTATCTGGAGAGTACTGTAATTCGAGTTTTAGACTTTCAATTTGACTTTTTTTAATTCTCACGTGAAATAATCTCGATAGTCTGCTAAAACATTTTGATGCAAATGATGTAAAGAAAAAGTTGGCAATTAATTATTGATGAATTTCTTCTGTTTCATATTTTCACGCGATCGATTAAATTATTTATTTGTAAAATTGGGAATTTACGAGATATAAAACCATTTCCTTTTTCTCGTGTTTGATGTATCCAGAGTGTGCTGTAATTCAAGGTTTAGACTTAAAATGTGACTTTTTTTAATTCTCACGTGAAATAATATCAATCGTCAGCAAACGGATTTTAATACCAAAATTGTAGAGAAAAAGTAAGCAGTTAATTGCAGATGAATTGTTTCCTAAGTTAAATTTAGAAATCATGAAATTAATTATTTGAAAATTGAAAATATTTTTATATATAAGAGAATTTCTTATTTTGCTTTCCCTTTACGAAATATCCAAGAATTACTGTAATCGTTAAAAATATTATTGTGTTCACGGATAATCAAGTCGAGATCTTGAGGAATCTCCACGTGTTCCTTCAGTTCAGTTCAGTTTCCTTCTTTCCTTCAGTTCGAAAAATACATTTTAAATATTATGTCTCTCGATATTTGAGCTCAATAATTTGAAAATGGTTTGACTTAAGTAGTTGAAATCTGGCATTTGGGCTCATGATGATATTGGTAGATACTTTTCAAATTTCGAAGGAAATTTATTCACAGGGAGATTATAAGTTTAACTGATCGCTTAACAGTGAATTCCATAACTCTAAAATGAAAAAAAGCTAGGTAAAAAAAAATTTGCTACTCAACTTTAGCATCAAAAATATATATATTGCTCAGATTTTGAACCAAATCTGTTAACCGTCTATTGGTCTTTATTTTTGTTTGCATATAAAGGCAGCCTCATGAACAGAATGACATAAATCAATAAAATTGGATTATGTTGCCTCGTGATTATAATTTTAATCCTATGAGCTCTGACAGCCCGATTTAGCCCCTTTCGACAGGGGCCTGACGCAGGCACTTTTGAGTGGTTAAATGAGTTTGAATGAGCGCTCGTCGAAAAATACATTTCACCCTTTAAATTCCTTTAACCGCCCCAAAGCGCTTGAGTCATGACCCTATCAAACAGAGTGGTATCGGGCTCATAGAACTAATTCCGAAGCAGATTTCGATTTCATTCGGTTGATAATAAAAATAGTATAAAATACATATTCACACATTATATTCTGTTAAAATCTTAGACTCATGTCAAAGATCTAAATTTCGCAACTACTGCTCGTTGTTATCACACAGAGGTAAGTGGATAAGACCATAATCCAAGAGTATGCGATAAAGCTTCAGGGAAACCACTTCTACCAATCTTTTCTGCGAAAGAAGCTTTTCCAAACTGGATTACTACAATATGGTAGCACTGACAAGAGGGAAATAATTTCAACTACTAACCAAAACAGATAATGATATGGCGATCTTGGCGGTATTACGCAGGTATTTGTTGTTTAAAGAGACTTGAAAAAGTATTTGCCTTATTAATTAACCTTATAATGTATACCTTTTTATTTATTTATTTTTACAAAAACAATACAAGTGTTTTGACTAGCTGCATATAATTCAAGAAAATTATTTTAAAAAAATGTAAGCATTCTTTATTTGTGAAATTTTTTAAAAATTAAAATGTACCAAATGGATATATTACAGATCAAACAATAATCCAGTGACATACAAAAATAATATAATTTTATAACAATTCTGCAAAAAAAAAATTTTTTTTACTTAAAAATTTTTTACTATGCAAAAACAAAGAATTTTTATTGTATTTTTAAAGTTAGAATATTTATACAATAGTCGTCCTGGTATCTTTCTAAATTTCCAGTTTTAATCTCATTCTAGTACAACTATTATAATCGATCGGTCTTTTCTACAAATTTTTATTAAAAAAACATTTAAAAAAAGGATTTTTAACCATTCATTTTTGCCCTTTGGAATATTGCTAAATTTATAAATGAAAGTAAAAATATGTAGTCAAATGGCTACATGATGCATTGAAGGGTTAAAAATATGTCGAAGAAATACTTTGATATTTGTTCTAAACTAATGAAGCCTTTCTTAGAAAATCTTGGACTTGATTATATCTGTAAAGTCGGAACCTTATACACGCTGAGTTATATGCATGTCTTAAATGTCTTCAATCTTGCATAGAATTGCTTATTGATAAAAAATTTTAAAAAAATCTTTTGAAGTAAATACCTTTCAACGCTTTATGTTCTGTTCTGTTTTTCGGTATCATATATTTCCTTAAAAATGCAAATTATGGAGGGGTTTTTTTTTGTAACATTGCACTAATATTTGAATCATTTGATAAAAGTGCAATAAATGATTTCGATTAAAAAATAATAAAATTAAAATCGAATTTTTATAACATCAAATTTAGTTTAAGTAGTCTCCCCAAAATCTTCAATTGCATACTCTCTAATAAAGGTAATGTCCCAGAGAACGCCTTGCAGACATTCAATAGTTACTAAATATTAACCTTTGAGGTGATTTCAACATTTGATCGTGCTGTACTTGGCGAGCCTTTTTGGCGATTTATCTCTTACATTCGGTTAATATTATCAGAAAATCTAATTAGTATTTTTTTCAACTGAATGAAAAAGAATTTTCACAAAGGCTACACTTGTAGTCACAAAAATTCCCAAACAAAATTTGATATATTTAATTCATTCCGTTTACCGAGCGTTACAGACTGAGTTACAGTTAATTATTAATTACAGTTAATTCATTGTGTTACAGACCGAGAGACAGTCATCTCCTTGTTGGATTTGGCTCAATATTTGGAAAATTTGATTATTGATTTGTACCAAATTTTATATATCTCTTCTTTTACAGGCATCATATTATATTCAGACAGCTAGATAGACAAATTTCCTCTGAACAGATTTTGCTAAAAATTTGACAGAAATCAGCAAATTTTGAATTAAAACCGCTTATTAAACCTCAACCATCTAGCTCAAAAAATTATTGAGCTATCTTTCTTACAGCTAAACAGATAGTTGTAATGTCCAAAATGTGTTTTTCGAACTCAGAGAAGTCTGAAACGTGGAGATTCGACAAAATCTCGAATTCGAATTTTTTGAGCATTACAATACTTTCTTTATACTACGTATACCAAGAAGTAAAACGGATTTCTTATAATTGTTGTTGTCATTATTCAAACAATAAAAAAAAATTTGTTACCACAATTTTTTAAATCTGTGAAAATTTTTCAGCAACAAATTCGCCGATATCAGACCTTACATTACAGAATTAAAAAGAAAGCTTAATAACAATGGATTAAAAATAGAGGAAAAATATAGTTTTCTAAACTTCTACCTCAAAATCTTTATGTCTCCAAAAACCTGAGTCATTCCCTGTGCTTTAAACTTTCCAATCGATTCATCATGGTGTTGTGTAATTAAGACCTCGGCTTTTATCGCCGTATCGCATTGGGATGATGGATTGAGTTGGCAATCCTTGTGTAGTTACCGTATTATTTACTTTATTATCAGCTTAATTGCTGTCATTACTTGCGGAGCTTGCTTGTAATAAAGCCCGAAGCTCTGAGAAATAGCTCAATATTTCAAGTTAATACCTTTCTCGTGTTTTTGTTTGAAATTGCTTTTGTTCGAACGCAAAATTGTAATGGATGACGCGTCATTCCGAGTGTGACATACATTAAGGTGCATAAAGGCTGAGACAAGAACATGGATTATGGAAGGGGGAGTGGATATCGGAAAGCTTTAGATGAGTGTTTATTTCTTAAGTTTTGTTTTGCAGATCAATATTTAGAATTTTATAATTCCTTGTTTCGGGATGCTCTTAATCAGATTATTTTTGAAAGATAATAAATTTATTTGTTAGGCACTGCAAGCAATTTGTTTACGTGCAACTTATATTAAGATGCATAAAGGCTAGGACAAGGATATTGATTATTGTATGGAATCCTTAGATGTGGTTTATTTCCTAGGTTTAGATGTGCTTTTAGAAATTTTTGTAAGTTAGGTTTAATTTTAGATATTTTGTATTTTATAATTCCTTGTTTCGAGCTCTTCTAAATCATATTGTTTATAAAGGAGACTAAATTTGTTTATTAGGCATTATGAACACTTTGTTTTATGGTTGGCACATCATTGCTTCATCATACAACATGCGCCATTAGGATTGGCACATTGTTCTAAGTGTGACACATTAAGATGTATAAAGGCTGAAAAGTGGATAATTGGGGGAAGCTTTAGATGAGTTTTATTTCTTGAGTTTAAGTTCAATATTTAGAATTTTTTAATTCCTTGTTTCGAGTTGCTCCTAATCAGATTTTTTATGACAGATAATAAATTTGTTTGTTAGCCACTGCAAGAAATTTGTTTATTTATGTGCAAGTTACATTAAGATGCCTGAAGGCTAGGACAAGGATATGGATTATGGTATGGAAGCTTTAGAAGTATTTTATTTTTTTAGTTACGATTTGCGTTTAGAAATTTTCTTATGTTTAAGTTGGGATATTTAGAATTTTATAATTTCTTGTTTCGAGTTGTTCTTGATCACATTGTTTATGAGGGAAAGTAAAATTGTTTATTATCTATTATTAACAATTCGTTTTATGGTAGGCACATCATTCCGAGTGTGTCACATTAAGATGTATAAAAGCTGGAACATGGATTGTTTTGGGAAGCTTGAGATGAGTTTTATTCCTTAAGTTCAAGATGATATTTTGAATTTTATATTTTATTGCTCATAATTAAATTGTTAATGAAGGAGAGTAAATAAGTTTGTTAGGCATTATATACAATTTGTTAATTTAAATGTTATTTCGGCACGAAATTGCAATGATTAACGCGTCATTCCGAGTGTTACTTACATTAAAATTCATTAATGCTATGAGATGGATTATTGTGGGAAATTTTACAGGAGTTTTACTTCTTTAAGTTCAGACCTGCAGATAGATGTTCGGAATGTTTAATCCCTTGTTTTGAGGTGTTCCTAACCCCGTTGTTAGGAAACTGAAAGAGAACAAGTTTGCGGGCTAGATACTAAGAAAAGTTTGTTTTTTTTTAACTTTATTACGATATAAATTTGCTTTTATGAGTACTTTTAATGTGGAGGGGGGAGAATAATAAAATGGAATTCAGATCAAAATAAATATAATTTTGTTGATGTTATTTTATCATGGTACTTCCTTAACTGCGAGTTAAGAAAGATTGAAATATGGCCAGATAGGGAACCTTTGTTTCACTTCCGTCTCTTAACTAAACAAAATATATTATTCTAATGACCCGTACAGGCATTATACGCAGATTATCCTATACTTTCAATAATATAATATTACTATTTATTTTCAATTGCACATGACAACTTTTTTCAACAGTATTTCTTGGAGTATACCCATCAATTCGATAGAAACTAGAAAAATGTCTCCGAATTTTCATTCAAATGCCTATAACCAAGTTATAGATCCAACTTCAGCGGGAAAAAGTACCTTCTTTCACACGCATAAAAATAGAGACAATTCAAAAACTACTTTCATTCTCAAAAACTGCCCTAACCCTTACCGAGAAGAAATAAGCCTCTAGACATCCTAAAAACAAGAACAAGAAAAACCATATATATTTATACCATGCGAGTGCTCTTGGAACATTTGCGTGAAAGTAGGTGTTGAACATGTGCCGAATGGTTTGCATATATTATTTCGCATGCATTTACCGAAAACTGCTTCCATAAAAATAGCCAGAGGGAATGGGTTTGAAACTAAAGAGAATTGGGGCAAATCGCACTTCCAGAAAACTCTCCCATTTAACGAAAGGTCCTCGCTTCGCGAGCAATATTGGGGCAATGTATTTTTGGAAGTTGTAGTTTTCCTTACTAGAAATATTTTGCGTCGTAGGAAACATTTCTGAATTTTTATTGGAGCAGATGTATTATGAAAAAGTAAGAAGTCTTTTATGCGAAAAACTGGGCGCTTTTCTTATTTCTTTTTGTTTTACGCAATTATTTTTAAGCCTTATATTAAACTATTCTTTCTTCTTTTTTTCCCAGAGACTGAAGAGGGTCATATTTTCAATAAAATTTTCGATGGAATCTTAACGTGGAATATGTTTTTGTTTGTTTTTTCGCTGAAGTGAGTGAATGAAAATTGTAGAAATATTCGATATTCTGGTTTTATTTCGGCAATATAAGCGATTTTTTAAGACAAGTCAGAATAAAATTTAAATTTTATTAGTTTTTATTTTATCTGATGCGAAAAACTGCGCTTTTTTTGTTTGTTTAACGCAATTATTTTTCAGCCGTATATTAAACTGATCTTTCTTTTTTCAGAAATTGAAGAGGCTATATTTTCAAAAAAAGTTTTGATGTAATTTTAACGAGGAATATACTCTTTTTTTTTTCGCTGAAGTGAGTCAATGAAAATTGTGGAAATATCAATATTTTAGTTCTTTCCAATACAAGTAATTTATTAAAACAAGTCAAGAAAAATAAAATAATAAAAAAGAATAGGATTTTAATTTACTGATATTTTATTGTATGTGAGAAACCCCATTTTGAAAGAAACAAAATAAGCAGACGATTTTCAGATTCCGTAAAACTTCTGATAATGTATTATAAAACATATTCATTCTTGAAAAAGCAAATTGAAAAAGAAAGAAATTGTTAAATAAAATTTTATTCTTGTATTTTCACATTTTTGCACTTAATTTTTAATAAATGTCCATGATTAAATTCCAAAAACAAATATCTGATTGGTTGAAATTTCAAAAGCTACATATAACCAGATTGCTGTTTAGTGTGTACAGTTTTTCTAAGCGGTACCTTACAATAAGTTCATTCTACAATAGGAGTATTTATGTAAATTTGCATTTGTGCTTTTTTGTATTAACCCATTTGCCGTCCTCTCCTATCCGCGAAAATTTCTCCCTAGCGGTCCTCTGTTTTTAGCCACATTAGAACAAAAATAAGAATACAAGTAAACATTTACAAAGCGTTTTAAACGTTTTAACGTTTTAAAATGTAGAAGGACGTTTGAAGCGCGTTACGGCCGCCCTGCAGAAGTTTCACTTGAACGCGCTACACGTGTTGCGGACGACGAAGAGGTTAATGCAAATTTGCATTTATATAAAATTTTCTTTTATATAAGAAGTATGGCTTGAATATGCTTTGGCTTTTATATTTGTAGGCATCTCAGATTAAGGCGTTTTTAAATTTAAATGTTTAATAAATTATTAGTTAATTTTTTGAACTCCTCGTTTCTTATCACCGTAATCACAGCACTTTGCTTCATCAAATGCATTATAAATTAAAAATAGTTTTAAAAAGCGGTTTTTATAACATATTAAAAATAGAAAATAATATTGTTATCAAAAAGTATGGGACAGAATAAAACTGAATTATAAAAACAAAAAGGATAGAAAAAATTTTAATTTTCAATGTATTTATAATATATTTTAGATTTTAATGAACTTTTCATTCAGTATCTCTTTTTATATTTATAGAGGGTTTATTTATTTACAGCATTGCGTTTTTAGTAGGATAAACTACAATGTTTGTTTGTTTTTACTTTGAAAATTTTTTCTTCTTATTTTTAGAAAATTAAAATAAAACATGTTTTTAAAAACATCTTTTATTTTTGTTACTTTACATTTTTATACCATTTTTTATAATTCGTTAGTATTTATTTCCTTATAATCAAGTCTTACAATTATTTTTACTAAATTAAGTATTAGATATCACCACATATATGGCATTAAAATTTTATTCATTACTAATAAATAATTAAGCTTTGAAAATATTAAAATGTTATAGTGTCATCCGTTGCACGCAAATGTTCAAAAATTGAGAACTTTATCAAATTATGAAATGAGTGCATGCAACAATTATAAAATAAAAATTTTAAAAGCATTATAAAAGTTAAATTATATAAATGCATAAGGAAACCGTTTCCTTTTGATATCTAAAAAAAACTGTTGATTTTTGATATCTTACTAAACAATGTATTGTCAACAATATTAATAATGTATGAGTGTATATAACCATTGTAAAATATTTTTAAAAACATTTTATGAATTAATTTACACAAAAGCATGAGGAAACATTTGACTTTTGATATCTAAAAAAACTGTTGACTTCTGATATCTTACGAACTATGTATTGCAAACGATAATAATGTATTTGCAGAAGTTTTTAAAACAATATATTGGCAAAAAATTCAAAACAAAATTCTTAAACTTTTAATGCCTTTCATTCGTAAAAAGCAATCCTTCAGAAAGATTGACCGAAATCTTTTTAACCAGCAGATTATAGTAGATTCAGAGCTTTCTTACTTAATGTATTTGTCAAATATTAAGTTCAAGGGAACAATAGAAATGAAATCTAATTCGCACTTTCAGACAGATGTAACAAGAAAATATTCAATCTTGCACTTACCTTTTATTTTCAGTCTTTATTTTCCTCAAACACAATTGTTGAGATGAATTTAATAAAATTCTTATTACTCTATCTGTTTGCAAAATCCTATTGAAAAATACCATCATAGTTCTAAAACAATTACACATTGTTCTGGAAGTTTCCAGCTCTTCAAAGCTGATCTATTTGTCCAAAAAATAAATCCACCATTCCGTGAGTCTTATATTTAATCCTCTTGGAAATTGGGATGGAATGCGATATTTTTTTTTCTTTAAGTTTCATTTATTTTTTGAAACAGTTGTTATTTTTAGGTCTTTCGAAATATTTTTGAGGTAGTCGTAGCAAACAAAAGACACGGTTTAAAAGAATGTTCCACTTTTTTTTCCTTTTTTTACGAATTAGATGTTAGAAACATTTAGTTTTTAATTAGAAATACCTGTAACTGATGGCTCAGACCAAAATATTTCCTTTCTGAACCTGTTTTCTAAATCTTATGAAATAACCTCAGCAATTATGCATCAGAGGATTGTTATTGTTATAAGATTTAAATATAGATTTCAATCAGGTTTTTAAAATATAAGCAATGCCTTCGATAATTTGAATCCTTTGTTATTACTTTATCAGTTTTATTTGAACTAACTGATGAAAAATTTAATTGAATTTCAATAACATACATAGATTTGGTTTAAAAACAACTTCCATCGGATAGGAGATTATGGAATTTGTTGCTCATTATGATGTTGTAAGATATAAATTTTCATTTTAAAATAGATTAATGGTAAAATTGATGAATGGAATGTAATTTATATCCAACGCATCTAAAATTATATTAAAACTCGCCACACTCAGTTATCTGTAATATGTCATAATAAATACATTTGTGAGAAATCGCCAAAAAATTCAACATTTGCAACCGCACCATATACTTAAGCACAACGAGAATATAATGTTGATAGAAATAAATTTACATTTTAAAATATATTAGAGGTACAATTTAACAGTAGCCTGAAATTTTTCGCCAATTTAACTAAAATTGTGCAAAACTCGCCAACTCCGTTACCTGTAACGTGTCAAAATTAATATGTTTGTAACTTCCCCATACTCTTAACCACAACGAGTTATTAGGAGGTGGATAGAAATAAATGTACATTTTTAAAATAGATTAGTGGTAAAACTTAAAAGCAGCATGCAATTTTTCGCCAATTTAACTAAAATTGTATAAAAACTCGCCAACACCGTTACCTGTAACGTGTCAAAATTAATACATTTGTAACTTCCCATCTCTTAACTACAACGAGATTATTAGGATGTTTATAGAAATAAATTTTCATTTTAAAATAGATTAGTGGTAAAATTTAAAAGCAGCATGCAATTTTTCGTCAATTTAACTGAATTTGTACAAAAACTCGCCAACTCCGTTATCTGTAACGTGTCAAAATTAATACATTTGTAACTTCATCATATTCTTAAGCACAACGAGATTATTAGGAGGTTGACAGATATAAATTTACATTTTAAAATAGATTAGGGGTAAAATTCAAAAACAGGATGCAATTTCTAGCTTGCAATTTATCGAAAATTTTACAAAACTCGCCAACTCCGTTAACTGTAACGTGTCAGATTTAACACATTTGTGAGAAATCGCCAAACATTTGCAACCGCACCATATTCTTAACTCTAGCACAAACGTTTAAGTTAAAATAAGTCTTGTGCTATTAAAATATTATTTTTTCCTTTTTTAAGTAATAGCTGTAACAGCATTTTGACATAAAATGAAATTTTGTTGCATACTGATATAACGGTTATGATTTTTATTTATTATTAATATGGAATTTCATTTCAGACTTAAACAGTTTTACATTTTTATAACATCAGACTTTTAGTAATAATTAATCAGTTTTAATGAAACGCCTTTATTTATTGTAACAATTATATGTTTTTGATAATAGCGATATTAGTAGTTATAAATATATTGGGTATGATGTAACTAAATTTAACGACAGTGGATTCGATTATTAGAAATTTGTAACTATTTTATATAATTAAAGGGTTCCTTTAAATAATAACATCCCATTGCTTTTAATTTATCAATTTCATTTGAACTTTTTTATTTGGAATTTAACTCCAATATTATTTTCGATTTTACCTCGCATAAAGCATGCATGTTAAAACTGTACAAACTATAAATAGAAAAATTTTAATGATTTTACTAGTAAGAAATACTAATTTTTAAAGGTAAAATATTTTCGCAATGACAATATATCATAAATAAATCATAACATCATTCCATAAAAATTTCATATGTGACAGTAGTTTTAAATATATCAATCATCTTCCTTCTTCATCAATATCGGTTTTGAATCAATGGTGACACCAAGTTTCAATCATTTCACACAATTTTGAAAAGCATAAACATTTACAACCGTTATATCCAAGCAGCGATTAAAAAGGATTCGCCATTTTCAGCGGAAAAGGAATTGCCTGTGATCGAAAATTAATTTTATTTGTTGATTTCTCTCCACCCGAAGGAAGTACCATGAATGTGATGCTTAGAAGTAACCCGACAAGTTGGTGAGTTCTCAATTCTTCTGAATGTATGGTATTCATAATGAGTGAGACTATTTCTACCCCAATGACGGTACATTCCTATACAGGATAGCAAGTGCCTTTAGTATTCCATACTTACTTCCGTAGTGATGCCGACACAATTATCATTAAGATTACCCCGGATGCTTAGACAAGGCCTGCGTAGCTCTTTCATATTTAATTACTTTGCATACATTCTTAAGAAAGATGTATAATTCTTTATCATTTTTAAATTATAAAATTAATAGATTGTTAAAGTTAATGAATTTTAATTTATTTATGTTTCAATATCTAATAGTATTTAATTTATTACTATTATTTTTCAGTATAAAGAACGATGTAAATGAATAATAAAACTGTTTTATATATAAAATAGAAACCCGATAAAATTCTGAAAAACGCGATAAAATTCCCAAAGCTCTTATAACATTAAAATTAAAGTTGAGAAATTAAATTATGAATCAATTTTTCTATGGATATTATATTGACAATGACCTTCAAATTTTTTTTTCAATTCCATTTCTATATAAAATATATTTAGTAAAGACAGATTTTTAAAAATATAATTTTATTAATATGATCAGATGGAGAAAATGTTATTTTACTTATTTTCTGCTTTAATTTGTAATTCATTAATGCAACGAATGATATTTGTTATAAGAAACGTTAAATTAAGCCATATTTATGAATTTTTTATAAACGAAAGCGTAAAATAAAATTTTAATTTGAATAAACAATTGAAATAATACCTTATTTTTGAATAAAATCTACAAATGATTTTTTTTCCTCTTTTGCAGCAAAATCGCGTCGTGTGTAAGGATTAAATTTAAAATCAAATGATCATTTTACTAATAATTCAGGTTTAAAAATACTAAAATACTGTGTTGTCATCAATTATACACAACTGTGAAGAATTTCAAAACTTTTGCATATTAAAAAGTGAATGAAAAATCAATTATGAAAATTAATTTTTATAAACATAAAATCAAATTAACTAAAAGTAATTAGTAATTTCATTAATTGTAAATGCATTCTTATAATGATAAAATACCAAAAAAAGAGTTTAATAAAAAGAATGCAATGCTTCACTTACAACATTAGGAAGCATTCAAATTCCTGATCAGTAATGCCGCAATTTAATATCCTCTCATTAAAGAATTGTTTAACCATCTATTATTCACAATTGTGGGGAATTGAAAAACTTTTGCATTTTAAGAAGTGAATGAAAAATTAATAAGGAAAATCCATTTTTATAAACTTAAAATCAAATTAAATAAAAGTAATTAGTAATTTCATTAACTGTAAATGCATTGTTATAATGATAAAATACCCAAAAAAGAGTTAAATAATAAGAATAGAATGCTTCATTTACAACATTAGGAAGCATTCGAATTTCCAGTCAGTATTGGCGAAATTAAATATCCTCTCATCAAAGAATTGTGTTATCAAATATTCTTCACAATTGTGGAGAATTTTAAAACTTTTGCATATTAAGAAGTCAATGAAAAATTAATTATGAAGATTTATTCTTATAAACTTAAAATCAAATTTAATAAAAGTAATTAGTAATTTCATTTACTGTAAATGCATTCTTAAAATGATAAAATAACAGAAAAGTTTCAATAAAACGAATTCAATGCTTCATCTACAATATTAGGAAACATTCAAATTCCTAGTCAGTAATGGAGAAATTTAATATCCTCTCATCAAAGAATTGTGTTGTCATCTATTGTATCACAATTGTAGAGAATTTCAAAACTTTTGCATATTAGAAAGTAAATGAAAAATCAATTATGAAAATCCATTTTTATAAAAATATAATCAAATTAAATGAAAGAAATTAGTAATTTTATTAATTATGAATGCATTATCATAATGATAAAATACAAAAAAAAGTTTAATAAAAAGAATGTAACGCTTCACTTACAACATTAGGAAGAATTCAAATTCCTTTTCAGTAATGGCGAAATTTAATATCCTCTCATCAAAGAATTGCTTTGCCATCTATTATTCACAATTATGGGGAATTGAAAAACTTTTGCATTTTAGGAAGTGAGTGATAAATTTATTAGGAAAATATATTCTTATAAATAGAAAATCAAATTAAATAAAAGTAATTAGTAATTTCATTTACTGTAAATGCATTCTTATAATGATAAAATACTAAAAAAGAGTTAAATAAAAAGAACAGAATGCTTCATTTACAACATTAGGAAGCATTCAAATTCCTGGTCTGTAATGGCGAAATTTAATATCCTCTCATCAAAGAAAACCTGGCAACAGCTTTAAAATTTGATTAAGAGAAAACCGATGCTCCTCTAACCACTAACATTCAAAACTATTTCTGCTGGAATCTCTAAATTAATACTTCTGCCGATATCAGGGCTACTCTGAAGCGATAAATTTCACAAAATGTCTCTTCATTACTTTCTATATGCCAAACATATGTCAGTGCTGTTATACAGTGCTTAAACGAGTATTGATTTCCATATTAAAATTCGAAGCATTATAACTGGTTCTAAAACTTTTAACGCTTCGATTATTTTCTCATCCTGGGAATACTTTGTAAAGGCATAGTAAAATAGGATCAAAATATGCTATGTGGTAAATATTACTAACACATTTTTCATGCGTCGTCCATTTTTTTATGTTGGTGTATATCTGGTGACATGGATAATTTATGATCATTTTTAATGTTAAATTTAGATTTTTCAAGCAAACAACTTGTTCAGGCAAACGATTATAAAATTCAAACAACATTATTAGAATAATGCTTTAAAAAGTCGTTGAATTTATATGTGGATGAAGAAAAATTTGCATTGTTTTATATAAATTCACATTTTTTTTTCTCTTGATAAAATTCAGAATTTATTCTCTTCAATGCAAGAGGTAAATTGTTATAAAGTTTTCAAAGTTCCAAAGTTGATTAAAATATTAAACCCAAATTAAGAATTTTTTTTTTCAAAACGTAACTTTAGAAATCATTATCTCACGAAAATAATTTTTTCACTATTTAAAAAAAAAAATCATTTTTTGATGATAACAATTTTATTTCCATACTGTTCCGTCTCTAATTTTAATAACTTTTTTAAAGTTATTTTGATATATTATCATATAGAATATTTTTGTTGCCCCAATTAAATTGAAAGTCCAATTTTAACATTAATATAAAAAAAATTTATTTGGAAATTAACTTCAAATGATGATTTTTAATGCCACTTTTATTTTGCATTGTTTATATTTTCAATTTACAGCAGTAATAGGATGATTTTTGTAGTAGAATGATTCCGATAAATTCATATAATCGATATAAGGAAATATTAAAGTGAAGTTTTAAATGAATGCAATTGTTTAACTGTCAAGAATAATCAGGTCAATATTTCAGAAAAACAAGATGATCGTTAAAAAATTCCAATTGAAAAACATCAAAACAAGTAGCAAAATCAAACAATATGGCAACTAAGTCAAAATTGTCAGACGACAAAAACCCATATAATTTTATTTTATCAACATAGAAAACAACTTGAACCTTACAAAATATGAACGAATTCGTTATGAACGTTCACTGCGTCAATCTTCACGAGTGTGTTTTTATATATCACACAAATTATTTAACTAGTCTAAACCAATATTCTATATAATCGATCTAAAAGGGTTATATAAGAAAACAGGTCCACAAAAACAATCATTTTCTCTAGTAATAATAAAATGGAATGTGTCTTTGAGTACTCCATATTGGACATGAAACTATCAAATTTAGCAAAGATTTTCTTTACAAAGTAAAAATGAGTAATTCGGTGTGAATTTTAAAGCTTTTAATTAATTAAAAATCTGGCAATTTTTTATAAATAACTTCTTGAAATATTATAAGATTCCTCCATCTTAAATTTTTAAAAAAATTACCTTTTTAATGATAATCAAAATTAAACAAGATTTTACTGTACCTTCTCTGTAAGCTAAAATTTGACAGATTCTCCCTGACATAAAGGCTGCACTAATTTCGCTAAATTTTAATTCAGATAAAAGTTCATGTAAATAAGATACATCATCAATGGTTGGACGCTCTTCATCCCACTACCTACAAGGCCGCTGCGGTGGCCTGGTGAAAAGCTCTCGGCTTCGCAACCAGAAAGTTTTAAAATCGAGACCCGATTTCCCCCAAAACCCATCGTGTTAATGGACCTGGTGCACGTTAAATCCATCGGGGCCAAATGTCCTCACTATGGTGGGGAAATTTGGAGAGGAAGTATCAGCTCAGGTGTCGTCCTCGCCATCTGACTATGGTTTAAATTTACGACGTCAGTTCCAAAATAACCCTAGTGTTAGTTTTTTTCGTTTTAGTCAATATAACTAAAACGAAAAAAATAAATCCATTTAAAAAAAACTTTGATCAAAATCAATAGTTGGACTGATCTTCCAAATTTCAAAACATAGTTAAGGTATCTGAATGGCATATATTACCGTGTAAGAATAACTTTAAATATAACTTCTTTTCAGTGATAAGATGAAGTTCATTCAAATGACTAAATATAATTAACAAAATGGTCAAACAATTTGTTACTGAAGGTAACTAATTAAATATATAAAAATATAGATCATAAAAACAAATAAAATAATATTAAAAAATTGTAATAGAACAAACACTTTGGTCCAAGAAAAAGTTAAGTGATAAGATGGCATTCTACTGTACCATAAAATTTGCATATATGCTCTTTAATAAAAATGCTATTTCTCTCTTCCAGCATAAAAATATCGAAGTTGGGTGGGGCCGCGAATTTCTTGTATGATATTGGTGAACAATAAGTACTAAATATAGATCTTTTTACTGAATTTAACATTCTTACTGAATAAATTATGGATTTTGGCTACGATTTTTGATGATTCATTCCTGGTATGCGATTTATGCACTACAATAAACGCCTCATAAAATCTGTATATCGAATTTCATCCACCTATCTCAAAGTGATTATAAACTTACAGATTGTAGTGAATTGGTATGAGGGAGGATAGAACCTGGGACCTTGTAGTTCGCAGTCCAGTAACATGACCACAATACAAAAGCAATTGCTCGCGTTGCGTAGCTGTTAACTGACTTATAAGCTATTCACTACAAGATACACAGACAAACATTGTTCTCCTCAGTATAGTAAGACGACCACATTTCGACGATTCTATCTCTCTAAGGGGTGAATGAGCGCATTTCTGGAAATCTTCCTCATTCTTTGACCGTGATTTCCGTCCTATTAGATACTTTTTCGTTCATTTTTTTTCCATGTATATGTGAGTATCGTGTTGTTTTATTTTAATTCAGTCCGCGAGTAATTCGAGTTTACGTTATTGGTCTTGGATTACCCCACGACGACCCGCCTACCCGAAAGAGTATAAAACCTTGAAGACCGCCTGGAAGAGAACTATTATTTATTTATCAAAAAGGCTTACAATCATCGCCAGAATATAGGCGGTAAATAAGGGTATAGCATTATAGTTCATTTGACTAAAATAAAATATTTTAAATTAAATAATTAACAAACCAATTCTAGTTTAAGGAGATTAAGTTGAAAAGTACATATAGAAAGCAGTAATACACATAAACATAAAAAAAGTATATCACAGTGTCCAAAGGAGGGAAGACATAGTAGATATAGTAGTATAGTAGACACAGACATATAGCTATAGCAATACCAAACAAAGTACCAATATCTAAAATCATATAGCTATCCCATTATAAAAAGTGAAAAATAGGTGAATGGCACAAATACAAGTTGAAAATACAAAGCAGATCCAAAATGACAAACACATAAGAAAAAAGCATTACTAGAAGGTAAATCAAGAATATGAGCAGAAACGTAAAAGCTATAATCCTACATTAGTTTACCTTATTGTTAAATATAAATATCACCTCCCTTCATCATTCCTCTCATCCCTATTTTGTTGAATTAAACCTATCCTAACGCATGTACAAAAGCACGGAGGGTTTTAGAATGCGTTGGCAGACAATAATTCCAAAAATGTGCTTTTCGGACTCCGGGTGTTCCAAATACGGAACATTTCCCGGAATCTAGAGTTAGAATGCTTTGAAGATTGCAGAACTTTCTCATTGTCTTCTTTGTGTACAAAAAAAAGTTTAAAAAAAAGAAAAGAAAAAAATATAGGCTATATTATACACGCATAAAAATAATATCTAAATCATACTTCAAACCCAACTCAGGATGATCCTACACAATGTAAACTTTCCTCCTAAATCATTATTCAATTAAACCAACAACAAACAGTCTGCAATGAACTACAATTCCTCTTCTTTAACTATTGGCAAAAGGCGTGAGATCCCCCAAAAGTCTTATTTATATTTTATCGATGTTTGTGTACAGCTCTAACAACCCACATTGTGGTTAGAAAATCCAATTTTCGTTCAAAAGTGAAAACTATCGACCCGGGTCCATCACTCCAGAAACGAAGGGAAAGAACTGCCCACCAACATCTGCAAATGATAGGAAATCTATGACTGTAGTTGGCCAACCACTTCTCCGATGAGTGACCGCACTTAAGGGAAATATTGATTAATCGATGAGTGCTTTCAGACCACGAATCATATCGTAATCGGCGGGCTTCGATTAACGATTAAAACTCATCAGCTTGTTCCTGGATTTTTATTTTTGCATGCAGTAACGTCTTGGAGGAGTTGATTTATTAAAGTCTGGGAGGTTAAAAAAAAGTGTCATTACTGCAAATTGGAGCATTTCTACAAGATCTTTTTTTTTTCAAGTGATGGTCAAGGTTGATGTGGGGAAAAAAAATGGGGAATGATTTAAGCAAAAATTGGAAAATAAATCAGGAGATATTTTTTTCAAAGGCTATTTTCTGCATTAATCTCAATTATGATGATTGATGGCTAGTCTCTTTAATTTGGGTACATATTTGTTTTTGAATGCTTAAGTTGGGGAAAAAAAAGGAAAGATTAACTTAATTTTCTACTTTTTTTCTACTAAAAAAATTTTTTTTTCGAAATATGTTGATTTTTTTCAGAATAAATTGTGTACTCTTTGACCTCAAATTTATTTTTTAGGTAGATGTATATCATTGGTAGTGCTGGTTACTATTTAAAACAGTAGGAGTGATCTGTCCAAAACTTTCCCGTGTTCTTTCTATCCCACTGTATCTGTGAATAAAAATATGAACTTTGGAAACCTAAGAATGCTACGAGTACTCAGAGTTTCGTTTTCAGTGTGTACTTCTGTCTATAGTGTCGGTAATTGTGTACTTTTTTCTATAGTATCGGTAATTGTGTACTTTTTTTCTATAGTGTCGGTAATTGTGTACTTCTTTCTATAGTGTCGGTAATTGTGTACTTCTTACTATAGTGCCAGTAAATGTGTACTTCTTCCTACAGTGTCAGTAATTGTGTACTTCTTTCTATAGTTTCGGTAATTGTGTACTT
>JAPMOR010122521.1:10659-40278 GCA_026543865.1 Argiope aurantia | reverse complement strand
GTCAGTAATTGTGTACTTCTTTCTATAGTTTCGGTAATTGTGTACTTTTTTCTATAGCATCGGTAAATGTGTTTGAATTGCATGGAACTTCAAACAATAATTACAAAATGACGATCATTAGAGTGAATCTAGCATGAGATCATCGTTGCTTTCACGTGCATTCGAAAATACAAACAGACAGACCGTCAACCCATTGACGTATATGGTCCAAAATTTTGACGTAAATATACATTTTAAATTTTAAACCGGTTTGTCAAATTTTATCTAACGGCCTCTTTAAGTTTTGCAGTTATACTGATCACTTTTATTCAGACAGACTGCTAAACATATTTCTTCTCAATAGAATTCATTCAAAATTTGATAGAAATTTGCAATATTTCATCCATCTAGTTCAAAATGCTTTTGTATTATTGCACTCGCACATCCATCGATAATTTTCAATTTCTGACTGTATGCTATTCATTAATTATTAATGCTTTTTAAAGTATTTCATTTCTATTTTAGTAAAAGCAATGTTTAGATTCTTTGTAATTAGTTGTAATAAATTACGATGCAAATTAATTGAAAATATCGAGAGAAAAATGCTTATTTGGAAGGAAGCTGCTTGCATTATAATTCTATTTTTTATTTATTTAATTCCATATCTAGTAGCTATCTTAATATAAATGCGAAAGTGGTTTTCGAAAGCTGGCAAAGTTTGGTTTTTATTTTTTCGAATCAACCCTATCTTTTGGCGCTAATTAGTTACAAATTTAAGCTAGAAAAAGATACTTTAATTTGACTTCCTGTTTTTCTCACCAACTGAGTCAGTAATTAACAATGCGTCTGTGAAATTAACCTTCTCGACTCAGCATTATTCATATGAAATCTTGCTGCTTTCTATTTGATTTAATTTGCTTTTAAATCATATACTAAATCATTACCAATTTATTAATTATTCAGCATTTTTATTTTAAGAATAAACGTTTATTTAGGAAAAAAATCTAATTTAAAAATCATTTATATAATATATTTTAAATAAAAATCAGCGTTTAATTTCTTATTTTTTTTTCTAAATTTCTTATGTATGTTTATACTGATTCACACTATTTTATTGAAAAGTAGAAAATCGTAAATTGAAGAATTAAAATTTTAAAATTAGAAAAAATAAAATTTCTCAACTGAATGAGGCTGCACAAAGACTTCAGTTCAATAGTTGAATGTTTTTTTTCGAAATAATTGAAAAATTGAATTGAAATATTTGAAGTTTGACTTGCAAATTGATTAAATCAATTGTCCCCTTTTCACAAAAAATAGTTCATCCGAAATCGAGGTGTAAAAAAGAAATAATCATCAAAACACTTGTTATCAGCTATTGAAGATAGCTTCAAGAAGGAAGAATCAAAAATAAGAAATAAAAAGACTAAAAAAAAACCCGAAGAAATTAATTATGGAAACAAGAATAAAAAAAACTACATTGCCTATGTCACGCAACATATTCACATTTAAAAATGGGCATCCATCTATAGAGCAACAGTAAAAGATAGCTTTAATGTTAAAAATTCTAAAATTCATTGGAATGGATGAAAAAAACTTATACTGAAGTTTAAACCCAATGCTTAGAAAAATATAAAAAATCTAAGCTATAATACTTCAGTATCTTTAATTTAAGAAAAAATAGATTAAGAACTAAAAACAAAATTTAGTAATGCGAAGGAAATTATAAAATATCCATCAAATATTTTGAACCCACTAATTTCTTATTCTTGACTACTAATACATTGTTATGGAAATCCTCTGGTAAATATATTGTACGAAGTTCAACAAGCCATATAACATATAGTGATTCTCAATTCTGCTTGAAAATACCAAACGTTTGAAAACACACAGTAGAAACATGTACAAATATAACACTTTCAAAGTTCATCAACATACACTCAAACAAACCACTAAATAGAAAGCACAGTACTAAGACTACAGATAGGGAGTTTTCTCCGCAACTACACACCAGAGGGAGTTCAAAAGATTCGCTTTACTTTTTTCACTTAAAGTAGATTTTTCAATAAAGCATCGAAAATTCTAGAAGGAAATTTGAATCTTTGCTCCTAATACAAATATTGTTATAATTCTTCGATTTATGATCAAATAGTCTCCAAGGTCATTCATCAAATGTCTGTTAACAATATTCTTAATCTCTCATCCTTATAATGAGATAAACTGTGAAAGAAGCACAGATAAATTCATTGCAATGCAGTCGAAACTCCATACTAGAAACGATAGTCTATAAATATATTTCTTTCAACAGCATTAAAGAACTCTAAAATCATTTATGTAAAAGGATGTGTCCCAAAAAGAAAAGAATTACAACCTACACTTTAATCAATCAAAATCTTCACTTCCAGTAAATTAAAAATTGAACGGAAAAGAGAAGCTCATTAAAGATTAAATATTCATAACACCACTGGGTTATAGTCGAATATCCGTATTATAAGTAATATTGCATTGAAATAATCCTAATGCTTGTAAGAAAGAATTCCATTCAAAATTACATAGCAAATAAATTTATATGGCAAATGTAGAAAAAATAAAAAATAAAACTTTATTAGAATTCATCAGCCTTTTTTTTATTTTGAACAAAATTCATTAAAAAAGAATTTACTGTAGTATTTAAAATGGGTTAAGGATTATTTGTAAATCACAATTTTTTTAATAAAAAAGAGCCAAATATCCATACTTCTATTAGCACAAAATGCCCAGGAATATTGTTAGATTAAATTCACGATATTGGTCAGTATTCAGAATGTCGTGCAACATCGTAGAGATTCCTTGCAATATCTTGGGCTACTAAGGACAAATGTTTCAAGAAAAGAAAACCCACAGAATATTTTTATTGTTTACATAAAAGAAGACATTGAAAAGAAAAAACTGAGAGACTCAAAATTAAGAAGTTCATAAATTCAGCCCGAAACTGAGCAGACTTTTTTTTTTAAAATTAATCTAGAAAAATTGTCAAAAAAGGAGCCAATAAAAATTTTGTAGTCTTATGTTCAAGCAATCAATATTAGAAATTGCAGCTTGAGCATACCCTCTCATTGATTCACTTTCATCTCAAACAAATCATTTATCCACTCAAAATTAGCAATCCATTAAATGTTTTTTGCCTGAAAGTCAAACAACACAAAGTTGCAAAGTGAATTTAACAGACTTTTTCTTTAAAAAATAATTCTAACAAACCATCAAAAAGAAACAAATAAAAATTTTGTAATACCATATTCAAATAATCAAAATCAGGAATCACAGTTTGAGCATATCCCAGTATTGATTCACTTTCATCTCAAACAAATCATTTATCCACTCAAAATTAGCAATGCATAAAATGTTTTGCCTTAAAATCTAACAACACAAAGTTGCAAAGTGAACTGAACCGACTTTTTAAAAAAGAAATAATTCTAAAACAACTGTCAAAAAGAAACAAATAAAAATTTTATTATTCCATATATAACTAATCAATATTAGAAATCACAGCTGGAGCATACCATCCGCATTGATTCATTTTCAACTCAAACAAATCATTTATTCACTCAAAATTAGCAATGCATAAAATGTTTCGCCTTAAAATCAAACAACACAAAGTTGCAAAATGTCATGACCCGTTCCTTGCTATCAAACACAACTGTACAAACCATTCGTCTTCTTTAAGAGCAATAATCTATTGCATCTGAAATGATTAATATACGGAATCTGAGAAGAGTCGAAAACATGGAAACAATTATTCACTTCCGGTAATTTATAAGGAAGTGGAATGAAGAGCCATTGGAGAGAAAAGAAGGGGGATGGGTGGGGGAAGAAGGGGAAATTTCTTTTTGCAGATGTCAGTAGCAAAGGTTGAAGTAGAAAATCGACGCTTTAATTGAAGCTGTCAAAAACAGGCGACGGCTTTAGATAGGGATTTTTTTTTTCCTTTTTTTATATCAGAAAAGTAATTTCGTTCATATTAGAAGAGAGGAGCAATTTCTCTGTTCTTGAAGATATAGAAAGAGATGAGTATAGTTGTTTTTTTTTCATTCCCTCTATTAAATTGATCTTAGAAGATATAAAAAATGACGATAACTGTATTTGAGCCCTTTGAATTCGTAACATAATCTTCGAATATAGTTTTTGAAGGGAAAAAAAACTTTTCGCTTTATTTTTGCCTCTCTTTTTCCTTTATAAAAATTGCTTTTTATTTGGGGTACAGAAGTTATGAATAGCATCGGATTTTATTTTATTTTTTGTCTGATATCTATTGGGGTAGTTATTTTTTATGAAAATTCTGTTTCTTCAAAATGACAAGTTCGTTTCGCCTCAAAGGCAACAGCTTTTAAAGTGAGTAAGATGAAACTTTTTTCGGTGAAGATTATTTCGTGAGTTTCTGAATCGAAATATGAATTATATTTTCGTAAATAAGTTTCATCTAGTGAAGTAAAGGAATATTGATTAAAAAAATTATAAATTTTATATGTTTAGATTAAGTTTTTTTATGGCAACAACTTAACATTTTTTAATCAAAAATTAGAGTAATAATATTTAAAAAAATACTTAGTTAATCTTACGAAATTGAAAAGAAAAAAAACTAAAAATAAGCATTTTAAAAATTAACAATTTTAAACAAAAAAAATCAGTTCATAACGGAGCGAGATTAAAATAAAATACATATATATTTATTATAGTTTCATTTTAAATGAATGCTTAGTAACTTTTTTACTAGTAGATTTTTTGAATAGGTGTTATCACAGAACATAATAGTTTTCAACATTTGTAATATTAAAACTAATATTTACTATATATCTCTCTTTTTTTTACTTGCTATAGTAGAATGAAATATTTTGCTCCCAGAATATTTCAAATGAAGTTGCCCTTTTTCTTTAATACACTGTCAACTTAGTACGTGTATTTAATATACTGATGAGGTTTCAACACTTTTTTAATAGGTTCATGATTTATTTTAGATTATTCTTTTTTCTATTATCATTTTACTAACTTTATGAAAATGTATTCAACATTTCTCAATATCCATTCTGTAAATTATATTATTAAAGCAGATTACAGTGTTTTTAAATATTCTAAAAAAAGAATAAAATGAAACCTATAGGATCCAGGTAAATTATTCCTGATAAAATGCTAATATTATCTTAATAATTCATAATTCATAGTACTTTATATTCTACAAGTTTGTTTTTAGATAAGTTGGATAATAGCAATAGACCTACCTTCAGCCCGTTTCAACCTAGTTACTTCAAGGCTAAGACCTAATCTACCTAGTTAGAAATACACCACTGTTTCCTTGCATCTTTTATAATATTATTTACGCTTTTTTTCATTTATAATAAGTTTAATTACCATTTGTTTTAATTATGCAATCGGTATTATTCATAAATTAGATGTTTAGTTTGATCTTTGCTTCATTCTTAAAATGATAGAATTTATTTATTTGTAGTTCATTCTTTTAATGATTATTTTTTAACGATTTTTGGTTTTAAAAATGTTTCACACAAGATTTATTCTTCATATTCTGACAAAACATAAATTATTTAATCATATTCCCTAACAAACATATTCTAATTAGCCATTTCTACGGCCATGGGAAGTATTCTCACCACCAAATTCATGAATATGTGCATAAAGTTTGTAGATTCTGATAAATCTTTCAATAAGATAGAAACTGAGATGCTTCAGTTCCTTATCTCGCACAAAAACGGAGTGCCACTGACTTCTTACTTAGTTATTAATTAACCTAATTAATTAATTAGTCAAATTAAATTTGTCTAATAGTCTAAATGAATCACTTTTGTTAAACCAATCTCAATCTTAAAAATATTTTTTATTCCATGACTAGAAAAAAATATGGACTTTTAAAAGGTTTAAAAAAATGATTTGAAATGATGCTAATATTTACTATGTTTTATATTCAAAAGTATGAAAAGAGGTTTTATTTTTGTTTTTATATTATATAATAAGTAGTAAAAATGTCATTCAAAAATAAAAAAAATATGTTACTATGGTTTATAATTCACAGAAATCCCCTTATTAGTTTTACCAATGGTCTGGCCATTCAGTTTTATCTGTACTGCAAAGATCTAGGGTAAGGCTCTCTATAGCCCCTAGTAGTCTCTAAGGCAGCTTTTCTAAGGTTTTAAAACGAAGTTCTCTTTTATATCTAGAGTAAGATTCTCTTTTATTCCTTGGGTATAATTCTCTAATTCTTGGTACAAAACTTCAAGGATGTACGAAGAATTTCGAAGCATCTTTAGAAATTTACTAATGATTTATTCACTGGGAAATTGCATAGATTTTTTTTTACATTTTAATAAGATATTAAGCCTTTAAAATTAAAGACCTGTAGTATTTAGAATTTTGTCGCTTCGAATATTGATAAGATATCAAGTAGAATTATATATATATATAATTCTACTTGATATATATATATATATATATATATATATCATGATTAAATTCTTGGTCATTTAGATGTTCCAATGATATACGAAAACATAGCTCAATATGACAGTTTCAAATGTAATTTTGGCTGTAGCTGCTTTAAATATTTAAATAACGTAAAGTTCTTAAAAAGTGTTTCGAAATTACATAATTACATGTACTTTACAATGCTGTTTTAACATTCGCAAGTACATGATTTCATATACATTTGAAGAAAATTTAAACTACTTTCGTTGGCTTTTAAATAAATGTTATCAATTCTAAAAGTTAGATCAAAAACTAGTCAATAATTTCGCAACTTATTTGAAATCACAAGCAATTATTAATTACATTTAAATATTTTAAAGCTCCATTAAAGCCCTTCTGAAACACAGAATAGCAAATTCATATGTGACTATTTTAAGTTTTGCAAACAAATACAATACGTTTCACCAGCAAATGCAGCAAAGTTTAAATAACATCTGCCACCATGCGTTTAAAAAAAATACTGAATCTATCATTTATAGCACGATTTTGAAATTACTTTGTACTTAGCTTGACTGTTTGCACATTCAGTTAAATAATTAATCGTTTCGAAAGTTATTGGGAAAATTTTCTCAAACAAAGCGCGAATTATTCAAAACAATGCTCCGATTATCGTCTGCAATTTGATAAGGAAACATTTTTCTGCTTTCACCAAGCTTTTAATAAATAAATACATTTCCTTCATTCAACATGAAGCCAATCTTTCGAAGTATTTTAGTTTTTAATTTTTAAAGAGCTAATTCGGCAAAATTTCTATGGAAAACTGAATATATATTAAAGTTGAAGTTCTGTTTGATGGGTTTCTGTTTGAACAAATTAGTGAATATGTTTATAAAGAAGTGCAAACAAATTTTTCCCTTATTAGAATCGTGGATATTTAATGAAGCGGGAATGATAATTCAGCTTCGATTTGCGCGTGTAAAAATTTAATAAAAAGCCAAACAGAAGACACAAGCGATTAAAGCCCGATTTTACCCAATTTCGAAAATATAGATATATATATACAATTAAAGTTTGTACATTATATCTTATTTTATTTTTAATGTATTAGGATAAATGAATGAGGTGTAAAGTGGAAAATGGTGAATATTTATTTACAGTTAAATTAAGAGTTACGATTGATTATTTATTTATATACGTTAGCGGCATCAAAAATTTATTTCTTGCAACAGTTGAGTTAAAAGAAAATATCTTGGATTAAATACGAATATGTTTAAGAATAAGTATATGGAATCTGCTTTTAAATGAGCTATTTTAAGAGAAATAAAAATTCTAAAGCAGTACAAATAAATTAAAGCACTAATTTATCGCGAATGAATAATGAAACAACGTTTCATATGGAAAAAAGCTGCATCAGTATTCAAATTACATAATTAATCATTCAAAACCTTCAAATCTTTCATTAGAAAGTCAAGAATTTACAGTCTGCATTTAAAATTAGTAAAGATATTTCGCCTCCATAACGTGCACACAAACTTTAAAATTCAGAATTGTCAAAGAATTCGTCATTTTCAATAAAAGAGAAACAAGTCGCAAAGCAGCTTTATTTATTTTTTTTTATTTTTTTATTCTGTTAACATATAAGATTGCAGTTGCTTAGTCCGAGATAACACAGCCTGTTACATAATATTTTTTAAGATTATGCGATATTATATTACATTATTCAATATTCAACAATATTATACAATATTATGAATATTGTTAAATATCTAGAGTACAATAAACAGAGAATTATCTTTGTATCTTTATAATCTTATCTTCATTTTTAATAAAAAAATACTCTATACTTATCAGTGATGTGTTTTTAATAATATATATAATAATTTCTCCAATATCGGTTATTATGTATAGATATATACTAGACGCTACATCTAAATGAAGAAAATAGATAATAGTTAAAGTTATCTGGATAATATTTCAACATTAATTTTTTGCGCCGTTACTCACTGTAATTATAAATCATAATCTTTTTCGTGAATTACAAATAATTTTACAGAATCACTACACCGGAGGGTAGTCAAAATTTATAAAAACCAAATAACTTCCTTATATTGATTTAGCATTCATATCAAAAAACATTTATGTTACAGACACATTCAAATAACATCTAATTTGTGAATACAACTTTCATCAATGTGTATATTCTCATTCAAAATGTGAATACAGAATCATTTCAATACAAAATTCACTGCATGCATTCATGAGGTGACGCTTTGCCATGATATAGAAAAGCTCTACCATCCCCCCCACACCCTCTCTTGAAGACAAAGCTATTCATATTTCTACACGTGTGAACCCCTCCCCTGATGAATAGCTGTGACTTCAATTAATTCCAGGGAATAGTGCTGACTACACAAGTTCTTTGATAGTACAAATTTTACGCATCATGGCATCACAGAATCACATGAAAGTCTTCTAGAGTCAGGCTCTGTTTGCATTTCTAAAGGAAGACTCCCTTCCCCGTTTAAAGCACGAAGAAGATCAGGGATTTCCGGAATCTGAGGAAGTCGTTAATGAACTCAGAAAGAGAAACGACTCCCGGAGTGTCATGTGTTCTGGAAATCTGGGATTCGAATCCGGATGTGGAGCCTTTTGTGTGAAGAGAGAGAAATTCCTGAGATGGGAAGTTTCACTTTTGGAAGATTTTATTGGGTAAGACGCCGTGGTCAATTCCGAAATTCGCAAGCTAAATAGGTCAATGTTATGCGTCAAATGAGCTCGGATTGATTGGATTTGCTGGATGTTGGCGAGACTGTTGGCGCCAGGCATTGATTGTATACAATTTAATTATTTTACTGTTTCAAATTGTAAGTTGTAGATATAATTTTTGGAAGAATTTGATCTTCGGATACTGATTATATTTGCTTGAATTCTTATTCACTTTTGAATTTCTCTTGAAGGTTAAATTCTATCTGAATTCTGATAAAGATAATTGATTGCTAATACTATAAAAGAATAATCCTGAAACGGGAGGTTTCACTTTTGAAGAATTTTATTGGATAAGACACAGTGGTCAATTCTGAAATTTCCGCTCTAAATAGGTAAATGTTAAGCATCAAATGATCTCGCACTGACTGGATTTGCTGGAGGGTTTCGAGACTTTTGGAGCCAGGCATTAATTGTATGTAAAATTAATGCCTGGAATGCCTTAAAACTGTAAGTTGTAGCTATAATTCTAAGAAGAATGTAACCTTCCACAACAGAATATGATTGCATGAATTTTTTGAATATCCAATAGAAGTTAGATTTTATCTGAATTCTCTTAAATTGATTGCTAATAATTAACTGCTAAAGAAGATTACTGCTAGGCATTGATTACATACATATGAATTATTTAATCATGAGATATATTTTTAAATGAAGGGAAACAATTGCAATTCAAATTAGAGTCATGTCTACAGCTAGCAATTTTATTAATTTTAATTATTTTTTTCCAAATAATAGCTGAGAAATGGCCACATGTTTTCAGATTTTGAAAATTATTAGTAACATAAATGATAATGCTAGTAAATAATTAAGTTCTTGTAGCTTGTAACTATTACCGTTTGAGAACATGATGTTGTTTTATTTTTGAGTTTTGAAGCCTCAAAATGCATTGGCAGAAATTAAAGGGCATGAGAATGCACGCTAATTATATGCACACTTTCATATTCATGTGTGTATGTGTGTGTGTGTGTGTCTGTGTGTGTAAAAGGCACACTTTTATTAAACAGAGTCGTGGCCGAAGTGAGATGATACTTCGAATTTTTAAAACTTAGCGTTATTTCATCCCGGAAGGCATAGTTTATGTAGAAGCAAGAAGCGACGAGATACGTCAATCTGCAGCATGATACAAAAGCAAAAGAGCGAAATATTTTTACTCGGTGAATATATATTATGAGATTTTGATAGGGATTTGTTTACACATGCCGATATAGGTAAGGCAATTATAGGTATCTTTTAAAAGAATTTGTTTAGCTTGACATATTTTTATCCCTTCACTCAGAGTGTGAGAACCACTAATTTCAGCATTTTTACAGACTCGTGTTGCATTAATTAAATAAAAAAGGTGAATTGAGATCAGGAAATAAGAGAACATTTTAGAATTAAGTTAATGATTGTGCAGTACAATAGGCATTTGATCATTCCAAAACAGTTAAACAGGATTTTCATAAAAAATAAAATTCTGACCTAGAGAAAAAACTTTAGAACTCGTCTGATTTTAAGCTGGTTAAAAACTATCGCTTTTACGTATGTCGTAAAATGAGACTCTCCTGCTCCAAACTCAGCGCCTATTACTCTGTCGGATTGATATTACGTCATTTAAAAAATGATAATAATTTTCTCATATGATAACTTGAAATTTGCTATAGCAGATTTCAATTTTTTTATTTGTATTCCTTATTAAGATAATTGAAGAATTTTAAATGTAGAAGGAATTTGAATCAAAGTTTTGTTATCAGTCGTCGAATAAGAATACTTTTTTTTTTTCGTTTCAAGTATAGAGACATTACAAAATTCCACTGCAGAAATAATTTTTTCAGGACAATTAATATTCTCATCTGTTATAGTCAAGAAACGTTTCATAGTATAGTTAATCATTATGGTATAATAAGACAAACTGTAAATATTTCTGTTTCTTTCATGCTAATAAACTTCCTTCTTGTACTGAAAATTTCATTAATCAGTAGGAATAGTTTCCACGAAACTTTCTCGAATAATATCTAATAATGTTCTTCATTATTGATCTATGCTATTAGTGAATGATAGTTACATAGTAGCCAAATAGATTGTGATAATCAACGATTTTTGAAGATTAATCGCTAATATGGGGCTATTCCCAAATACTAGAAAAGCTAATATACGTTTTGGATATCTTTTTCAACCGATTGCACTAAAATCTGAAACAGAACTACGATTGTAGTCAAAAAATCATAAACAAAATTTAACATATTAAAATCATTTTGTTTTTGAATTATCGTGTTCACATGCATGTGAAAGCACAGACTTACAGCTAGTTAATCTTCTAACTAATTTACTTCAAATTTGACAAGTATTTACGCTTTAGATGTTAAATCTGTGCATCAGGTTCTATCCGTCAAGCTTTCGTCGTTTTATAGTTACCATGACAACTTACGTTACAACAATAGGTAGATACTGCTTCTGAACTTATTCCGTTCAAAATTTCCCAGAAATCTGCAATTGTGATGTAAATTCTATTTACCAAATTGCATCCATCTAGCTTAAAGCCAAAAATGTGTTTCTTCTGATTTAAAGAGGTCTGAAACGTAGAGATTCCGTGTTTGAATTTTTTGACGATTATAAATCATCCTATATTATGAAGCGTTCTAATTGTCATGATTTGATTTAATTCGACTTGGTATAAGGGAACAAGAACCCATTTGACCGTGTTGCTCCAAACGTTTATAATCATCATGAGAAACTAAAAAACATAAATTCTGAAGTGAAATTTATTTATTTTTTTTATTATTTTTTTTTACAGTTTAGATTTGAACTATTGTGCAGTATACACTTCTGAGCAATTTTTTAATTTTAATTATTTTTAAATTAATCGAGATTTTGGGGTTTGCTATGACACTTTTCGCACCGTATAAATGAATATTTTCAAATATTTTCTCAGTTATCATGAATTGTAATGCGAGTGCCTATATATTTATCTTATAATTTATATTAAAAAGGACTTCAAAAATAATTACTTAAGCCGAATATATTCTTCAAATGTCGTCAAAAATTATTTTGTTCTGATTCTGCTTTCTAATCATAAAAAAAATGTATTTCGTATGAATTTTCTTCTGCAGGCGTAATGCTACCAAATTTGACATAAATAATTTTTTGAAAATGCAAACATGCAACTATGGGCAATATTTTTATTTTAGTTTAGTAACTTAAAATTAACCGAAATTTCGGCATTCTTGTATGATAATTTTTGAAAATATTACTGCACCGAAACAATTTTTACATCATTGAAAAATTTTAAAAGTTGCTTTAAATAATATCGATTAAAAAAAAGGAATTATTTTTCTAAATTTTCTCAACTTCTCAAAATTTTTTTTCGACATTGACTTTTATTTTCCAACAACGTTCAAACCGTGTCCCAATATTTAGTTTCGTTTGGTTATATTAACGCCCCGTTTTGTAGCAACACTTGAGCTGTTTTATGACGGGCCTTACAATTTTCTATCGCGATCAGCTGACGAAGACGACATCTCAGCTGCCCCCCACCTCTCTAAACTTCTGCATTACACCAGCGGGAGCACGTTTGGTTCCGACGGATTTAACGAGCACCAGGCCCGCTTACACGATGGCTCTGCGGTGACATCGGGGCTCGAACCAGAAGCCCTCTGGTTCCGAAGACGAGATCTTGCCATCAGGTGACCGCGGCTCGATTTCGCATTGTTTCATCAAATGTTTAATCTTTTATTTTCTCTAAATGTTGAAAGCTAAAGTTTAAAAAAGTTTTACTTATTATTCGAAAAGATTGCATGAATTGCAGAACCCAGAAAGTCAATGCACAATTAGAAGATTCCTGAACAGTTACATCTCTAAGGTCTATATGATGTCATGAGATATGACTCCATTAGAGAGATATATGTGACAATAAGCAAAACCAGTTCAAAGCCATTCAAATATCACTTTTCTATTATTATCATAAAAGTATGCTTAAAAATACATTGTTTCGGAAATTATTGGAGATCCATCTTAAATTTAAGGTAATCAATATTCAAGTTCAACCAACTAGTTACCGAAGGAAGTTTGTTATAGCATATATTCGGGAGTTTTCAAATATATTTTTTAATTTTTAAAATGTTTAGAAATCATATTAATTCAATTCGTTTGAAAAAATAAATGACTCTTTTCTTTCTATTTCATACTCTACTTATACAGTGGTACAAATATTTGCAAAATTAAGAGCTATCTAAAAATGTTGCAAAACATTATTATTTTTTTTTTTAGAATTATTATCAGCATTTTTAAGCAAAACTTAATCTGAAAACAAATATTTACAAGCTAATATAATTCAAATATTTTATCATACTAATATACAAATAATAATATGAGTAAACTGGTTCTAGTTCTAAAAAAATGTTAGTCTTAATTCAATATAATTAATCGTTTATTTGCTGGGAGGGAAAATTAGAACATGACACAAGTATACTTCTTACAAGAACATAAACACCATCTCAATATATATCAAAAAATAAAAAAAAAATATGTTTGGCAAAAAAAAAAATCAGCAAAAAATTTATTCACATACAAAAAAGCAAACGATAAAAATTAGTAAATTAATATTTTCATAAAGCGACTGATTAAAGACATATTTTTTCTATCTAATGAGATATTTTTTATGACTTTTTTCTTCATTTCTGTTTTTTACATAACTATGAAGGACTTAATTAAATTAATAAACTCAAGTATGCATTTAACCAAATGGGAACTGATGCAGTTAATTTTTTTCGCTTAAAAGATTAAATAACCAGGTTGAATCTGCTGTAATGTTATTAGCCTAATAAATTTCCTTTATAAGAAGTATTTCTTTTATTAATTGAAATTACTCTCAATTGCCTATTCACTGTACTAAATTTGAGATTATCCATCGTTACCCATTGACCAATTAATTCATTCTGAATTATATTTTTCTAATACTGTTCTTTGAAAGTAGAAACGTATAATAAGAACTATGCTAATTTGAAATTGATAAGATTAGAGTAAAAATTAGGTTCATTTAATCATTGAAATGAGGAGAAACTATGCCTAAAAATAAGAATGACAAGATTAAACAACACATTGTTTTCCCCAAAATATTTATTTTTAATATGTAACAAGTTAATAGATATAATGTAATTAATAAATAAGTATTAAACATGCTCAATAAATCATACAGTAATAAATATAAAAGATTCTGTTAAACAATTAAAAATTATAATTGAATTAAAAAGTAAATTTTAACAAATAAACATTAAATGCTGCAATTGTATTATGAAACATGAAAATAAATATTTGTTCGCCTAACACTGCTGTAATAAACTAGTAGGAGTGTTAGTTATGGAATAATACTCTTTGGGAGGAATATAGCATTTTCACTGAATCTATCGCGTACTCCTTGGCGAGTTATATGGCGATTAATCTCTAGCATGCTGTTTATGGTATCCAAAAATTGTAGAGGGACGAGACTCTTTATTATGTGTTATGCCATGGATGAAAGAATGAGTTCAGTTTCAGGAACTACTTTTTATTAGCGGGTTAAGTTCCACGGCACAAACATTTAACACAAGCATATTGAAGAACAAGGCATAGAACAAATACACACGGCAAGCAAGGACAACACAAGAGACAAGAATTAGGAATCATGGGAAAACATGGCTCTTGATAGGTGGCTCTAGTAGCGCCACCTATGAAGAAAGGAGAAGGCAGTAATTGTAACCGCTACAAAATCGAATTTGTGTTTTAGATGCATTTTTTCCAACCGATTAAAATAAAACTTTGTACAAATGTTGTCCACAAACACCCATGCCAAAGTTGATATATTTAAACCATTTCATCTTTGTGTCATCATGATTATATGTTTCTATAAATAGACACTTAAAAGATCCATTATTGCATTTGACTCAAAATTTCAAAGGTATCTAATTTATTTTGGGTATTGAACTTTATTTTTCTAACTTTCTTCGTTTAGTAGTTATTGGACAGACAGACCTCCTCTGAATGGAATTTGCTCGAAATTTGACAGAAGTTTAGGAATTTGGTCCAAACGAATTTCATCCGTCAAGCTCAAAGCATTTTTATTTATCTTTGTCACATATCAGCAGACAGACAGACGGACATTTTCCAGAAATGTGTTTTTTGATTTTAGGAAGGTCTAAAACATGGAGAATCATCAAAATTTCGAGTTCAAATTTTTAGACGATTGCAATGCTTTCTATACACTTTGTATACCAGAATGTAAAAAAGACAACTCAAAAACTTACTTAAGTATTCGATACTATAAAGAAATAAAAAAAATTACGATTTTTGCTTTTGGTTTTAAATGAAACAAAATAAATTTCAATTATTTTCAATGATTCAACGTTCTGTTTGTAGAAAATTGAGTACACCAAACACATCGAATTATAGATTAATTCTAATTATTAATATTTATATTAGCAGAGTTTTAATCTATGTCATAGTTTATTGTTAATTCCTACATAAATGAGATTCATTTCTCGATTAAAAAAAGGAATAATTCGAAATTATTCCTTTACTATTGAGTTTCCCAATCTAATTTTGTTTCAGTTACTGTCCATTTACTACCTTACTAATTTTAGTAATTTTTAATTCTGAATATTTTTATCATAGTAAGAAATTATGCATATTTTACTTTCTCATACATGAAGCATATAGAAAGTATTGTAATTCAAAATATTCGAATTGATATTTTGAAGAATTTCTAAGTTTCAGACAACTTAGAAAATACAATGATTATGAAACTCAAAGAGCTAGATAGATAAAATTTGGTACACAAGATTAGCATCTGAAATAGGGATTGTAGCCAAATTTTGTATCAAATAAATCAGTCAAACGATCGACCGTTGATCTCACTTTCGTATGCACGTAAACGTAATAATTGATTTAATCAATGAAATTCGGTATGTTATCTCGTAATTACAACTTTATTAAATTATGGCATCAATCAAAATATGTATTTTCATGTTAGATAATTAATAATGCCATATTCATGCATTTATATTTTGTAGCTATCATTCTCCAATGCCATGCGAAGTATTCGCCCTATGTCCACAAATTTATCCCCGCGTTTTCGTAGAATATGTGAGAAAGTTTACGGGAGACAACTCCAGCTGTTTAACACTCCCTTAATCAAGTGGGTTTATTCCCAGCAAACAGTTATGGTCGTGCTGTATCTGTCAAATACACTAACAAGTATCTAACGTATGAGGCAAAATTTACGTTTGACAAATATTGAAGTGACATTTTAATAGGCCATTTTAAATGTCAAGATTTCTTATCTTAGAGATATTCAATATATTTTAAATAAGTTCATAACCATAGTTCTTCTTTAGCTAAATACATGTTGGCGCTTGATAACATGAAACTTCAATAAATTAATTTTACATTTTCAAAAGAAATTGTGTTCTTCATAACCATCCTATGTATGCAGAGAATTACATATTGATAAATTGTTGACATGAAGTGTTTATCAACCAAATTTATATTTCTGATCAATATCCAAGAAATCAGCTTCATAGATTAGGCCAGTATTTAGCAAAATCATTATTTATCTCATAATAGCAAGACATTTTAATCAATCTCTTTTAAAATTTAAAAGCACTTAAATGGCTTCATAACATTTGTATGTATCTCACAAAATTCATATTTAACGTCGTCCGTGAAATTTTATTTTAATGTGTGGCAAAACGATAGTATAAAGTTGCAAAAATAGATACTGTTTCAATTTTTAAACTTCGTTTAATTCTTTTTTAATAAATATCGTTTGCTGTTTACAAAAATGGATATAAATAAAATTAGTTCGAAACTATTTTATCTATTTAAAACTGGAATTTATATTCACTATCATATTTGAAACAATTTGGAGATTAAAAAAAAAGGTTTATGTTATTTTAATCGGATTATTTTTAGAAAGCGGATATGCTTAAATTACTTTTACAGTTGGAACATATTTTATTTGCACAATGAAACGATTAAATTCTCAAGAGAATTGTCTAATTAATCAGTTTTATTCATGCTAAAATTATTTAATGAGTCTTTATCCTTCTTTCTCTAAATAATCAGTTTCGTTAAAATGTAAATCCAGCGCTTTTTTTTTTACATTTTTACTTCTGGCTAATGCAAAGTAATCAGATAAAGATATTTAAGCAGCTTAACAAGTTATTTTTTTCACAGAAATATATATTTACATTTATGAATATGTAGAAATTGAAAGAGTTAAATATGTTATGAAAAATAGTCGTTTTACTTTCTAGCAAAAAATGTATATTATAAAGATTTTTGTTTGAACAATATTTCAAATTAATTTTTAAAACTTGATATATATGTTATAAATAATTTTAAATGTATATGTACTTAAATAAATTGTCTATTTCAAATCAGTTAGTAATTTTTGCTTTCTTGTATATGTAGTATAGAGAAAGTATAGTAATCGTCAAAAAATTCCCACTCAAAATTTTGACGAATTTATACGTTTTAGACTATTATGAGTTCGAAAAACTTATTTTTATAAAATGTCCAGCCTGTCTAATGGTGTCAAACATAATTCAAAAACACTTTTAGCTAGATGATTGGAATTTCATATCCGGTCTTTACACTTAGTTTATAGATTTCTATTAAATTTTCAGTAAAATTTTCAGTCAGAGGAAGTTTGTCTAAAACCGCCTGTTCGAATATAAATTAACACGATAACTACAAACCGAAGATAGTTAGATGGATAAGATTCGTACACGGATTTAACATTTATAGCTTAAACAACTGTCAAATTTTGAGCCACCTTCAACTGTCTGTCAGTCTGTACTTTCGGAAACATATAAACTTGATAATTCTAAAACGCAGTGACTTAAATATATCAAATTTGATATGTGATTTTGTGACTTAAGTGCAATTTAGTGTCAAATCGTTGTTCCAATCGGTTGAGAAAAAAAAAACATCTCTGAAGCACAAAATTGGTTTTCGAGTGCTTTTAACGGCATGGCAGGAATTAATCGCCAAAGATGATTCGATAGATTCAGTAAAAATGTTAAAGCCAAACCAAAAAGTTAATATTTCGTACCCATTGTACACCAATGCCATGGAAAACGTTCTCTATAATTACAAGTTTATTAGAGAGTATGCGAGAAGGTTTTGAGGAAACTACTTATGCTGGTTTTATTTATAATCTTTTTTAATGTAGTGAATTTAAAAATGTTTGTTTTATGCTGGAATTTCTCCATAAATAAAAACCAGCAGGACTTGTCTCCTTGAAACTTTCTCACATATTCTCCAAAAGAAAGATTTCTATCCCTTCTCTTAAGGTAAATTAATGACTTTGGGTAAGATAGAATGTCTTACACAGCATAGGCAAAAACTTTACGAAATATTGTTGCTTTGGGTAAATCTAATATTTTCACAGGATCTATGATGTGAATATGTATTTTGGATGTATTTATTAAAACCGAAGGAAATACAGTTATATTCAGAAACTCACATTCCAAATTTCTTTGACATAAGTCATTGTGTTTAGGATTTATTTCGTTTGCATTCATATGAAAGTTCAAACGGACGGACGGTCAATCCTTTCACTGATCCATTTCTAATTTTAAATCCCAAACCTATGTATCAATTTTTTCTATCTATCTCTTTTCTTTTCGCTGTTATCTATTTTAGGTGCTCTCGTACAGGCAGGCAGATAGTCTTCCTCTTGATGTATTCCTCTAGAAATTTGATAAAAATACATAAATACAGTTTTAAATTTTTGTTCTAAATTTTATCCTTCTAAGTGATTATTGTTCACTGACAAATATGAAGCTAAAAATCAGTTTTCCGAACTCAGGGAAATCCTAAACGTAGAGATTTGTCAAAGTCAGCTATTAAAATTTTTTGACGAATGCAATAGATTTTCTATACATCATGTACGAGAAATTAATTGATATTTCAAATTTGCCATCATCTATCATTAATAATACGCTATTTAATTTTGAATACACAAAAAAAACCAATTTATTTCATATTGAAAAAACTTTATTTGGTGTGTAAATGTCTGGTTAAAGGATCATTTTCTAAAGCGTTTTACCTTCAAAAACTTCTAAGAATTATTTAAATTTTATGAAAAGACTTCTCCCAACTTATGTTGAGAATACAAACAGATTACAAGCCAAGTGACATGCATAATCTATCATCCTAAGACGTGAGAACAGATTTGACTTATTTTACCTTAACTTTGAAAAAAAATTAAACATAACCTCAACAAAAACCAACGCGAATCGCTTAGCTAAGTGAGGATTAACTACTGTAGAAATGCTGGGCACATACAGATACAAACAAAAATTTCTGCCTGAGATGTACATCAACACTATTTTTCCAGAAAAACTTTCACAGGGAGCACTCAAGAATAATGCGAAAACGTCGAAGAATAAGAACTTTAAATGCTCTCGTCATTTTTCATGTTGTCGAGACACAAAGAATTGGTTTATGACTTCCAGCACGAAGCTTTGTGTCGCAGACAGTAGGCAAAAATCTTTTGATTCTTCTGTTTGCCTTTCTTTGCTTTTTTACATAAACGCGAACGCTTATTTTGCTCGGAGAAGAACATTTTTCATCGTCTTTAATTTCTTTGCCGAAGCACGTCTTTCGCGCCAAAAGATCTCTCCAGTGCGAAGAATGAACTCGGGCCAGCGTTTTATACTTTAGAAGAATAATCATGCGAAATTCCAAAATGTCGAAACGTGGTTAAAATTTGTTAAAGGACGAGAAAATGTTAGGATAAATAACTCTCCAGGAACTAAAACAGTAAGACTTTTTTTTCCTTCCCTGAAATTCCCATAGAAAAAAGAAGCCAAGAAATAACGAAATAAAAATGGTTAATACGAAACAATGTTCTAAAAACTTTGGGAATTTCGAAAACGAAAAAACAAATAAAAGAAAGATAATAAAATGAAAGTATCCCTCTGTATACTAACAGAAAAAGAGCCATTTTTTTCCTCTAATGTTTCTTAAAGACAATAGATAACTGATTCCAAGGAGAGGGTTAGGAAAAAAAGTTAGTATTTGGATATAAGCAGGAAATTGTGGAAAATGTTTCGACCCAAGTATGCTTAGAAATTCTAATATCTTTCTACTATTTTTGAAATAGCGTTGTTTCTCAACGATTGTAGCGAAAAAATGTAACAGTAAAATGCAATATCGAAAATAATGGATTTCTTTTTGAGAATTATGGTACATTCTTCATCTATACTTGTAAAAACACATAAAAATGATTTTGTTAATCACGTTTATTCCATAATGAATAATGCTTTCTCTGTGGCACTTTTCCTTAAATAATTATTTTTATATGATTGATACTTAGTAATTTCAACTATAGTTCCTTACTAATCAAATAATAACCCATCTGGGGATTTTTCCCTATTTATCTGTCAATAACCTTTTTCTGTGATTTCTATGATTTTTCTCTAACTTATAAAAATTGTACTATTGTTCTTAGCATACTTTCTAATGGTTTATTGAATTTATTTGTTCATATAAAAAATATAGCAATAGCATTACTCCACTTTTACCGTTTAAAATAAGATAGACTTTTCCATGCTTTTATCCATCTTTACTTCTTAGGTCTTCGTAAAAATTGTATTTTGCATGCAGCTTTTTACTCTGTTCTTGATGTAATAGAAATTAAATTTTTACACTGACACCTGACATTGAAATATTTCATTATTTTCAGCAATTTTTCATCATGCATTCGCTTAAGTTTAAATTAATTGGATATTAGAAAATGTCTAAGAACGAAATTGTGAAAAACTGATTACAAGATTCAGTAATAGTCATAAAAATAAATTACGAAATAAATTAAAGTTTACAAAGCAGAAAATAATATAAATAAAACCATATTAATAAACTAGTTTTCGTTTGCGTACAAAACTATAAAAATAATTTTTAGCAAACATTTTGAGATCGAAATAAATTCTTTAAAAACATGATGCGCTGAAACCAAACGATATTAAAATCAATGATAAATATTATTTATTAAAAAAGTTCTAAAATATTAACTAAAGATTAAAATGTTAAGTCCTAATTAATAAAAATATTTTCATGAGTCGTTCTCACAATTATAAATTCTGCTTTTGATCTTCAAGTTTTCATAAAAATAATTATTCTTTTTGTCAGTTGTTTTCTCGGAATTTTTCAAATTTAGTCCTCGAAAGCATTTTTATGTACAGTGACCGAGAAATATTTTTAATAAAAAATGTGTGGTCTACTTATCTTTGATACAGCATGAATCATTTTTAAGAAATTCATGATATAGTAGGGGAAAACATGACTTAAATAATTACGTCCCTGCTTTAATTTAAAAAAACTGGTTTTAATCTCTAACTACTAACTTTTTAAGGTACAGTTAAGGCAATTGCCTTTTTTGATGCTCTCATATACATTAGCACATAATATATAAATTCAAGAATGATATTTTATCTGTAATATTTCTTTATATTCTTTTATTTATTCTCATAAGATACAAATCCACGAAGACTCATTTTTGTGATTTTTGAACCAAACTTTGATTTCCTTTTTTATCTATTATTTTAACTTATCCGCTACAGTTTATAAAAGATGCAAGCAATTAATATAAAATTCTGGTTGGGCTATTCCTCTAATTCTAGAGCTCATAACCGAGAAATAAGATCTCGGTCTCGGTACCAAAAACTTAATTCTTTTAGAGAAAATTATTTTCTACTTGTTAGAAAGCATCAGTTAAGAAAGGGGGTTGCCAAATCAGGCATTAAGTCTCTGACCAGGGATCAAAGTTAGATGCTCGTTCCAAAACATGAAAAATGGAGGACCTTTGAACAAAATATCAATATAACTAAATTGAATTAAACTATTCTAGTTTGGAAATAATAGTGACATATGATTTAAACAGTCCAAGATGACAGCGTTTAGTAGTTCCATGGCAACAATTTTTAAACCTAAGCAAAAAAGATCATCTAAGTTTATTTTTCAGCTATCTGTTGATATAATTTTACTTACTCGTATATGTAGAATAGAAAAAATAAAGTAATCGTCAAAGAAATTCGAACTCGAGATTTTAACGAATCTCCATACTTTGGACCTTACTGACAGAGAGTTGTAAACGCCTCTCAGTCAATCTGACTTTCTGTGAAAAATATAAATCAAAAACACTTTAAGCTAGAAGGATGAAATTTGGTATGTTGTCTTTACACCAAATTTGTAGATTTCTATCGGATTTTTAGCAAACTCCTTTTAGAGGAAATCTATACATCCGGTTATTCCGAATGTAAGTTAATGTGTTAACTACAAAACGAATGGGATTGATAGATAAAATTGAAATACACCTTTAACATCTGTAGTGTAGACAACCGTCAAAGTTTGAATTAAATTCAATGAGGGATTGTCTGTCGGTCTATACTTTCAGAAATTTATAAATGCGATACTCGAAAACGCGATGAGTTAAATATATTAAATTTGGTATGGGATTTTGCGGTTGCTAGTGTAGCTGTTTAACAATTTTTTTTCAATCAATTAGGAAAAACACATCTAAAATACAGATTAGATTTTAGGATGTTATTAACCGCATGCCAGAGCTTTATCGACAAATAACTCCTCAAGGATGACACGATAGATGCAGAAAAATTTTAAATTCACTCCAAAGGATAATATTTCGTAATTATTGTTCACCAGTGCCATTTAAGGCATTATCTGGTATACACTTTTATTAGAGAGTGTGTAAGAAATTTTTGATGAAACATTCCAGCTGGTTTTAGTTAATATAAAACGGTATAAATTAAAAAATTCATTTACATATTTATACCTTGCACTTCAATTTTCTTCTGCAGTCAACCACCATTTAATTCATGTTAGCCATTCATAATAAGAAGTGTAAATGAAGAAAACATTTTTTTTTTAATTTCTACATTATACAAATGTTTATACCTATAAAAATGTGTGTGTTTATACTTGCCTTTTATACTTTTGATTTTATGACTCGTATAACTTGTCACTTACAATTTAGTCATTAAAAGCACGCGACGAGTCAAGCTCAATTTTATATCAGAAGGAATTAATTGATGGTATATAAATATAAATATTTGATTTTTAATTTTAATTGATTTATTTTTGATTGCCTTCTAAAAATTGACTTGAAACAGAACATCGAAAAAAAATGAAGCCTCTTGAAAGCGTCTGTATGTTCGAAAGAGAAAAACTCGAGAAATACTTAATTGATATTGGAGATATATGTACCAATTTGTAGGTCATTTATTGAGGAAGGTTTTAGTATATTCAAGTCATATCAAAATTGAAAAAGGAGTTTTGTAATTGAGAATTTAATTATTTTAATTACTACGATTCGCGCATGCGTAAAACATCACTATCTGTGCTTTGCACTTATCCGCACATGGGCGAAAACCCCAAACTGAGCGTGCGCAAATAGTAAGAGTTGTGGTATGAATATGCGATACGTTTCTTTGTTTACTTCTGATTTTAAACAATGATTCAAAACTCGTTATGTCCAAAAAAAGGAAATCCAACCTTGACCGAAGCACATTAAATACCTAAACTCTTCGTTTGTTGCTCGATAATGAAATTGTAGAGGAAAGAAATGTTCAGTTAGCGAATATCAGAGAAAGAATGTCCCCACTTGGAGAAGGAGTCTTCTGTTGAGCGAAGTAACCGTCTCTCATTAAATCACACTGCAACTGATTTACAGAGATAGAATGAAGCAGAATTAAGTACTGTTAAGTATAACTTTATACTTTTAAAGGTAATTTTTCCTCTTGGATTTTATACCACGGGTAATGCTGTGCAGGTACTGCTAGTTACAATATAATTCGTTTATTTTATTGCTTAAGTACAATTTTACTGAATTAAAATTACAATGATATTCTAAATTTCAAAATATTTCTCCACATTATTTATTTTTACTTGATGGCAATCGATCCTCACGAAGAAAGCATTTTTCATCGCGCTGAAACATTTTTTTTTTCTTGTCAAAGACTTCAACGCTCAAAAATTTTTAGTAAAAAAATAAACAACGTCACCATTTTCTATTTCAGAAAAATAATCATATAAAATTCCAAAATGTCGAAAAGTGGTTAAAATTTGTTTAGGAAAGAACATATAAGGATAAATAACTTCAGAAACTAAAACACTAAGATTTTCCTTCTCAAGGCTCTTTCAGTAAAAAAAAATAATAGAGGGAAAAAAATGGTTAAAACAAAACAGCGAAAGTGCTCTTAAAACTTTGAAGAATTCAATAACTAAACAAACAACAAGCTAGATAATAAACTGTGGGGATCCTTTTTTCATCTAGCAAAAAAGGGTCGTGTTTTCTCTTATGCTTTTTAAAGACAATAGATAACTGATTCTTGGACAAGAAACAGAGACAAAAAAAGTGCTCCGCGTTAGTGTCTAGATATAAGAGGGAAACCATGAAAAATTTTTCTAGCTTCAGTTTCTTGGGCAATGCTAAGACCTTTTAGTTACTGATAAGAAAGTGGAGTATTTTGGTCGTTAGAATGATAAAAATTGACGAGTAATGGCAATTTTCCATTATTTTTTGTGTCAGATGAATGGGTTATAGGGTGCTTTTATTAAAGAGTTTTGCAGAAAGTAAAGGAGTCGTCGATATTTCATATTCTATAATAAAAACAATTATATGAGTAAAATCAGATTATAAGATTTTCTGTTGAAATGTGTATAATAATAGATTAGGTGTGCAATTTATTTTGTGAATCAAATTACTTTTATTTGAAATATTGGAACGCTTTCAAAAATTTAAACTGGTCTAACACATGAATTTTAAATTAATTCCTTTAGGATTATTATCAGTGACAAATCAAATGATATTTATGCTATACCACATTTTTTTTTATCTTCTTTGCTATAAGATTTAAATGATAAAACATTAACATACACTAAGCTTTCTCGGGGCAAACTACCTTCTAAGCAAAAGCATTTGAAATTTTCTGTTGAGGGGCAAAATTATTCATATTTGAAATTTATAAATAATTTCAAAAAAAAAAACTAAACCAGAGGACGTAATCTCTCCAAATTTTTCACACGTGCTCGTTAATAAACATGTGATACAAAATTTTCACCGGGGTTCGTTTGGATAGTGGAAGTTATATGGTGTGGAGAACGCTCAATAATCAGACGGCAATGGAAAAAGAAATAACGACGTTTATTTACACGAAGACACACACAGGACAGCACAAAAGCGACAACTATATACAGCACAGAAGACGATTATCTTCACCCGAGACGTGTAGCATACAACCAGAATCTGCTGCAGACAGTAGCGCACAGCTCAGTTCAGCACGAGCTTGTCTTAGTCGCTTCCGACTACTCCGTCTTCTACTTCTCCGGCTCTGACTCGGATTACTGACTTGACTTCCGTCGATTCCGCTTACTCTTCCTCGACCACTCCATCCACTCTTGACCACTGGCTTTTCCGCTCCGTCTTCGGACTACTCCGTCGTCCCTCACTACTGGCTTCGTCGTCTCCACTCCGCTGCTCTCGAACTCGGACTACTGGCTTCGTCGTCTCCCTGGCAGCGGCGGTCGCTTCCTTTTATAGGTCTCAGGAGGCGGGGCTAGAAGCCTCTCAACCAATCAGGAACGTTCGAGGCGTATCTCGGTTCCTACTGGACGGATCGGGAAAATTCTCGAAGTTTCGGGTATTATCTATTTTGGCGCCAAAGTCGCCAAGCTCTGGGACCTCCGACGCGCTAGTCCCATTCAGATGACTGTAAAACTTTCTTTCTATTGATGGAACAAACTATGCTGGGAAGCCGAATTGCAGGTTTGTAACACATGCTATGTCAGAGAATTCCTTGCATGATACTAGCGTACTATAATTACATATTGGCGTGAATTCAACATTTTCACCGAATCTATCATGTTAGTGGCGAGATATTTGGCCATTAATCCCTAGCATAAAGTTTTTTTTTTTTTTGTCGCGTGACTATTTAAGCCAAATTTTGCTCAGTAGCTTCTGAGGGTAAAAACCCCTGCTTGCCCGAGGCAGAAGTCCGACCTCTAGCTCAAATGAAGATAGCACACACACACTCGCTTGCACAACCCCTTTTTACAGGGAGGGGGGGCTCATTCACGCACCTCACAGAGAGAACACAAGGAAGAGAACAAACCATTCCCGAACCGGGACTCGAACCCAGATCACGGGGAAGACGAGCTACCTCTATGCCAGGACGCCGGCTAAGAAGTTAATAGTATTCAAAAATAAAATTTATGCTTTAGACTCGTTTTTCTCAGTCGATTGAAACAAGTATTTGACACAAAACTGAGTTTGTAGTCACAAAATTCCGTATTTAATGTGATATATTTATTTTATTGCGTTGTTGAATTGTCATACTTACATATTTCTGAAAGTACAGAGTGACAAGCGGTTAATCCGTTGTTGGATTTCGCTGAAAATTTGACAGATATCTATACTATAGATGTTAAACCTGTGTACTGAATTTTATTCGTCTAGCCCTCTCCGTTTTGTAGTTATCGTGTTAACATATATTCGAACAGCCGGACAGACAAACTTCCTTTAAAGAGATTTTTCTCAAAATTTGATAGGAATCTGTCAATTTAGTGCAAAGGCCGTATTCCAAATTCCAATGCTCTGATTCAAAACGTGTTTGTGTTATCTTTGTCACATACATATTCCAAGACAGACAGACATACATATTCCAAAAATGTGTTTTTACCAACTCAAAGAGATCGAAACGGTAAATATTCGTCAAAAATCCAAGTTAGAATGTTTTGACAATTACTATACTTTGTATACAAGAAACGTGAAAGTATTTAAAATTTTCTATTGGTGAATAAAATTATTCATATTTGAATTCTATGGCTAACTTTAAAAAAAAAGACATTGCGAAACATTGTAGTTCATTAACATTTAATCATTGATGCAATATTTCGACGTTAAATAATAAGCGTACGATTGCGCAAGACCGCATGGTATTTTTTATATATAAAATATCTAAATATAATCCGCTATTTTTATACCATATATTTTACTTTCTATGACATAAAAAGTTATAAAAGAAGAAACAATCATTATATAAGCGATGCTGACGCAAATATTTTTTTATCAGAATGAGCTTGTAGCTTAATTTAAATGGAAAAAATTATTCGTATTTAAAATCTATGAATAATTTCAAAGTTCTTTTAAAAAATGACACGTAAATTGAAAAAAAAAATCTTCTTACTAAATTTCGAAGTAATAACAAGCACCATAATAAAACTGTAGGAATCCTTTTTTTATGGAAAGAAAAAGGGCCGTGTTTTCGATTACACTTTTTTTAAAAACAATAGTGAACTACTTAGATGAGTTTAGTTTTAGCTATATTTACATCCCGATTTGAAGCAACACTAGGGCTATTTGGGGATGGACCTCGTAATTTTGAATTGCGGTCAGAAAACGAAGACGACACCTGAGCTTCACCCCCTCTCCAAACTTCCACGCTGCACCAGCGGGAGGACACTTGGATTTATCGTACTCCAACCCCTCTTACACGACGGTTCTTAGGTGGAATTGGGTATAGAACCCGAAACCCACAGGTTCTGAAACCGAGATCAGGCCACCGCGGTCCTACTACTTCACCCCCTCTCCAAATTTCCGCACTGCACCATCGGGAGGACGCTTGGATTTATCGTACACCAACCTCTCTTACACGATGGTTCTTAGGTGGAATTGGGTATAGAACCCGAACCCCACCGGTTCTGAAACCGAGATCAGGTCACCGCGGTCCTACTACTTCACCCCCTCTCCAAATGTCCGCACTGCACCATCGGGAGGACGCTTGGATTTATCGTACACCAACCCCTCTTACACGACGGTTCTTAGGTGGAATTGGCTCTATAACTTGAAACCCACCCGTTCCGAAGCCGAGACCAGGCCATCGCGGTTCTACTACTTAGATAAAAATGAAATATTAAAAAAAATTCAAAATAACAATAACGATGTGAAAACTTTTCCATATCGGTTTCTCAGACAGTACAGAGACATTTTAGCTACTTAAAAAATCAAAGGATTCTTATCGTTATTATGATAAATGTATAAAATAATGGCAATTTTTTCATTATTGTTTTGTGTCATATGAATGCGTCATATAATTGCTCTGCTTTTTTTTTACTACAACAAATATTTCTAGTATGTTATTTTCTACATTATTAAAATTGTAATAAAAGTAGTTACCAGTCATGCAACAAATTTCCCTAATCCAAATCTGTGTTGAAGCAAATAACTTCCACGGGCAAAAAAGTTTCATATTTAAAGTAAAAATATAATTTTAAAAAATTAAACTGGGATAAAAATGCAAGAAAATTAAAAGTTCAAACAACAAACAGTTCATATTAAAAATGGATGAAATTTGGTATGCACTATTTTCATAAAATTGTTAATGCTTATGAAAATTTCAGATTAAATCTGTCACCAAAATGCTAGTAGGTGTAGACATATAAACCATAGAATTAAAAAAAAGTGATCAAGCAGAAATTCTGCGTTCCGGTTCAAACTGAAATTGTAAATACCTTCAGAGTTCATAACAAATTGGCTGTTTACGAATACATTGGCTGTTTACGAATTTGTTATCTCCTTTTAATGTGAAAAAGATTACTCAAAAAAAGGAATGTGTTTATTTTTAAGCCCCCCGGTTTTACTTGGTGATTTACAGATTGCACCAAGATTGCCAGACTCCGTTATACATAAGATGCCAAGATTCCCTCAAGACGGCCAAGCTCCATTACGCAGAAGAAGTAATGCCACCAAGAGAGCCAACTCTAACAGATTTACTTGGAGATTTTGCAAATACGCAAAGGCCAATATAAGATGCAGAGATTATAACATTGTCGAGTTTACTTGGTGGTTTTCAGATTAGTCTAGATCAGCAAGTTAAAATATATAAATATAAAATGACAAAATTTTGCATTTTTTTTTTTTTTTTTTTTGCAAATGCGAAATATAAATACAACGATTTGCATTTTTTTATGATTTATCGTGAAGTCTGCAAAAATTAACAAATACCCTCAAAAACGCAAAATCCTTGATGAATCAGATTTAGCCTTTGATCTTTATATGAAAATTGAATATTTATAGAATTTCGGACATAAAACATAAACATATACAAGTCTGCTTGTTTTCTTATCCATGTGTTTAGGAATACAGTAATGAGGAAACAATCTCTTTAGTTTTATATATTGCCGCATTGAAGAAAGACAGTCGAATCTCCATGGCCGAATGGTCATGGCACTGGTCTCATCATCAAGAAACCTGGGTTCGAATCCTGCTAGAGACAATGCGATTATTAGTATAAGTAAATACTTAATTCGTTGATTTTATGTTTTCTTTATTTCATGTTCCAGAAGATACTGGACATTTCTTTAGTTTACGAGACAAGTGTTCTGGACTTTTCTTAC
>JAPMOR010122521.1:0-10649 GCA_026543865.1 Argiope aurantia | reverse complement strand
TTCATTGTATAGGGATTCCATAGGTGCCACTTTATTCACTAATCTCTCGGAAGAACAGATAAAAGATCCGGTATTGGTAAAAATAATACGAGGCCAAAAAAGCACCAAAACAAGTAGGCTGGGAAACTTTGAATTAGTCGAAGGAGTCCTCTACAAGAAGAATTTTGATCCGTCCGGAAGGAAATTCCTACCAGTGATCCCGAAGCATTTACGGCTCAGTATTCTAGAATCTCTCCATGACGACCCTACGGATGGACATCTAGGATTCACCAGGACTTATGATAGAATAAGAAAGCGATTTCATTGGCCAGGTTTGTACAGAAATGTTCGAAGATATGTGATGCACTGCCGAGAATGTCAAAGGAGAAACTCTATTCCTCAGAAGTCACCAGGTCGTCTCGTGCCTATTCCACCAGCTGCGGCTCCTTTCCATCGCATTGGAATCGACCTTCTAGGACGATTTCCAAAATCTGACGACGGCAACAAATGGATCGTAGTATGCACCGATTATTTGACACGGTACGCAGTTACCAGAGATTTACCGACGGCGGAAGCTACACAAATAGCCAAATTCCTACTAGAAGATATAATCCTGCAACATGGAGCTAAACGAGTTATCATTACAGACCGTGGTCAAGTATTCCAGTCCAAGCTGGTGTCCGATATTAATAGACTGTGCAATATCACTCATCGAATGACTACAGTCTATCATCCGCAAGCAAATGGCCTCACAGAGCGATTTAACAAAACTCTAGCAGATATGCTTCCTATGTATGTTGATGTCGAACAGAAGAACTGGGACCAGATATTGCCATTCGTCACATTTGCCTACAACACTGCCAAGCAAGACACGACAGGTTTTATGCCCTTCTACCTACTACATGGGCGAGATGCTGAAACGCCGTTGGATACTATGTTTCCTCTCTGCCCCAAAGAGTTCAGGCAAGAAGACGATTATGTTAGTCATCTGATCAATATGTCAGAAGAATCGAGGCAATTAGCTCGTGCACGAACTCTCGAGGCTCAGCGGAAAGATCGCCGGCATTATGACTCCAAACATCGGATAGTGGCATACGAACCAGGGGATTTAGTGTGGATTTTTATTCCAGTTCGTAAAAAAGGGCTTTCCGAGAAGCTCCTCAAGAGGTACTTCGGCCCTTATCAAGTTTTGAGACGGTTGTCCGACGTCACTTATGAAGTAGCCAATTTCGATCCTAATTCTAAAAGGCGGAAACCAAAGGAAGTTGTCCACGTTTTACGCATGAAGCCATACCATGACCCAGAAGAACAAGACAACCAACATTCTTATAAAATAATGGAGGTTCCGGAAAGAGACATTTCTCAAGAGACTACTGACCGTGAAGACATGACAACTTACACTGCCCTGTGACTCGATCGAGAGCTAGAGCCACACAATGAAATGTCATAACATCGAGACGCTGTTCTTCTAAGGAGGGAGCAATGCTGCATTGAAGAAAGACAATCGAATCTCCATGGCCGAATGGTCATGGCACTGGTCACATGATCAAGAGACCTGGGTTCGAATTCCACTAGAGACAATGGGATTAATAGTATATGTAAATACTTAATTCCTTAATTTTATGTTTTCCTTTATTTCATGTTCCAGAAGATACTGGGCATTTCTTTAGTTTAACAGACAAGTGCTCTGGACTTTTCTTACTGTCTCCTAAAGAGTATTCTGGAACTTTCTCTGTTTGTATAAAAGCAGAAGATTTGTCAGTTACTGTGTTCTGAGTTCAGAGTTCAGTTAATAAATTGGTTTAGCTCTACCTCTTGTATGTGTCATTGAGTTCTACGTGACAATATATATGTGTGTGTATTTGTAAAGCTCATTGCCACAAATTACTTAGATAATTTTAATTATGTCAGACGATATTTGGGTTCTAACCCTGTAATTGTCAGGATCAGTCGTCTTAAGGCCAGCAGAGTAAAATGTTCAAATAATAGCAGCGAAAAATGCATGTGACTGGTGCTTATAAAATGTTGCAGGTCGAGAAGACTTCTTAAAAACACAGACTTTTATTTCTTGCGACAAACAAACATTTAATACATTATAAAATATCACACCGACACAAAAAACGAACACAAGTTTTAAAAAAAAATCTGAATCAATCAACGTCTAAGCATGCGCGCACACGTGCTTCCGCTCTTAGATAGAGTGAAAAAAACATTTGCATAACATTTGTATAAAACCGTTAAATAACATTTTGCATAAATAATTGGGGGCATCCTTTTATTTCATTTGATAAATCGATTCGAACGGGGTTCGAATCATCAACAGTTTGTGTACACGCATTCGGATGGAAAGAAAAACCCAATATGAAACGAGCATCCTATTTCTGCTAACAAATTAAATAACGAATTTTTACAAAAAATGGCTTAAAAACACTTAAATGATTTAATTAATTATAAAAAGTTTTATTATTTATAAAAAAAGATTATATATTGTATACGGGTTTTTAAAAATATAATCTTAAGTACAAAATAATGTGGTAGTTTATTTAGATAGAAAAACATATATGCATGCATAAAATTACCGATTTAAAAATCGTTCTCAGAAACGAGAGTGGTCTTGGATCAGTTCCAAAATATAAAATATTGAAAATTCTTTGCAACACAAAATCTCTATAATGGAATACAATTTTTCGGTTTAATGAATAAAGACTTTTAGCATCATACTCAGTTTTTTCCTATGTTACTAATCACTATAATTTGTTCCAAATGAACGATTACCAGTATTCCTACGACTAATATGCATACGATTTTTCGCGTGCAAGAAATTTTTGACAATAACCAAGCCAAAAATATTTACTTTAAGAAAGTCAAACTATTCAGTTTCGAATAGATAAAAAATTTTACTAAAAGAGTGTTGTTAAAGTATTACTAAAAATAATTCTAAAAAGCGCGTTTTAGCAATAAAAATATTTCTGGAAAAGAAGTACTAAGAGAAAGAATAACTATAGTCTGGTAAATTAGTTTCAAAATGAAAATATAAAGATTCGGTTGAGATAAATTCTCTCTTTTAATATAATAACGGTTAAATGTCATTTGTAAACTGTTATACGAAAATGCCTTCAAAATGCTTTACATAGAGGAACGATTGCTGAATAGAGCATTTAGTTACTTCTTAGGAGTAAGGAATTTTTTTTTAATTTTAAAGGCATTTTTAATTTGCCAAAAATTAATCGAAATTTTAAAGTTTACCATAAATATCTTTGGAGGATATTATTGTACAAAAACTAAACTAAAACCTTTTTAAAAAATTTTAAGGAATAGCAAGTATATTTCTGTATATTTTATCACTAATTTAAATAAATTTTCCAAAATTAGTTTTAAAATTAGGCTTGTAGCTTTGTATATCATTTATATAACCGTATGTAACAAAATTAAAAATAAATTTGTGGAGAAATATTGTGAACATTTTAATTATTCACTTATTATTAAACATAAATAAATATTGCATTTTTTTTCATTTTTTTATTTTACTATTATTTTTACTTGTTTTAAAACACTGAATTTTTTAGAATTGGATAGCATTTTTGGGTCTGAATTCGGCGTTTATTTTGAGTAATGTAAAATTCGTTATTCACAGAGCCCGACGTTTGCTAAAATAAAGCCGAATGAGAACAAGACAAGCGAATCAAATTTAAAGGAATTCCATATCGTAGTGTTTTGGACTAGAATTATGGACCTCTTTCAATTGTTTAGTAAGTTAAGACAAATATTATTATTATCTTACGGATGCACAGTTTCCAATCCACAGTTTCAAAACAGGAAGGTTTGGTTTTTATGTAGTAAAAACAAAAATGGAGAACTTATCAATCTTAGAATTAAAAAAAAAAAATTAAAGCCAAAAAAGGATCAATTTATTTTTCTTGTTCATTTGTTTGAAAAGTCTTTGGTTACCAATGGAGTCAATACAAAATTTCGAGGAATTTTAAATTCTTATTTTTATATTAATTACTTCTATTAACTAATTTTATCAATTCTTTTTATCCATTATTTATTATTATTTATTTAAGATATTAGTGTTTGAATATTATTTACTCGAGATAAATGATAAATTTCAGATAAATATTATTATTATCTTGCAGATATACAATATCGTGTCCACAGATTAAAAACATAAATGTTTGATTTTTATAGAGTAAAAAACAAAAGTAAAGAACCGATCAATCATAGAATTATAAAAAAAATTAAAGCCAATGAAGAATTAATTTATTTTTCTTGTTGATTTGTTTGAAAAATCTTTGATTAGCAAGGGATTCAATACAAAATTTCGAGGAATTTTAAACTTCTTATTTTTATATTAATTATTACTATTATCTATTTTTATCATTCATTTAGTATTATTTATTTAGGAAAATAGTGTTTGAAAATTGTTTGCTCAAGATGAATGTTTTAATAAAAATTTTCAACTTTCTGTACTAAGGTCGCGTATCAACTTAGCATCACTCTTTGAATTACTTTTCTGTTTAAAACAGGAATTCTCTTTAATTTTTAGAATGCATGTAACAAATTAAAACGACAGCTTTTACTAACGACTCCGTTCGAAGACGGTCGGCACCCATCTTTACCAAAATACCCCCCCACACACATAACTTCTGCGCTGCAGTCGTATTTGCCATTATCTCTCCCCCCCCCCCCCATTCTCCGCAAGGCTCTCCAGGCGAGCTGTCCTGGCACAGTCGCTGAAAAATTACCCAGATTTGCACCACTCCAAGCCAGCTGTTCCAGAATTCGCCGTTTTCCTTCACACTTCAACTCAATGACCTGTTCATAAAATATATTTTATTATTCCAACTTGAAAGAGAACTTCAGCAAAGAGGATAGACAGTGCCACATTTTAACCACGTGGCCTCTATTGGATTTGATTCCTCGACGATGGACTGCCATCTTCGAAGCGAAGAATAATGTGGGTAGAAAATGACGTTGGCATTCTATTGGAGTCAAGAATAGGCCAAAAGAAAAGAATACCATCCGGCTTGTCGGACAATAAGGAAAACGAATGGTGCCGTTTTGTTCCACTATTCGACGTCGGGCAAGCCGTTTGTCTCGCTTAATGCCCCAGAAAGCGACGGCCACCCCGGGACGCAACACACGCCAAAAGTATGTAATATACCAGTCTTTTCCCTTTTGTCTTATTGTTTTCACGCCAGAAAGCCATTGTCAAACGATGACGTGAAAAAGTAGTTGAACACGGCGAATAACCTATCTGTAGCGGTATGGGATCTTGGAATATACGGGTTTTGGGTTTCTTTTATTTGCCAGCATGTAGTGGATTGTGAAATGTTTTTATTAAATTTGCGAGATGTTGGATTCCTTTTATCATATACTTATTGTCAAGTAATTCTTACAGTGTGACGGGTAATTTTTAGATTTTCAACTTTTCAGAATATATCAAATTTAGTTCCAATAACGAATAAAGAACTAGCATAAATAACTTTACAAAAATATTTCCTTTTAGCATTGCATTATATGCTTATAGCGATATTGTAAGTCAAGCAATTCTTATAGTGTGATGGATAATTTTAAGATTTTTAACTTTTCTGAATATGTCAAATTTAGTTCCAGTAAAAGAAAAAGATCTAGCATTATTAACTTTACAAAAATATATATATTTTTTTTTAATTTGCCAAACCAGTGACTGTTAAATTAAGACGAATAATAACATGTATTAGAAGGACAGCAAAATTCTTAAAAATTTATGATAATAATACATATTTTATTTCAAAAATTGTTTTTCCCCAATTACCATGCTTCAATTTACAACCAAACTTTTTCATTTTTGTATCAGGAGAAACGAAAAATAAGAAACCATTAAGATTCAAAGATTACTCATAAGGATGCTATAATGGGTTATTTAAAAATGGGTACTTCTTAATAAAAAGAAATGAATTTATAAAATATTTTGATATTAATATATAACCATTATTTAAAACATAAACTAATGAATAATTTACAGTTTCCTTTACATTTTCTTCTATACAAAGTATACAGAAAGTACTACAGTCATCAAAACATTGGAACTCGCGATTTTGACAAATTTCAGTTATTCCTGAATCTGAAAAACTCATTTCTGGCCATATTTCTGCCTGCGTGTGAACTTTGTAACACAAAAACGCTTTGACCTACACGACTGAAATTTGGTATATGGAATCATGACACACATTTGCAGATTATTATTAAATTATAAACGTAATTTATTCACAGGAATTAAGTCTGTTAGGCAATTATTTTTCAAGGGAACTCAATAAATATAAAATGGAAAGAGATATGCAAATAAAAATTAATTCACAGATTTAACATCTTAAATATAAATATTTTAAAATCCGTCAGACCTTTTACCGTCCCTCGATCTGTACTTTCCATATATATAAACGCAATACCTCATAAATGCAATGATTAAAATCAATGAAATTCGATATGTTATCTTACAACTACAGTTGTAATATTGTGACAAATTTTGATGCCAATTGACTACTAAAAACATATCCGAAACACAATACCTCGTAAAACATTCACAATTTCACCATAACTGCAAATCACAGATATGTGATACAAAAAGTAACAAGAACTATGGACAATGCATTCAATCGGATTCTTTCATGAATTCGTACTTCAAAAAAAAAACCCTACCCACCAGCAATGCTAAGCAACATAATCTCATCACCACTGGATTTTAGGACATTTTAGATGACATTAATGACTTAAATCCAAAATCATACTGGAATCAACAGATTGCTCTTATATTCCTCCATTACAAAAAATATTACCGTGATCATAAATCCCACACATGGATTCAAACAAAGCTTAAAGAGTTATATTCGTATCAAAATCGTTTGACAAAATATAAAATTAATCTATCTTATACTTATTAAACAGTCTTTTCTCATCAATACATCAACAATTTTAAGCTATAATTATTTATTATTAATATTATACCAGTCCTTTTAGGTTGTATCAACATCTTAAAATTAGAACCATAAATACTTTTTCTCCTTTCAGACTCATTATTAAATCCTCAGTACACGTCCTATGTTATCTGCTTCATAATGGTCAGGGAAAAAAGGTCATGTTTACATCATCAATTCTAAGCTGCACTTATTTATTATAAAAATTACAGCAGTCCATTTAGGTTGTTTCAGCATCTTAAACACAGAATCCTAAATAAATTTATTTCCCTTCAGACATATCATTAAATTATCAATGTATTTTCTAAGTTATTTGCTCCATGATGGTCGGTAGACATGCATAAAAAAAGACATCTTTGCATCAACAATTCTAAGCTATATTTATTTATTATAAAAATTATTATAGTCCTTTCAGGTTGTTTCAACATCTTAAACATATAACCATAAATAATTTATTTCCTTTCAGACTTATCATTAAGTTATCAATGTACTTTCTATGTCATTGGCTCAATGGTGGTCTGAAGCAATGCACAAAAAAAAGTCATCTTTGCATCCACAATTCTAAGCCGCATTTATTTATTATTAAAATTATAATAGTCCTTTTAGGTTGTTTAAACATAGAACCATCAATAATTTATTTCCCTTCAGGCTTATTATTAAATTATCAATGTATTTTCTATATCATTTGTTTCATGATTGTCAAATGGCATGCACTCTTAAATCAATTACCATTTCACCAAGACTGCAAATCACACACATGAGACACCAAAAAAGATCAAAAAGTCACACTCGTGACAAAATCATTTGACAAAATAGAAAATTAATCTATCTTATACTTATTAAACAGTCTTTTCTCATCAATGTATCAACAAGTCTAAGCCGCATTTATTTATTATTAAAATTATAATAGTCCTTTTAGGTTGTTTCAGCATCTTAAACTTAGAACCATAAATAATTTTATTTCCTTCCAGACTTATTACTAAATTATCAATGTACTTTCTATGTTATATGTTCCATGATGGTCAGATGGCATGCACTCTCAAATTAATTACCATTTCATCAAGACTACAAATCGCACACATGGGACACAAAAAAGTCCATCCGTGACAAAAGATATCGGCATTATACTTTATCTAGTCCTTCAACTTCCAAAATATCCATTTCTTATCTATCCACCAACAGCCCCAGCAACACCCACTCATTACCAATGAATCATGAGAACATTCAAGATGACTTCACCAACTTAAGTCAAAAACCATATTGGGATCAACTGATTAACCTAGTGCTCACTCTTCCGCCCTTATCTCTTACAAAGGGGGGGAGGAGGAACAACCGGATGGTAATCGTCTGGTATCCCCGTCGTCGCGTGAGAATCGTTTTCCAGTACAATGCAACCCCCTCACGCCACCCAGAAATGAGATCCTCCACGCGATGCCCAACTGATTGATCCTACCTCTATGTGCGAGGTAACTATTCATTAAGCTATTCTCTTTCTTTTTTTCCCTTGTCCTTTTTCTGTCTGTCCTCTTTCTGCTGTTCGAAGGAAGAAAGACACGGCTACCTTTATTAATGCGGAATCGATACGCTTAGAAGGGTATGAGTCTTCATTTGCATTTGTATTAATACGTCTGGGCGTGACAACAGTTGTCGCCAGAAATTGATGGCACTCGCCAAATTAAAGAAATCTCGGTAAAGACTTTGGCGGTAGTTTTGGCAGCAGAAATTAAGCCAAGATAATTCATTCTAAGAACAGGAGAATTAAAAAAATGGTGACTTCAAGAAAGAAAAGAAATACATAGTATTTGGTCACATTTGCAGTATTAACTTGATTATGTTTTGAGCTAGATTAATTGATAAATTTCGTAAATTAAAGTAAATTTATAGACTTTGGTGGTTGTTTGATGGACGACATTGAGAATTTTACAGATGAATTCTTACATTGAGAATTTTACAGAATTATTCAAAGAAGTAGCATTTTATTATTATTATTATTGTATCGAACATATAATCTTTTAAGACTAAATAAAATATATCTTTCTTCACAAATTAAATATAAATACCCCATTGAGGATGAATAAAATTAATCTATTCATTTTTGATGATTATATTCTTTAACTTGGCATTGGTACAAATCCAACGGACATATAATGCATCTGCATGTGTTTTCCTTTATTATATTTACTGTCTTGGGCCTTTGACAATATAAAAACTTGTATTTGTGTGATGGTCACTTATTTTGTTTTTATTATCTTTCTAATTATCGATTAAAAATTCCACAAAAATTCAATTATCTGGAAACGATTATTGAGCACCACTTAAAAGTTTTTATTTCATTTCTGTCAACTATATAAAAGAAGCATAATATCTAAGAATACATGAAAGAAATCGTTCAACACTCTATTTATTGAATATTAAATTGAAGAACTCAACTTTTAACTATGAAATATCTTTAAGCGTGATTCATAATATTACAAGAGGGAAATAAATGATAAAGTTTTTCCTAATAAGAATTAAAATGCTTTATATAAACTTTTAATTAATGCAGTTCGATTTTATAAATTAACTAATATTGTTAATAAAAAACATGCACACAATATCACAGTGTCTATTGGATTTTTTTTTCTAATAAAGTTTTTAAAATGTCGCCACACTTAATAGAAGTATTCCACTAAGCACAGGTTTTTCAAATTTGGAAAGAGGAAAAGTCGACATAGCAGTCACATTTTTATTGGATTATTAACGGTGAATTTCTAAAGAAAAAGTGTCTTTAATTTTCATCTTAATTTTAAGTAGATGTTTAGCACAAAAGATTAGCAATTTTTACAAAAAAGATGCACAAAGTATTATATTGTCTAATAACCAAATGTGAAGAGTTTCGCTTAATTTGTTCGGATGGTTCAGATGTGTATATATTAATAATTAAAACATTATATGAAAGTAATTAAGGTATTAACTTCATTCATCAATGAAGTGAAGTTAATATCTCAAGCAAATACACAAATATGTAATAAGAATTCCGAAAGCATAAGCAATATAAGAGAAAATCTGAAAAAACATTGATAAAAAATAATCGGAGTAAAAAAAATAGAATCAATGTAAACATCAAATAAATATTTACATATATAACACATTCATATGGATAAAAAAAATCTTAGAATGCAAGGCATGCAGATACACATAGACATAGACCCCGAAAAATGCAATATGATAATGCTCTCTGCCTGGTTCTTCTTCCTTATCTTTGATTAATCAATCATTGCACTCTGTATGCATAGACTTTTACATCGTACAATTTACAGAAAGAATGACAGCCTTCAAGTATTCTCGCAACTATTAGTTATTATTAAAACAACATGTATCAAAGGTTTTTAAAGACATTGTTATGAATTTGTATTATTGCTTCTCTGCACAGTATGTCTCCTGGTAAAGAAGGTAGTTTTAGAGTAGATATAATAATGAAGGTTTTATAGATCATTTTATAGATCATTTTATAGATCCAAATGATCACCGACAACCCTGGTGATCATTTGGTGACTTGTGCGAAACCTGGCATCAAAAATTAAAATCAAGAATATTCGAGAATTTTTGGAGTTCCAGAGTTTGTCCTAGTAGCATCTTTTCCCTATTACGGAAGTTATAAAATGAAGAAAAAAAGAACTAATGAATTAGTTGGTGGAACATGACAAATATTTGAGTTCAGTTCAAGGAGTATTC
>JAPMOR010122517.1:31770-44239 GCA_026543865.1 Argiope aurantia | reverse complement strand
AGACGGTGCACGGGGAGAAGGTTGATGTTTTGGAGCTCGATGACGTTGTAAAAAAATTCGGTTATATTGTTTGTGTATGTTATGTGTTGTCCTAAGTGAATGTCAATTAAATGTTGTCAAAAAATTAAATCTGGCGTCATACTAGTTATTCCAGGTTACATTTGCTAATGAAAAGGGCAGTCTCTGCCTTACTTATTTTTCCAGATGAGAAATCGAAATTGAGAAAGCTCGGCAGCGCCGACATGTCCATTATAAGAAATTTATTTCAAATCTTCAGAATAGCACTGAAATATAAAAATACAACAGAAGATGGCACAGAGAAATAATGTTCAAAACAAGTATTAATTGACAAATTCCAGAAACATTTGTTAATAAAATTTCTATTTGTAATAAAAGTTCATCAGAAATTTTAAAAAAAATCATCATTCTAATTACCGAATGCATCTAATTAACTTCGCATTAATAATTAAAATTCTTTAGAAAAAGAGCATCCTTCCAGTAACTAAGTTATTTAAAGTAAATGCAAACAATTTCAAAAATATAAAATATTTCTTAACAAGAAAATACTATGGAAGACACAACGAATAAATTATAGAAATGAATTCAAAAGTATAGGCTCAATTGAATGCGCATATTTACCATGAATGCACATTATTCACATGCACATTTGAATGCACATTATTCATATGTATGAAAAACTTCCATAGGAAGAGAATCTAAAATATTTCAATCAACATTTTCATATTCTATCAATTAAGCTGAATAAAATATCAAAATGTTGCAGGTATACAGAGATTTACATGTGAATGGCTATAATCTGTGATAAAATGATTTTGTTTCCAAAAGTAAAAGATCGTTTATTTATTTTAAACAGTTTCTTGGAATCGGGGACATGTTTATTTTTGCATGAAAGAATATTATGAATCACATGTGAAGATTTGAATGTACATATAATTTAAATGCTATTCCTCGCATGTATTCCTGTTTTTTTCCTTTCAACCATATGTTTAGATTCAAATATTAAATATAATGTGCATATAAAAATGTTCAGTTCGCTCAGGACATTGTCAACAAATAAGAATAATCGTTTTAAAAATATGAAAAACGAACAATTTTTTTAATCTAGATATGCACAAAAAGAGAAGAAGGAAATGTTTGGAACTTACAGAACAGCATTCCGCATTCGAAATGGAAAAAGAGGCATTTTGTATGTCCTTGAGTTTCTTTAGAAGTGAGAAACTCTATACGGCATTCAGTTTCTTTCCTCGTTAAACAAAAAAGAGTGCACGCGATAAAATCGAACATGCGAGGCAACTCAACACTTTTTTCGCTCGATACTACAGAGAATTCTAGCCTGACAATTGATGTCGAGGCAGGACGAAATTGCATCTAAATGCTGGGGTTAATGCATATCAATGGGATCTCCAATACTTCTCGAGACGGCATATAAAGCAGGCAGAAGGATCGTTACCTTACTAGATTTTATTTCATTTTGTTTGACAGAAAATTTTCTAGAACTTTATCAGTAATCTTTTCAAAGAGAAACGTTTCGTAGCCGTTTCCAGGAGCATATTGTTAGAATAGGTAGGACTATATGTTTATTAAAATCGTATTTTAAAATGAGATTTCAAACTCAAAATCTAATAAAAATATTCAGTTACATATTTTCTTCAAAATTATGGTAAGAAAGATATTAAAATATTGTCACAATTGATAACAAAGGTAAAATTATATTGTAGCTTGAATGAAGTAAAATTTCTCTTATATCATTGCTGGAAAATTCAGACAAACAATAACGATGTCAGTCATTAAATTAAAAGAAGAAAGTTTCCTGATAAATGTTTGACTTATCCTACAACATAATCATAAAAATATAAACTGCGAGAAATCAATTCAGTTACAATTGTGTGATTGCGGTTATTCCTTACACCTCAGATATCCCTCTTGTACGAAAAATATGCATAAAAAATATAATTAAAATAAAGGGGATTAAGAAAATAAACGGATGTCAGATGAAAACTATAATATTATTAGCATCTTAAATTCTTTCGTGTATATGTGCTTAATTTTATGCATTAAAATTTGAAATGATAATATTTTGTTAAATTTTAAATACATAATTTAAATGGGTGTTGTTATACAAAATAACCACTTTATCACCACATTTTAAGATGCGTTAATTTTAATAAAATAATACCTAAAAACATCAGGGCAGAATTATTTCCAAATTATTTTATTATCAGTAATATGCTTCCCTCTCTTTCAGTTAAAAATTTCTTTATTTTTTTATAATTCAGTTCAGTGTTGCATTGAAATTAAACTTTTATGAACAACTTAAAATTGTGAATTCAAAATCTACTTTATGATAGTTGATTTTTTTTCTTCTGCATAAGTGAGTCAAAGTGCTCTAGATATGTTCTTTATATTCAACAGTGAAAAAAAATGAGTAAAAGCATTTCAGCACATACTCATTGTAAATGATGAAAATTACTATGATTCCTTGCATTTTTAAAATTGTAACTTTCACATGTTTCACAAAATTTGAAAAACATAATGCTATTGATCTATTCCTTATAATTATAGATATTAACAAGATAAATATTCTATTGATGTATATCGGCTTTTCCTCATTTTTTAGGAATATTTATTTTAGAGGTATAAAAATTGTTTCCATCTCCTAAAAAGGCCGATTTCCTCTAAGACATGAATTAATTTTAATGAATATTTTTTAATATATTGAATGTATACAAATTTCATTAATAATTCTTACCTATTTTTCTAATATACTTTTGTAAATTCAGAATTTAAAAAAATCCCAATCATTATATTAAATTGAACATATCCGAAAGTGCATATGAATAAAAATGAAAAATGCATACCTTACCGGAATGTTATTCTGGATGTTGTTTTATTAGATACCTACCATAAATTCGAAAAGGAATTCGTAACTCATAAGAGAAGCGAAGGAAAAAAAAGCATTTTATTGAAATTTTTAGTATGATGTGATAAATAAATACTTTGTATAGTTCACAAAAAATGAAATAAGAAAAGTGATTTCAAAAAAATAATTCAATTTTAATTCGGATTGCGTCTTTATCTGATGGGCAGCAAGGTGAATACTTAAGTAAAATGGGATATACCAATATATTAAAAATGAGGTTTAGTATATTCTTTAACAACTCCAGAAGAATGCACAGTAATTTTTAAGTGCGAAAATGTTTAAGAACGAATCATGCATAATGTTCATTTACATCCAAAGAATCCAATCTCGTGCAATTCCTTCATTTTAAAGAAATGGTCCACATACCAAGATTAACGTGATTTGCAATCATGCACCTAGAAAATTAATAATCTACCATTGCTTGATATACAAGAATCTCATGCATGTACAAACTGAGCCCTAGGGTGGATCAATTCCTTAGGATTTACTATTCAACGGCTCAGAAATGGTCGGTTACATTTATCAGAAATACATTTATCAGATTATATATCATTCCATATCCTTAAATTATAAATTGTTTCTTATTTCAAGCAATATCTAAATGATTAAAGCCTTTTTTTATCTCGTGAATATCTGAGAAACTGAAAATAACAGGAAATATATTATCACCCCAATCAATTCTAATCGAATTGATGTATTATAATATGCGAAAATCATTAAGATTTATTCTTAGCGAAATACATATAATTTATCTTCCACTTGGATCCTGGATTCTATTTGATGTAATTACTATTAAAATCCTGATGCCAGAAGCCAAACGAACTTTTTCAGAAGTAACAAAACTCGGCTACAATTAACTCAAATTCTGGATGTTAGCTTAAAATATTGATTTTCACATTGAATTGTTGTTTGTTTACAGCTGGGGTTTGATCTTCTACGTACTTTAATAGATACCGAATACTGTTCCGAAATCGGAATTCGTAGTTCGTTTTACATCTCTGCGTAAGTTTTCCAGATAGAATTGTTCATTTTTTAAGAAGTTAATCACTTTCCTACTTTCATTAGTTGAAATTTTTCAGATAAAGTATTAATCTTCATAAAGGGATAGCAAATCCATTATTATTCCTAGAAATCTTCCAACAAATGAGCAGAAACTCATATTTCTTTTGTTGATGATAATGAGCTAATAATAATTTGGATGTGATAGATAAACTGGAGATTCTGACGAGTGAAAAAAACGACAAATTTATACTTGCAATTTTTGATACTGCCAAGTCCCGTTTCTTAAAGATACATCTCAAGTCGAATATGATTTATTTTTACCCGATTCCTTTATAATGTTATCACATTATTATTCTGGAAATTTCATTTTTTCTGAGATTAACATTTTATTGATTATTCTGGGAATTACATTTTTGATTCTAAATATGTTTGCTTAGCATTACATTATAAATTGCTCCTTAAATAGAATGTGAAAGATCAAATTTCATTTTATTTTAAATAAAATAATATATATATATATATTAGAGCACATTAAAGTTACAGTTATAAATGTATAGTACCATAGTTAATATAATTGCATTTTTCTGCAAAATTGAATATCGAAATAGAATCCAGTAAAAAAAAAAAAAACAGTTAAAAAATGACAGAGTTTTTGTCTTGAATTATAATTATACTATTTTTTTATTTCAGAAATTTTGAATTTTTTTTAAATGTATGTTTTTTCATTATTTAATGATATTAATAATTAGAATTTCATGATCAATGTCTTAACAAAAATGACGGAATCAAAAATTCAAGAATGAAAAATTAAAAATCAATTTTTTTTAAGTCCAAGACTATCTTGAAATTTTTTCGATGAATTAGTCAAAAACTGCTAGCCCAAATATCTTGTGAACCGCTCTATTTGCTTATTGCGTTTCCCGAAAATTTAGTGGATTTCTGGGTATCATCTCCTCATGAAGACCGCTATAAAACTGTAGGATGCGCTGATTGGGCTCAAATAAAACGAAGCTATAAAACACTTGAAAGGATGTTGAATAGATGATTGGAAGCAATAACCAAATCCATTGGAACGAACAATTATATTAACGAACTTTGAATCGGTTAAATGCTCTGGAAGGCTCAGTTTATTGGCTTTTATTTCCCTTCGGAGATGAAGTTTCAAGATATGAATGAAATGGCAAGCTGCAAATTTTAGTTATATGTATATTGTCTAGTTTCGCTTATATAATCGAAAAAAAAAACGGAGTACAGATTAAGACAGGATGTTTTTAGGTCAGTATTTTCGAATCTTAATTTACATTTGAATAAAAAGAGATAATTTGTTTTATTTAATGTTTTATTTTATTTGTTTTATTAATTTATTTAATTTTATTTATTAATATTTATTAAAGTTTTATTTAATTTAACAAATGCGAGTATTTATGTAAGTAGCTCTCTATAGTTGATTAACTTACACCTGCCAAATTCGGAACATATATATATATATATATATATATATATATACTGGAAAATCGAAATGTCCAGCTCGGTATTATTTTTTTGAAATTTTAAAGAATTAAAATCGTTAACTTAACTTATTGTTCTTCCTTGGTAACTTCATGGAAAAATATAACTTGGAAAAATATAATATTGGAATATTGGTAATATTGGAAAAATATAACTTTTATGTTATTTCAAAATTTAAGAATCTTTCTAAAGATCAAACTTTATTTCCGTACATTTTCTCTCGGAATTTCAGATTTTTTAAAAAATATTTTTTTGCCCAGTTTCCAATAATTTATTGCGTTTTTTTCCTGAAATTTAAAACATTTTAATTATTTCAACAAATATTTAGCCACGCGATTTTCTTTCACGGTTAAAAACTAAAGAAGAAGAAATCTTGTAATATGTGCGTAGTTTATATGATGAATAAAATGATATAAATAAAATTCTTCAAAAATTAGAAATTAGATGAAACGGATATATACATTCTTAATAGCTCGAATTTATTATGGAACAGGTCTCCATTAGAAAGGTTTATGTACAAAAAATGTATGACAACTAAAGTAAAAGGGTTTAATATCTGATAATTTAAAGCAGTCATAAAAATGAATTTACATCCCAACTATTTATTGACATTATATATAATTACGGCAAACCATCTGGTCGTAAAAGATGATTGGTTCATGATAAATACCGTAATATGTATACTCAGCGATTCAAACAGTCTACAACAAGCATATATAATAGAAAAACAAAAAATAAAAAAAAGGTTTATACTACCTATTTTTTACAATCAATTTTACAAATAAATGTTGATCGGGAAACAAACCAATTAAGCTTTTGTGTAAGAATATGATAATTCATATTTATTTGTGAAGTCATTGTTCACCCACAAAAGGGGTCTCATGAAATATTAGATTTCTTCCATAACAATATTGCTGCAGAATTTTAAATTAATTCATCTACATTTCCATTTGAATAATGTAAACTAATAATTTTGATTTGATTTTAATTCGGACAGGGGATACATGGTGTTTTCACCTATATTTTGCTTTACAAAAATTTTCATTGTTCTGGAAGTTTCTTGAAACTCTTTTTTTTTAAAATCCATTGTGCATTCTAGCAGTTAACGGAAACTAGCCAGGCATTCAATACAGTACAGTAATAAAGTGAATTTATATAATATTGTAATCAGTATAAATGTTTCTGAAATTTTATTAAATAAATGTTATAAACATTAAACTCTGCAGAAACACTGGCTCTTATACAATCAGCTCCTTCTATATCAAAAATTCTTTCATAATTAACAACACTAATACTTTTTGATGCTCAGAATATGCAGATTATTATTTAAAATAATTTGTAAGTGGAAATTTAAACAAAAACTATTCTATTACTATTATCCTGTTAACATTATTACTAAAAATAGTTTCGTTTTGTTCATTTCCTGTATGTTGATCAGCTTGTATGAATTACGAAATTTTGTAAAAGCTGATTTATTTGACAGAAATGTCGCTTTAATGATGTAGAGTATTGAAATCAAACAGTGCATTTATAAAATAAAATGTCAAATTTTGATAGTACATTAAATTCATTCAAATTTTTACTCTGCATAGTTTTGTACTAAAAAAAAGAAATATTCGTAAGATTTGAATTGCATTATAAGAAATTTCATTCTTTATTGTTTGTTTCTTTTATTATTTATCTTCAAAGCAAAAAACAGAAAACCATAGTGAGAAATTGATTTTGTATCTATTTACCTCAGTTTCATCGATATAATTTTTGTACATTTCCTTACATCTTTCAATTTCTTTTGACTTCTAAATTTAGTTTTATAGTATGAAACGTAGAATACGTGCTTTGTTATTACTTCGCTTTTAAAAATATTTAAGAAATTGAAAGAAAAAAAAACTAAAGATTAGATTATTTTAATTTTTAATTTTCTAATAAAAATAAGCGGTTAAAAGGATTAAGGTATTAGATACTTTTTCTTTTAATACAATCTTCAATCAGTATCCTCTATAACGATCTGCTTCTTAATAAAAAAAAATGAAAGAAAAACCTTCAGAAAAAAAAGAAACAAAATAGATAATATCTAGTGATTTCCTATTAACAGCAGATTGCAAATAAAGAAGCAGCATAACAGTATTTTTGCGTCCAGACTTACCCAATATGAACCACGCAGTTGGTTTTCACAGGAAAAAAATAATCGGAATAACAGGAACAAAACGAAACCGGTAAAAAGAAGCTAAGCCTACTTTCGTGAAGGTATTTTCAAAACCGGTTCGATCCTCCTAAATTAAATGACCCTCTACTCCTCTAACGCGGAGAGAAAAGAAAATTTAGAAACAGGATTGGGGGAAAAAGACGAAAAGAGAAAACAGTCTCATCGATACGGCGATTCCCCAGAGTTAGAGGTAGTTTTATATAGATATTCCAATACAGGCAAAAATCCAGCAACTCTTCATTGGCTGGCATGGAAGTAGGATAAAATAAAAGCAGCGAACACAAAACTATGGAGTGTTCGATTCTACTTCGAATAGAAAAAGAAAGTAAAATAACAAAAACATCCTGTGGGACAAGGTAGGAGCCTTGTCCACAGTCACAATTTTTTTGGAAAAGAATGAAAAATACGTCTTTCTCGGATTTTTAGGGTTGATGTGTAGGCATTTGTTTTTATTGGTCTCCAAAAGCTGAAAAGTTTCTGCGAGTTCTCCAAGTGAAGTACATTCATTTCCCAAATGAATTAAGTTCTTATGAAAGGCAAGTCGAGCGAGCAACATTTGAAGTCGTCCGGTAAATAACATCGGTTTTGGAGGAGAAATAAATAAATTTAGCTGCTTAGCTGGTTTCAAAAATCTCTAAGGAATTAACTTTTTTTATTATCATGTCTGCATTTTGGCATTTAAAAGCAAAGCAAAAAGGTAAATTTTTTCATCCTCTAATGATATTTGATGCATTGGCTAGATAAATAATGCTTTTTAAATCTATTTTACACTTGAAAAATAGGAATTCACAGAAGTTTTATTAATGTAAAAATCTTTCCGTATTATATCCGTTCATCAAACAGTAATAGTACTTGATTTTAGATCATTCAAATGAATAAAAAATAAACCTACATCACTTGAAAGTAAATGGTGTCCCAAAATTAAAGCAAGATTTGAATTTGCGACCATTTGTGCAGTAAAGTGTTAGCAATTCTATTAAAAAACATTTCACAGCTGATAATTTAGGGTTAGTAAAAATGGAACGTTACGTGATAAAACAACATTAATCATTGTTGAATAATATTTTTAAAAATTATGAAAGTCTGGCAGCCCCAGCTCGAAAATTTGAGAATCGGTCCCTAGATCATCTGGCTTAACGCTATTGGATTTCTTTTTATGGGGTTATTTGAAATCTATCTATGCCAACAAAACCACAAGCACGGTTGCATTGAAGAAGGTCCCTAAACTATCAGCTGTCAAATGTTTTTTTTTAATTGGGTTGCCAGAACTTTACTGCACGAATGGCGGCAAATTCAAATCTTGCGTTAATTTTGGGACACTCTTTAAAAGCGCGAGCAATTGTTACTTTTTATCAAGCAAGGCATGTTGCCTATTCGTTTGCATATCAATTGACTTTGGACTGAAAATTAACTTTTTCAATGCAAACAATCGATTTACTTTGAATTATGCGCTACAAGAGCAGTCAATTGAAATATTACAGATGCATAAGTCACAGGTTGAAAATCACGAAATATATAGTATTCGTTCTTTCCGTTGCCTTTAAAAATAGCTTCTTTCCCTTAAGAAATCCAGTTTAAAATTATTACAATATTATTAATATTGTACATATCCAAAGTACAGCCAGTAAGGGTGGTTGGAAACGGATTTAGCAGACATTGCCATTTATAAATTAGATGGGTGTATAGATGTATAATAATAAAAAGGGATTATGTCTGTATATGTTTATACAGGGAAAACTGTTAGATAAGAGTTCCCGAATTCGGTACAAACTTGCCTGTCAGATATTATACCTGCCCAGAAACAAAAAATTTTCTAAAATTTTGAATAGATTGCATTGGACCATTTAATAAGAAATACTTTTAGAAATATTTTAAACAACCATCAACTCATATTAAATTTAAATGAGGTGCAATTATACAAATTTAGTTTTCAAATAAACTGTTTTCTTAAGTTTAAAAAAAAATTTCGAATTTCATATTAGTTATTTTCTTCAATACATTTAATTTTTATAATGCAATTCAAATAGGTTTTAATATTTAATCAGCCCATTCTATAACACTTTCTTTTTTTAAAAAACTGTATTGAAAATATTTTTTAAATAACCAAACTATAAATAACAATTTTATTGTTAATTTAAAGTTTACGCATGTTGTTTTTTAAAAGAATAGCAGTTTGCCAAAAATATTTTTATATCTTTTTATATCTTTACATGCAGCTTTTTTTTTCTTTTTTTTTCAATATATTAGAAATGTACTTGTTTAGCTAAATTTTGTTGAATGTTCAGATTTTTGTTTCGGAAATTTTTTACTATTTGCAGGATTTTACATATATTTTTTTTAATTAAACTTTGATTTTTAGCGCTGTTTTAAATTTGTTGTCTTTACAAATGATTCTGCATTTTTTTTTCACATTACACAATGAAGTCAGGAAATGTGATGTATTTACAATGAAATAAATTACAAATACTTTCCAGCAAATCGTACTTAAATCTTACCAAAATTGAAATTAGCAAATTGCAATTTTAGCACTGTTTGAAACGTATAGATAGGTTTTGAATTTAGAAAGTTGCTAATAAGAATTATTTTGATTTTTCTATGCTCAACCAATTAAGTACGTTCGCCGTGTATACACGTTAATCAAAATCTTCATTTTAGCGAGGAATATCTATAAAATCTAATAAAGTTGAAGTCTTATTAGTTTTATTATGATGTTTTTTGAAAAATTCACTACACAGATATTTGTATTGTATTCAATGTGTAATAAATTTAAAAAAATTGCAGTTAACTGCTTAAAGTGTTAACTTAACTAAATAAATAATTCAAATTTTAGTTATTCTTATAAATAGAGAAAAATATTTGTTTTCACTGAAAATAGATTTTTTGCTAAATAAAAATAAAAATCGAATTATTAATCGAGAAAGTGCTTGAGATTACGAAATTTAGAACACATAAACGTTTAATAATGTAATCAACACAAATTACACCACAGTCTAAGAGTAAGCAAACCTGTGCTTGTAACATAATATCGAGCATCATATTGCCTTTATACAGTGTTGTGTATGTTCTTTGTTTAGCAAAATTAAAATTAATTTTAAATTTTAATTACTAAATATCAATTAAGAAGTTCTCTTTAACTATAAAAATGAAACAAACATACATTAGTTTTTAAAACTTTCGTTATCACGTCGAATTTAGTAGATACTATTCAGTACAGTTTAATTCTTTCAGAAAGCAAAAGCTGCTATTCGAAATATTTTTTCGAAGGAAATGGGAAAAGAAACTCTATAATTTGAGGTTGTTTAGCACAATAATGTGTAAAGGTTAGTTAAGGTTCGGTAACGAAATAAAATAAGTCATTTTTAATCTGCTAAACCATTCTTTTGAAAAACTATACAAATACTTCATACATGCGAAGTATAAATTATCTCATTCAATTCATCTTAGACTTAAAATAATAGTTGCCGATCTTTCAAATTATTTTAAAAACTCATAAATATGAATTCTTTTTTAACGACAAAGGCCTGACTCATTAAATATATGCTTTTAATGATAAAAAAAGCATATAAAATTATCGAATGGCATGTATCTATTTCTTAACACTGTTTGGCCTTTTATGTTATTCTCAAAGGCTTAGTGATTATATAGTTTTAACAATACTTCATAAACGAAACACAGAATGAGACGACTTCTTCCTGTGATTTATCATATGAGAAATTCATCATATATTGTAAAGCATTTCATTAATTTAAATAATTGAAAACATCACTCAGATTTCCATTATTCTCCTTCATTACGCCTATAAGGGGGTTATCTTATAATAGTATTATTCCTGCTGTTTATACTTACCAGACCTGTTTTAGTTTATTGTATTTATTCTTAGGTTTTTCCCCCCACATTTTGTCACTGATATTTCAGTGTTTCGTGAATGAATTAGACTACAAATTTTTCCTAAATGAAAAATACACTATATCCTTATCCATGAGTTCATGTCTTTATTGTAAGAAATGCATTTAATTTTAGACATATAATAACAACCATAATGAAAATCACTGAAATTCATTTATGTTTATTAACAGCATGTGAAATACTGCGCATCATTCAACTTCATTACCTTTTACATTCTGAACTTTCTGTATAACGCAATAACCAAGTAAAGTAAAGATACTTAAAGAGAATAAAAGAATTTCTGATTCAGAAATAACACTGAATTATTTATTAATAATGAAAAGCATGTTTCAAACACAATATATTTTATGTTCAGTTTATCATTCTTTATTCGAAACGTTTAACGAGCATAAAAAAAATTACTCTTACACTCAAAATGACTTGACATTTTACGTAAATATTATTAGAAAAGAAGAGAAAAATTTGACGGTAGATGACAGCGGACAATCTACTAAAAATTAAATGAATTATATTTTCCATGTATCAATTGTTACATCTTCAAGAAAATTATCCCAGCTATTATTTATCTTGGTAGATACAATACTTTGATGGTATGCCAGCTTAAGAAGCATTTACATACTTATCTTACAACAACTGATCAATTGATTCCATCTTTTAGTATGATCATAGTTAGTATAATCAACTACTAGAATTATCATAATCAAACAGGAGATGGAAGTAAGCTAATCCTTTCACCACCACTTCATTAAGAGTCAGTTTGACCACTAACCATAGAAAAAGAACAGGAATTGAAACTTCACAGACCGCGAATTGAGAGTGTTAAAAGAAAGTTAAAATGAAATGTAGCTCAACTTAATTTGAACACACACACACACACACACACACACACACACACACACACACACACA
>JAPMOR010122517.1:9627-31760 GCA_026543865.1 Argiope aurantia | reverse complement strand
ACACACACACACACACACACACACACACACACACACACACACACACAAATGACCACTCAGATGTGGAATTATTTAAAATCTATCCTTAATTTGTAATTATTTAAATTCAAAATTAATTATTAATTTTTTTTAATTATGTATTCTATTTCTTAATGCACATAGACAATGCTTTAATTAAGACATGCGTATGTTTTAAAGGAAATAAAAGCATCTTATCAGTATGTAATGCTAATATATTTACTTTCATATGTTAAAAAAATTTACTTTCATAAGCTAATATATTTATTTTCATTACGGTTAGGATTTTAACACATGAAAGTTTGCAAAGTTTTCAAAATTCAAAAATGAAAGAAAAAAACCTGTAATGAAATCTTCTCTCTCTTCTCTCTAGCAATTTATTGCAAGCTGTTCTTGATAAATGATCCATATATAATTCCTCATTCTTAGATGAATGGCAGATTTTCCGCTTTCCTGAAAGCAGATATTATTGGATAAAAATGGGATTTATTGGATTTCCCCAGTAATTCCAGTAATGTAACGTCTTAGTAACCTAATCCCTGATGCTCAATTTCCTTATCAATTAATGTTATAATTAATGTTATAAAAGCAATGAGTTTGTTAATAAGACGAAAAGTTGGAAGTGGCCTTAGTTCAGTATGTAATGAGATTTTTTTTATTATATTTATTCATCTATTGAAACTAAGATTTAAATAAAAATGGGCATGTATCTTTTGCATGGTTTGAAACCTATTGCTACAGAATTCTTAGTATACTTTATTTTTATTGGTAGATCATACATTTTAACAATCGTAACCAATAATTTATAATACATATTTACTAATTATGTAAAACAACTAAATGTTTCATTTTCTCATCTTATAAATTTTGTAATCCTAATTGTCTTTGTTTTGCTGTTAAATATATTAGATTTTTTGCTTTTCAATATTATGATAGATTATCATGAAATGGTGTGACAGAAAGTATATATATATATATAAAAAACAAAAGTAATAAAAATCAAGTTAATAGGAAAAACAAATTAAACCAAATATAAAAAGAATACGGGTTGAAGACTTTTTCAAGAGTCACCCTCAGGCAGGGATTAAAAAAAAGGGATTTTTTTCTGTGAAGGAATGCAGACTATATAAATATAATTTAATAAATGGATGGAGGTTTATTGATGACCTACTTTTGATAAACTTAGACAATACTCATATTGATACTAATTGCTATCAAAAAGATTTAATTCTAGCAGAAACAAATAAAAATCAACTTGAGGCTATCTTTCTGGATTCAAAAATTGAAATTGCTAATGATAAAGCAATAGTTGGTATCTACGATAAAAGGGATGAATTTAACTTTAAAATAACAAAACTTTGTAATTATCATTCCAATCTAATCTCTAGAATTTTTAAAAAAATCTAATTTTCTCACATTTTAACAGGATCAAAAGGGTTTGTAATTATAAAAATTCCTATATTGAAGCATCAAAAACCTCATTAAAAATTAATAATTAATTAATTTCCCAGAAACTACTGTAATATCGACTTTTTGATTAAAAAATGTATGGTTTGGAATTAATCCTTTACCTAAAATAAAAATAGAACTTTCCTTGAATATTAGATTACTCAAAGGATGGCGCTGTGGCCCTACAATTGTTTTTTACCTTAAAATACGTTAGCTTGGAGGTATTAAAAAGCGGTAATCACAATCTATAGCTTAAAATTTCTTTGCCTACTGCTTGTATGTTCTTTCCTTTTTGTTTGCATTACTGGTTTGAGTGTTATTATATTGTATTTTTGTTATTATCGTTATATTTGTATTGTATTTTTGCTTATTAGGAGATATATTCTTCTAATGTATTTTTTTGTATTTTCCTTTCTGTGAAAATGGTATATCTCTTGGGCCTAATTTCAGGGGATTTTCGGGTCACGAGGAATCATTATTAGACTGTCTAGTTTGCATTCCTTCACAGAAGAAAATCCTTTTTTTTAGGATCTATGCCTGAAGGTGACATTTTTAAAAAGTCTTCAGGCCGGGTTCTTTTTTTATTTGGTTTAATTTATATTTCCTATTAACTTTTGTCTCAATTTATTTGTGTTTTAGAAGTAGCTGTATTTGTGCTCTCCAAATACTATGATGTTTTATCTGTTTGTTTGGTTTTAGTTTGAATAAGAAAAGAAATAATTTCTTGCTTTAGATTAGTTATATATATATATATATATATATATATATATATATATATATATATATATATATATGTAACGTGGGAATATGAATATACATTTGAAGAAATGAAATATAATAATCTATAATGGATTCATCATTAATTTTTGCAAATGTGCATTTTATCAAGCAGGAAACAGTCAAGTTGCAGAACTTATAGCCACTTGATGTGTTTAAAATCAGAATAAAAACTGAATAATTATTTTAAAATAATTAAATTTGTTCATTTTTATTTGCTTACTTATTGAATAAAAATATCGAATGTAAGGCTATAAATATGATAAAAGAATATTTAATTTGAACGGCACATGAAGATATATTTGTACTGGATTACTTGATTAATTACTGTTGCTTGATAGGCACAACCTCAATCGCATTACTCGTTGTGGATCACTCATTTGTAAATTGATGATGAATCCTTTTGTTCTAATTGCATTCCTGGTTTCTTCAATTCTGAGTAATGCCTTTTCTAATTGAATTTGTAATATATAAAGTGCAAGATCTGAAATATAATTATGAGAAAAATTAATGGATTATACTAAGTTAAAAGATGAATTAATATAATTTGATAAAAGTTAGCAGAAAATATATAAACAAAAAAATACTTTTCAGAGAAATTATATAACATCCTCACTAGCAAAGTCACAAAATATTTATAATTCTCTTGATAATGCATTACTCAAAACCATTAGGCCTATTAAAACTACAAATTTCAACTAAATTTAATTCAAAAAAATACCAATTAAGTGACCATGAAAATGTAAATAAATTTTATATAAATATAGCATTCGTAATACAAATATTTCTTTATTTAAATCATGAAACGAATATATTCAATTTTAGGCTGCCTCTACAGTATTTAAATCATATTAAGAAGCTAGATATCATTTAGCAAAACAGTATATATACAGGATATACCATGCATAATTGAAATATCTTAATTACGGAGTATAATTAAATATAGATTTGATTTCTGGAAGCAAACAAAGACTTCTAACAACTTTTATAAATTAGTCAATATTCAAACTATACATTTAATTACAAACTGGTGGCGCTTTGCTTAAATATAGAAGTATGTTTGTATTTTCGCTAACTCCGGCAACATAGCAAAATATATCAATGTAATCAAGATTAAGTTTTAATTGAATAAAATTACCCATCAATTATATAAGAAAAATTAAATCTTATTCGAAACTGGATTATTATAGGAACAGGCAGACACACGTTTCTAATATATACTTGAACAATGGCATGGGAGTTCTGAAAGCAAAAGACTTTGATGATGATGTATGATGAAATAAATCAATGTAATCAAGGTTAAGTTTTTATTAGTATTAAATTATACTATCAATTACAGAAACAAAAATAACCTTACTCGAAACTAGATTAATTCACGAACCGGCAGACACACGCTTCTGGTGTGACGTGAGTAGTGGGGTTATTGAAAGAATAGGAAAGCACAAGTAGCTGGAGGACGTTTGGTCTGACAGATTTAACGTGCAATAGACCCCCTTACACGACGGTTCTTCGGTGGAATCGGGTCACGAACCTGAAACCGAACAGTTCACAAGCCGAGATCTTACCACCAGGCCACCGCGGCCTCCAGTTACTATACAGGGATGTCGTCCTATTTGGTTCAAAATGGGATAAACAAATCTAGGGTACGATTTCCTAGATACATCAGTCTTCAAGAAAATTCCATCAAGTCAATCCCCTGGTTAAGTAATTTTTTTTTTTTTTTTTAGGATTCCGGCAACTTTGACAAAAACTGAATTGCCAAATATGACAAAAGAAAGATTGATGAATTAAAAAATCTGAATGTTGATTGGGTCAAGAAAAAATATTTGGTTTCATTTACTTAGCAGAATATGAATTCAAAATGTGGAAAACTTCATAATCTTTTAATTTTATGAAAAGGAAATTGTACTATCCATTCTATTATTCTAATATTCATGTACATAAATAATTTGAAAGATTATTTAGATATTTTGATAACGCATTTGAAATCATATTTTGAAATTTGTACGAAACTATGTTCGATAAGGATTAGTAAGAATGCATTATGATAAAAATTCATATTTATTATCTACTTCCAAAACTCATATTCATTGAAACAAAATATATCTTATTATTTAATGAAAATTAATTCATGATTTATAATAGTACTGCATAAATGAGAGAGCTGGAGCAGTGAACGATTTTATGGAAACGCTTTCGACCCCCTTTCAAAATAATGGTTTAGAAAAACAGCCATCACTTGTCTCCCCCACTTTTAAATAATAATAATATAACATTCTCCATTAATTCCAACCCCTTCCCTTTTATAAGAATGGTTCAAAAACATATTTTAACAACCCCCTTCTAAAACCAAAGGTTTGAAACTATGGTTAGAGACTATGATGTATCGTTTAGTAGACATCTTTTAATACTTTTCCAAGTATTAAAAAAACATTTTTACCACTATGTTTACGGTCCATTTAAGGGGTCAGAGAACGATCCTCGAATGCATATTGTAGCTAATAATATGCAAGCTATTTTTCTGCAGTGAAGCGAATAGAAGTTATCAGAGAAAATATGCAGCTTATATCTGAAAAGGTAACACCAGTCTATTTTATTTTGAAATTCTAGAGCAAAATTTTCATCAAAGGATTGATACCGTGTTATATTTTTCCAATTAAGTCGGTCTTTATATTCTCTTATCATATTTTCACTATCTGAAACGCTGATATTAATTCCATATCTAATTTTCCGTGATATTTTTTAATGAATGATTCACTCAGAGTTTGTCGGGAAGATACAGCTGTCCAATCTAGCAAGTCGAGATGTTGTTCCATAAACTCCTAGGACATTTTTTGAAATCTTCACTATGATGTATCATTCACTCCAATCTAAATCTTTTTCATGTTTATCCATGAAAGATTCCGACAGTTTTTGAAAGTGGGAGATAATAGGCTAATCTTCTTCAGTTGCATTTTCCTCTATAAAAGCTTCACTTAAAGGCGAAGAAAAACATAACGACAGTTCAGAAAATCTCCCAATGCTCTCAAAATTTCTTCTGTAAGACGTTTTTTAGAAAATTCGTTCTAATCTAGTTCATCAGCCATTTATTATAACAAAAAAACCCCATTATTTTTCATCTTTCTAATTTTTGATCATATAATGACATAAAGCTAAGGTGTGAATGCCGTCTGCTAATATACGTCTCTTGTAGTCTTTTCCCGACAGCGCAATCTTATTTACTTTTATAGAATGAATCTCGTGTTTTGTGCTTCTGATGAGATTCATGGTTCTGTATTGCACCTTATGTGAGAATAAACACTTTTTATAATCCTTGAAGGATATACTACTTTTTACGGTGCACTTTTTAACTCCTTTCGATTTTTTCACCAAGTCTTTTCCAGTTTTACAGGCGTACCTTTTAGAAAATCCAACAAATTCTTCCTAAATTTTTCCAGCATTTTCATCTTTTATTTTACCCAATACCTTTTTATTTACTCGAGGCATACCATATTCATTACTTTCCTGATAATAGGAGGTGTCTAAATAATCAATCATTCCTTTCATATCTTCATAAAGATCATCTGTTTTTATATTGTAAATGAAGCTATCCGTATCCATATATAACAATTCGATGTTTTCCCCATATTTGGGTTTCATCACATTATAATTAAAATCATACATTAAATACTTGGAGATATCTAGGATACTCATTCCGACATATATGGGTTTATTAAAGATCACTTTAGTTTTATTCATATGTATAGCGGCTAAATGTTCATCAAAAATGGTTCGTTCTTTGAAATTCGGTTTAGCTACCAGTTTCTCGACTTTCTTGGGATCGCAGCACAGTCTGATATCAAGTCTCTTTCTACTGTTTTCCATAGTTTTTCCGAACACTGAATTATTCATGAGTTTGTAAAAATCCTTTTCAAAATCATTAGTTGCTTTGGTTCTCATTTCAGTTTTTTAAATCTATGTATGTCTTCAACCAAGGAGATTTATTGAACTGTAATAATCTATGGACTTTTGTTAATCCCCATTTGTAAAAATTGTTTTAAAACTCTATAATGAACCACATAATGCTCTTTATCATATAAAGTGGTCAGTAATTTTCTTTGTTTTGAACCATCCGGAACTCTGTTCTCGGGCGCTAAAGGTAAGTCCGAATGGAGATGGTGCAAATATTCGGGATATTTTAAATTGACTTCCAATATGTAACCTCTTTCAGAATCATCCGGTATTTTAGTAACATCTATATTGGTATTCCCCCATTTGAAATCGTCATACGGTAAAAATTGACACATTGCCCAACCGTATAAATTATTCGCGTCTAAATACATTAAATAATTAGATTCTTTATTTTTATCATAAGTCATTCATATATTTATTATTGGCTTTTCCGTATCTATTACAACATTGGGAAACACCCCCCTAGTGCCTTTTTCTAGCATCAGTATCATGTCATAATTATCCAATAATTCTAATTCAATTCCAGTGATTTTTAACATTTCATCCTATGATAGCTCAGGTGCAGTAAAATACCATGCGGAGTCTAATTTATAGGTCTTTATGCAGACATCCCTGAAATGTTCTATAACATCAGCTAATATCAGCACATTAGTTTTTACGTACAAATCAGAATATTCGCCTAAATTTTTAATGCCGAAAGCTTTCAATACAGTTTTAGAGTGTTTATAGTCTTTTTTTCTTATATCTGACTCATTCATTTTATTGTAAAACTCTTTTTTACTGGGCAGTTGAATTTCTTCACATTTTTGCCACGAGTCCATATAATCATAAAGATATACACCTTTTCTGGTAACGAGGCCCAATTTGTCCTTGGGGAAATATTTGAATGTTTCTCTGAATTCTTTTACATTTTTTGCTAAACTATTGAGGCTACTGGCCATAAACCGAAATGAATCAACAAATCTCAATTTTATTTTAGGCACCTTCTCTTTTTTACCATCCTTGATAAACACTTTATCATCACTGACCGCTTTACTAAATGATATGTATTTTTCATCGGTATTTGGAATGACATCAATACACCCTTTATCACCGCCCAGCTCCTTTATGAATAAATGAGAATCATAACCGTACAAATTGTGGATAAAAACCGGAATAAAGGAAGGGTTTTGATACATTAAGTTGCACAAACTATGAGCCAGGCCCCTATAGTTTGATTCACATTTCAATAGATCGATTAAATGATCGTGATCTTTTACTTTTTCGTGATCCTTGTTTTTACCGATTGAATATGGTGATGGCACCTGTTCGATATTGAACTCGCAGATATGACATGTATCGGTTCTTTGGAAATGTATTTCATTTTCAGTTGTCATTTTCATTGGATACTTCTTATCATAAATTTTCTTTATCTCTAAGGCCTCAACTTCAGCGTGTCATAAAATACTTTGGTTTCATTGGGGCTTCTATATGGAATGGGTGGTTTATAGTCCTCATGTTTATATTTAATACAGAGACAGAAACTCATGGGTTCATGCTTTTGATACTTTTATATGTAGGAACCCTTTTTATTTTTTTGGCAGGTATCTATTTTATTTGTCAAACATTCAAAATCTGCATAAATTACAAAAGGTGTTCGCAATGATTTGTGGTAATTTTTAAATTTTATAGAAGAGCCTTTTTCAGGCATTACAATTTTAACAGCTTGATTTATTTTGCAATCCATTTCATGAGCTTGGATATCTTTCTCAGAGTGAAAAAATAGCAAGCACCTTTCACAACGATATCTTCTTCCGTTATGATTGGATAACTGGCTGCTTAGCAATTTTGAAAGATCTTTTATCCCAAAGTAGTGACTGTTTCCCTCTTCGCTTTTTATGTAAAGCAAATTGATATGTTTATTTACTTTGTTATTAATTATTCTCAAAGGGTATATGTCCTTATTTTTCGCATTTTCATCGTATGAATATATATTGACAGATACGGCATTCTACATTTCAAATCTTTTAAGTACTCTATCTTCCATCTTAACTGGAAATTCAATACCTTCAAAATTGAGTTCATTTTTGTATTGCACGTATTTGCTGATTCTCTGTGCGTCTTTTTCCACTGGATGTAGAGCAGACAGTATCAACCACTTAAAGCACTAATTATCGTCTTCATTTTTCACATTTATCACAGCATTTTTATCGTTAATTTCTTTTGGTAAGTCAATGTAAGATGATCCTCTAAGTGGATTGCATTTATTGATCCTGAATTCTAGTGATTTTATTTTAATTAGTCTCCAACCTGAACCTTTGGCTTCGAACTCTTCCATCTCTCTTTTTAATTTATCCAAGACATCATCGTAAAATTGGGTTAAATCTGTTGACTAAAAAGATTTGGTTTTTAGTTTTGAATGAAAATTCTTGGACTTCTTCCCGTTGATAATCACAATAGAGCTGAAAATTTGCGTTTACTCCCACCAGGTAGACAATTTTTCAATTATTATTGTTCTGCAATGTTTTAGGAATGCTGCGGGATCTTTAAAATTGTGTATATTGTTTATTGCCCATGTTTGGAGTCTATTGTGAAAACCAGTTTCAATGAGAAACATTTCTTCTACTGCTTCAAAATCAAAGGTATCTTCTGGGGCCTGTTCAGGGATAGTTGTTTGTTCGGGAGTGGGCTTTTGTTTGGGGAATATCCAATTAGCCACTTTTTGAGTAACTAATTGTATACCTTTCTGCACTTTCTCGGAGAACCAACTTTTCCAACTCTTTCTTATTTCTTCTTTTACATGACTATTGGTAGAGGCTTCATCTTCTTTCACAGGTGAAGGGATTTTGGTCGGAGCTTCATTTTATGTTACATGATCGGGACTATTGGTGGGTGGTTCCTCTACTTTTACATGAGAGAGTCCCATTGCTCGTCTATGTATAAGTGATCGAATATGATGACCTTTGTATACAGGCTTATAAAATCCCCCACAATCAACGCATTTGATTGGAGCTGGTGCTCTAGGTTCTTCGGCTGCTTTCTTTGGTTTGGTAGATATGTCGGCATTATTTCTCTTATAATTTTGGTGTTTTTTACTTTGCAAGTGTCTCTTCATGTAAGACTCCTTATAATATTGATGACAGCACTTAAATTTGAGTTCTCTGTCTTCGCTATCGAACTGAAAGATGTTCTGCTTCTGGATAAGCTCAATCAGTTCCACCTTTTTAAGTTTCGAGTATCCTCGGATTTTATTTTCTCTACAGTAGTTTTTCAACTCCTTAATAATTTACGATTCCATCTTTATTTATATTTATAAATTAGTCTCTTCTCTTTAAGTGCTAAAAATAGAGAAACATATATTTTTTCGATCAAATTAAAAAAAAATTGTTTAAAAGGAAGACTTATTAAAATAAATATGTCGGACGAAGAATGCGAACACAAATATATAAGAAAAAAACGATTGTGCTTATGGATTATAGCGAAGAGTTGATGAATGACCCCAATGAAGACATTTTCGATTTTATTGATAAGCATTTAAACATGCAGATACATAAAAACCGAATGAAAGAACTGAATGAAGAATGTAAGCACAAAAATGTAACAAAAAATTATGAGTTTTACGTCTGCTTGACTTGTTATGAAGAGCTGAGATACAACCCCAATAAACTCCCTATCGGGCGTTTCGAAATTTATTTAAATATGAAGCGACAACAGAGGTGTAAAAACAGAACGAAAAATCTGAACAAATGGTTAAGTACGTACAATTTTCCTATCGAAGAAGAGCTTTTAAATGAATTCTTCGACTTTATTCATAAATATGAGGAACTGTTTCCAGAGCGAAAAAGCTTAATCAGCAAAGAATATATTTTATTTAATTTGCTCAAGAAAAGGGATTATCAGACCCCACTTAAGTTGCCTAAAATGAAGAAAACGCTTATCCAAAATAAAGAAATCTGCAGATCCATCTTCAACGCGTTAAATTGGAATTTTTAATAGCTCTTGTCAGCTATTAAAAATTATGTCAAAGTGCTAGATCTTTTTTTATCAATCCAGCTAGTCTCGGGATATCCTAGTCATTTTACCAGATATTTGTCGCCCTTCTTTTTGATGATTTTTTCGATCTTGTAGATATCGTCTTTCTTATCATATATTACCAATTCATTTTCATAAAAAGTACCTTTAACCTCTTCATTATTTAAATCATTAATTCTATAAGTTATTGTATCAGTTTCTAATACTTCAGAAATGACAAATATTTCTTCTGTAAAAGTTGCTTGATAACTTCTGAAAGTAGACTTATATATTGATATTTTTACTTTATCTCCAACTTGAAATTTAAGTTTATGTATGGCCTTTTCTTTAAACAACGATACACCGCACCTCTGTTTTCTTCTTGACTGGCTTCAACCGGTGTCATCTTTATGCTTCTGTGGTATGAGTTGTTGTAATTTTTCACTAATTGATCCAATACATCTATGTATCGTTCCGTGTTATTTTCAGATAAGTAGAGCCTTATTTTATTTCCAAGAGTAAGATTGAACCGTTCAATCATAGCCGCTTTTATTTCGATATTTTCTTTTGTGAACCATTGGATATTATTTTCTTTAAATACTTTTTGAGTTGTCTCACCAATGAACTCTAAACCTTTATCTGTTTGAATCCTTTCAGTAGTTATTTCTTTAAAGATCTTTTTAAAGGCTTAAGCTACTTCATTTGATGACTTATCTTTAAGAGGAATAGCCCATGCATATTTACTGAAACAGTCAATAACTGTTAATAAATATTTGGTGCTATTATTAAACTTACTTCTAGCAAATTTATAGACAAACAGTAAATCGGCTTGCCATTGGTCGTCGATATGTGAGACATAAATTCTCCTTCTTTTGAACTTACGGATAAGGGGTTTATGTTTTGTATATACATCTTGTTGGTGTAAGAAGTCCGAGACTTCCTTTTGACTCAAACCAGTTTTTCTCCTCAGTTCAGCCATACCGCAAAATCTTGTTTCGGGATCGTAATAAAACTTTTCGGGGCAACCTTTCTCAGCCACCCCTTCATAGGTAAAAAACGGCTTTTCTTAGAACCACAATCCATGCAGATTCCTTTCATCATGGGTCTACCGTTTTTAGAGGTAGCATGATGTGCATCTTTAGTGTCTGTGTGGGTTTTGCATTTTAGACAGTATATTTTTGAACTCATCCCAAATATCTTTTTTACTTTGGTAATAGGTTTCACAATATCTCTGTCTATCCTTTCACGAATTGTTGGATTGGGAATGTCATCCATCTCTTGTATCATGTCCGAGTCACACACTTCGTTTCTTCTTTTAGTGTCTTTAGTTTTGAGGTAACACACATCATGGTCTTAAGCAGCTTTATCAACCCTATTGATGGGTTTGCTTCACTCTTTATACGTTAAATCGGGGATTAACCTAGTTTTACCTTTAAGAAGCTGGGTTCCTGGACCTGTAAATTGATGACCTGTTAGATGTATTTCAAACGTCAAGTTATTGATTCCGGCGTTAACAACACCTTTTCCTTCTTTTTTAACTTTATAACGACACATTTTATTTATATAGAAAAATTATTTACTCACATATTGATAACCATTGAGCTGAGTTTGTTTCATGTACTTTTCTCTGGGTAGGTAGACTAAATTTTGGATAAATTCTTCCTCCCTCAAGTATACATCCTCTTCTGAGAAGACTTTCGACTTAAAAGAATTAAGCAGCTGTTTATAGAACTTATAGGATTGTTTATACTCCTCTTTCCTTTCCAGAATATTCACAGACTTTTTAATAACATCAACTATAACCGCGCTTAAGCTCAGAGCAGCTAAGGAAACCATCACAAAGGCTGATAAACCCAGCGAACTGAAAAAGAACTTAGTAACGGACAGTGTCACGTATATGTTATGATAGTGGTGATAGCTCTTTCTGTACACGTAAATTTTCTTCTGTAAGTACTCTTCCATCTTTATTTATAGGGATAAAATATTTATTCCGGTATCTCAGAGTTGGATTAACTAAATCAAGCATGAAGAAATCATATGGTTGTTGCATGCGCTTTTTATACAATTTACTAAATTCTTCTTTTGTCAAACTACCATCTATTTCTCTTATGATCTGTTGAATCTCTCTCTGCTGGAAATTAAAAAATATCAAATAATTGCAATTTCGCCTGATAACAATGGGTGTTCTGTAATAAGATTGAGAAAGGTAAATGATTGAGGCATTTTTCTTTCTACCTCAGACAAAAAAGTCTTCTATGTTTTTCTGGTTCTTGTCAGTCATGCAGTCATCAAAGAAAACAACATTTTTACAAGATGGGTCTAGGTCATCCACTGTTATAAAATACTTTGTACAAGAGGAGAATAAAGTTCCCTTCTTGCCAAATTTTTCATATAACTCTAGCATAATTTCCTTCTTCTTTTTGGGATACCTTACTAACATTTCGTCAACATCCACGCCGTCAAGCATTGTGTACTTTTCCTTAAGTTTAGCAAATTTGGGCTCATACATATCTTTTGTACTAGCGGATAAATTATCAAATTCGAGATAGTCATATATGAAATTCAGCAGCAATTTTTTTTTACCTGTACCTGAAGCTCCAGCGATCAAAAGTCTGAAAGGGTGTTTCGGCAACAAATAATGCTGATTCGAGTCAACCTATTCTTCTACTTCAGTATAATCTTCAATTGAAATCATCTTTATTTAATGTTGAAAATTTTGCTTCCATTAAAACATATTTTGCTTTCTATAAAACATAATTTACTTCCAGTAAAAAATTTTTGCATAATAATAAATTAATGCTTTACAAAAAGAGAGAGATAAGAAGTTGAGAGAAGAAATTAAAAATGACTTGAAAGTTTTTAAGCTTCAGGCTGAAATTAGGCGAAACAACGAACAACAATTGGAGCAAGAATTAAGTCTCCACAAATCATTGTCCGACTACCACAGGCCTGTGACTGAAAAACTTCAACAACAAGAACATAGTAGAAAAGAGCATTTAAAGGCTATATCAGATGCTGTTGCTAGCATTCCTTTAGCGATTGAAAATATTCCTCCAGCGATTGAACATTCACCACCCTCAGATACCTTTAATTTTGATAGAGAACTGGATGTAGAGTTTTTAGTGAAAAACAATTTTCCGAGACCTTCAAAATTGTACTATGAAAGCAAGGAAGCACTGCAGGAAATAATTAATAAAGTAAATAAAACTTACATGAAAATGGCTCGTCAGAAAGGAAACGTTATGAGTCAGATTGCTCAAATGACCAGAAAGGACGAGGAAAGAGAAGATGCCTTATTAGGTAAGGCTGATTATTTAAGAGATCATATGCTTACTTTAGAGGATTGTCGAGATCGCCTAAGGGACTTACAAAGAAAAGAAATGTATATCGGTAAAGGCGTGGATGATACATTGGAAATTTTAGGTCGATTTACTGACATGCTATGTAATGGAAGCAAAAGTAAAAAATTACGCACTCAAGTCGCTGATTTATTGGATGCACTGTTAAGAGAAGGAACTATGACCAACGACCAAGTAAAACCATACTATAAATATTTTTTAATAAATAAATGAGTAATTACGTAAAAACCAAAATACATTTAAGCGATCATCAGGTCGCTAAGTTAAAATCTGCATACCAGAAAGTAGAAGAAGTGTCTCTACAAATAGATAAGACAAAAGTCCCTAACTGTGACATGTATTTAACTCCAACACAAATCACTCAAATCGGGAAGGGGAAGCGAATCAATATCTCTAAAACTCAACTCAAGAAAACATGCGGTTTTCTACCTTTCCTAGCACCTTTAATACCTGCCTTAATTGCTGGGGCAAAGGCCTTAGCATTAGGTGCTGCAAGTGGAGCGGCCGGGTGGGGAGCCAAGAAAGCTTTAGATTCAATTTCAGGATCTGGTTATAATAAAAAATTCCTTGGAAAGGGAGTTTATCAAAATTGGGAATATCCGACGAAGTAATTGAACAAAACATGAAACACGAAAAGGGATTTAGAGGCGTCTTTACTTCAGATCTTTTACCTAAAAAGATGAGACAGTTTGAAAATGGCATCATTAATCTGGACATAGCTACAGGACCAGGAATGCACTGGGTGTGTTACTATAACGATCCTAACAACAGTTTCGTTGAGTATTTCGACCCTTTTGGAGAATATGTGTACAAAATTTTTCCTAACGTTAAGATATATTTAAAAAGTCCTGGCAAAAAAGAAATTGGATATAACTCGAGCTTTCCACAACAACCTGCTTCTGTCAAGTGTGGTTATTTTTGTATGAAATACATTAGCGATAGAAACAAAGGTAAATCAGTTATAGATGTGTTATATTCTTTTACACAAGAACCTAGCATCTATAATGAAAAAAAAATTTCTCTATAAATAAATGGTGTTACTAATATTAGATTCGAAAAACGCGGAAAAATCAGAGGATTTTACTATTGAATATTCCAGGTCCTTAAGTTTTAAGCAGATTGCTCTTCGGTCCTTTTCTATGTATGTTTCTTGGGATAATGTCAAGGATGAGGGGATTACTTTCTATGATGGTCATCAGTGGACAAATTTGTCGATACCAGATGGAAATTACACTATCAAAGGACTGAATCGTTACATGGTACATTTTTTGGAAACGATCCACCGATTCTGTTTGGTACAGTCGAGGAAAGGCAAAGAACTGCCATTAAGTTAAAAGATCAGTATAAGATTGATTTAACAAAAAGTAAGAAACTGCATAAACTTTTAGGTTTTGAGCCTAAAGTATATGAAGAGCCTGAATAAATAGGGAAGTTCATTGCCGACTTATCTGGGGGAAATGAGAACATTTACATACATTGCGATATCGCTGAAGGGGCCTATATCAATGGCTTTCACTATTCAAACGTCATTTATTCTTTCACAAATAGTCCAGGCAGTCAAATCATAAAGTCATTTGACAAACCTCTGTTTTTCCCTGTTCGAATGGATAGTGTTTACAGAATCAGAATGAGAATTACGAATCATAGAAGTGAATTAATTCCTCTAAATAAGCAGGAAGTACAATATCATTTTATTGCACTTTAAATAAAGAAATGAATAAACATAGACTTCAAAGAAAGAGTAAGAAGATACAAGGAAGAGGATTCCTTTCCAATGTAATATCTGCTGTCGGACCGATCTTGAAAGAAAAGGCTTTTGCATGATCAGTAAAATAAAACTAATGTATTACCAAAAATTGGTTTAGTGTTAGAAGATCGAGCTAAAACGTTTGTGCACGATAAATTAAACGAAAAATTTTCAAAGAAGAAAAAACATGGAGTCGGACTAAAGTTTCTTTAAATTTGATTTAATAGCAACATTGCTATTAAATTAAGAAGATGTGGAAAATACTTTTGTAATAATAAATAAACAAAATGAATAAGATTTTTGAATTAGACGCTACAGATTATTATTACGATGATGACATCTAGAGTTTTGAGTATAGAGAAGTAAGACATGAAAATAGTGATAATTCTATGGAGAATGCCATTTATCATTTCTTCATACAAGACACTAACGCCAATATTTTATACTCTAATGTATATTTGCAACAAAAACTAAAAATTTGTTAATGAAAATGGCACAGCAATAGCGGATGATAGTGTAGCTCTCGTTAATGGAGGCGGTTTGATCAACGCTAACAGGTTTACATTAGGCACCACCGAGATCGAATCGAACATTAATTATTCTGCTCTCATGCGACAAGTGTTATGATTAATGCACTTTACACCGTATTATTCTTCGTCGAAAGCAACCAATATGCTCTTCTACATTGAGTACATCTGACACTGCTGATAGAAAACCCTTGAAATACTATGGGACTTTGGCAGATACGACTAAGATAACCGATTTTTTCAAACATCTGGGGACTAGTGAGAAGTATAATCAGGGATTTACAGAAAGACGCAAATTTACAAAAAATAGCAAAACTGTAACTATATGAATCCCGTTAAAATACTTATTTGATTTCTTCCGTGAATATAAGAAAGTAATTTCGGGGCTCCAAATCAAATTTGAGTTTCAGTGAAATAATAGCAAAAATATGGTATTTACAGACGAGCAAAACAAACACTACAAAGTTATTATGAAGACTTATCATTTTGACTTCCTTATTTAGATTTAAAATCTCCGCGGCCAGAAAATTTAACGAATTAAGGTTATCAGATAAAAATGTAGAAATAAACTGGAATCAACACAGCATTGTTAAATCTAATATTTTCTTGAAAATTTCAAGCGGTTCTTATACCATTAAAGCCACTTCAGATGAAGTCCTATCTCTGTACGTGATCCCTCAGTACACCGAGAGATATGAAAATGCAAAACAGAATAATATGTGGTTTGACAACTTAGATATGATTGAATGTTACCTTATGATTAACAATATAAAAGTTCCGACTGTTAGTTATATGATGGACTTTGAAAAAGGGGATTATAACCGAATATACTCATCTCTTTTGGTATCTGGACTCAATACCATTACATCGGAAACGGGCTGCATGGTCAATTATTGCAATTTCGGTAAATTATATCCCATCATTTGTTTTAATCTAGCTCATCATGAAAACTATACAGATACCAACAACTTAATGATTGAGTTCAACTGGCGATTAAGAAACAATCCCAGCAAGAATTACGTTTCCTATTTCATCTTACAAGAGCGTAAGAAGTGCTACTTAAATATCAAAAATCAAGATGTTACCATGATCAAAACATTAAAGTTCTAGGTTAAATCGATCAGAATTTTTTTCATTTTAAATTTTTATAGTCGCCAGACTATAAAAAATAATTGTTCAAATAAAAAAATGACCGCATACTACCCTCTGTTCGAAGAAGAACTCAAAGAAGGATCTCCTGGAATGCCAGGAATAGGATTTGAGTTAACGAATGATGGTAATTATGACATGGAGAGTAAACGTTTAAAAAATGTCTTACATCCTCAAGACGATAACGATTCTTCAACTAAAAAATACGTAGATGACATAAAAAATAAATGTTTGATACGTAACAACGGTTATTTTAATGCTAAACATAAATTTATAAGAAATTTAGGGGATCCTAAGAAAGAATCTGATGCCGTTACTAAAAAATATATTGATGAATTAAGAGATAAAAGTTTAATACATGATGATAATAATTTTGATGCTAAAAATAAATTTATATCTAATGTAAAATGGTCTGAAAAAGAACTTGATGTTGTTAATAAATAATGCCTTGTTTATTCTTGTATTTTGTGGGATAAAGATAAAAGAATTTAATATGCTCATAATCAAAGAATTTCTAACGTGAAGGCTCCTCAAAATGATAGCGATTGTGCTAATAAATACTATGTCGATACTAAAACGTTTTGCGCTACTACAGCTAGGGCAGTTCAGTTCACAGGTGTTGGGTATAAAACTTTTCAATTCAATGAATTCAGCTGAAAGCTTTTAGATTCAAACCCAAAATTATCACAAAATATGTTTATGAAAATTACCATTTTTTTAGCCTGTGATAAAATGAATGAAAATCCAAAAATACGCTTGGAGAAAGGGAAAGAAGTTCTTCTTGATAAAGCTATAAGTATCAATGAAGATTTAATAACTATGTTTGCATATGGAAAATTAAACGATGTTTTAACATTATCAGTGCTAACAACTGGAGACTGTAAATTAAAACCTTATTTACACATTGAAAAGATAGAGTTTTCTTTGAAAACATGAGAAACTTAATGGGTGAATAAATTTTGTTCTATAAATAAATGGAAAAACTTAATTCTATAAACATCAGAATCTACAAGAAATTGGATCAAGATTATCTAATTTCCGACATAGTATCGCATATCGATAAAATTTTGATTCAGTTGGAAAATGGTTCACTTATTCACCTACCTCTTGGAACGTTAAACATCAACGAAATTCGGTCACTACAAAATAAACAAATCAAAGCTTCAACTAAAGGAAACTGCATAATATTTTCAGAAGTCCTGAAATAATTTTTAAAAAATTGTTTCACATATTTGACATCGGTGTTTATAAAATTGCATGGGGTTATTTTTGTATATTTGGGAGAAAACGATGTTGGGAACTGCAAATGTGTTTTGATTTGAGCAGTAACTTTTTTTAATAATTTTGAATTATTAAAAAAAAATGTCATAAATTGAACCTGCTGAAAATGTTTAGCTTAAATCGTTCTTAACAAAACTGTCGATTTTTCAAATTTCTCTTCTAATATTTTAAAACAAAGACCAATTTCGGATCTATTATCCGGTTCAGTTTCTAATATAGTTAACTGTAAGCTTTGATACGCTAACTTAGATTCAAAGATTAAGGAGTGACATGATTCAGTATATTTATCTACCCAATATGTTTCGGGTGGTGGTTCATCAAGAAAAATGTGTGTTAAACTACACGGACCAGGAATATTGTATTTTGGTTTTGCACTCGTTTTTTTATTCATTTCTTTTTATATATAAATGTATTTTCTTTTAATCAATTTTATTCCCTCGACAGTATTTATTTAAAATATAGTGGAGAAAATGTATGATAGAACGTCGTCGACCGACATCTCATTCCCTACTCTTGAGAAACGCTTGATCACGTGTGGCCTTAACCAGCTACTTCCTCCTTTTACGCTTATGATGTAAGGGAGGAAATGATTTTTTAATTAAATTCATTAGACAATTTTAAATTTATCTTACAAGACGGCAGTACAATACGGATGCAGTATGTCATGGTAGCTTTTTAAAATTATTTTAACCTTTTTAATATGGATCATTTTCGAAAATATTTTTTATCGAATAAATTGGACTGTTTGATGCTTTAAAGAATTTTCACTTTCTAAATGAAAAATGACTTGTTTAAAGTTGAGAATTTGAGTCAAGTTAAAGCTTTCAGTTAAGGCTTAAATAACAGAAATGATACTACAACATTGGGTACCCATGGTGGAAAGGTTAGTGCGCAAAACTTATAACATCTAGGTCCAAGGTTCAATTCTCGACCTCTCCCGGTTGGTTGTTGACCTATACCTAGCCAAAATTGACATGTCAGCTACTCTCGTCGTTGCTCCAAAGGAGTAGCATTCATCGATAGTGGGTTGCGACATATGGTCCTCTTTGTAAGGCCGATGGGCCGCGTTAATAATGCTAGAATTCGTAAACAGCTGTTGGAACCGGACTGGACCCACCAGGTAAGTGACACTGGAACCGGAGTTTCAGTGTCACTTACCTGTTGGGCCATTTTACAATTTTTTTCAATGAAACAAAAAAGATGCGTTGAATTTTTAATGATTATTTCATCATTCAAAATAAAATCAGATAAAACATTAAATTAGTTGAAAGAAAATTCTACTTGTTGTGCTGGATTGGCTTTACCAATGTGCTTCTTACCTAGATAGATTAAATAGCACTGCTTTGTCATTAAGCGTAAATGATCGTCAGTCAAAATTTTGTTGAAACGGTCGCGAAGAAATACTGTGCCTTTATCCATCAAACTTGCAACAACCTTTTCGCCATAACGTGTCTTTACCATTTTCGCATCGGATATCAGGTACTGTTTACCGATTTCTAAATCACCCAGTGTTATAGTGTCGGATTGAAAATTACCTGCAGAATTCAGACTTTTGAGGATATGGCTTTCCATGGTTTTTTTTATTTCTTTCTATACTAAATGTATCACTTTAAATGAAAAATATTCTGAGCCCCTACTTCATTTTTATTAATTCATCGTTGTAAGAATCCCATTGTTTCTAAAAGTGGGGTTGATAAAATATTTTTGAACCATTACTTTTAAAAGGGGGTTTGGAATTAATGGAGAATGTTATATTATTATTTTTTAAAAGTGGGGGAGACAAGTGATGGCTGTTTTTTAAGCCATTTTTTGAAAGGGGGTAGAACGCGTTTCACTAAAATCGTTCACTGCACCAGCTCTCTCATTTATACACTACTTATAATACTCTTTAGATGCCATGATAATGCATTTGCATTTATATTTTGAAAATTATACAAAAATTGCAAACAATTATGATTAGTAAGAGTATATTATCATAAATATTAATATTTATTATTTATTTTCAGTAATCCTACACATTGAAGAAAAGTCTTTTATTTTTTCAAGAAATCGAAAATTTATTATTTTAAAGAATAGGTTATTAAAATTATTTAAATGATGCTGTTATTTGTCTAATAAATAGGATTGGTAATTTGTCTAATAAATACAATTGCAGGAAATTTCATCATATTTAAAAACGAAGTAAGTATTTTTGAAAAGGCGGTAAATGAGTTTTGCATTAAATTAGTGAAAAATATACCATACGATAAAATTATCTATTTTTCAAATAAATAAAATTTACCTGGGTATTTCAATCTATTTTTAACTTATTCAACCCACAGTTAGAAAGTTGGGGATTTAATACAGTTTCTGTAAGTGATAATATAGCTCTCAGATATTATTATTTACTTTTTAAATCCATGAAGCAAGCAGCACAAAATTTTTTTTCAAATCCAATCGAATAATTTTAAATTCAAATACGCTTTACTCATTGCATTAGCATTTTGACTGACAATGCTACAAAGACGATCTATCATGCCAGAAGACGGCCGAGCAGCCGGAATTTATGTGCTTATTCCTTTCTCTTTTCCAAGGATGTCAGTAAATGGCTAGGAGCAATCTCAACTTTATAACAACGGTTGTTTCCACTCCCACTGTCCCTTTTGATTGATATGCCCTCTAAGTGCATGAGGGTAGATATTCAATTTACATTTACGTGCCTTGTTTGCTGAATATTTTTCAATGCTTAGTCTTTTTTTTACCATTCTTTAAACTTTCAATTGTACTAAATATTAGTATTTCATGATATCTTTCAAGATTGATAGATAATAAAGTGCGTCCCAAAATTAATGAAAAATTTGAATTTGCCACAATTCGCACAGTAAAGTGTAAGTAACCTTTAAAAAAATGACAGTTGATAGTTTAGGGTTAGTAAAAATGGAGCGTAACAGCAAAGAACTACATGTTTTCATTGTTGAACAATATTTAAAAAATAATGAAAGTCTGGTGGTCACAGTTCAAAAATTTGAGAATTGTCCACTTAGATATGTCATTTAACACCACTGAATTTATTTTATCGGGTTATTTGAAGTAAATGACAAATTGCTTGTTTATGAAAACAAGCCCATTATCACTTGTGCATTGAAGGAAAAAATTCAAAGCTGCATCAACAAAATTCAGTCACATTAATTGGCATGGTAAAGTCACAAATTTGGCATGGTAAACATCGACAAAAGAGTGTGTATGTTTCAGCAGCCCTCTGATGGCCATTTGCTGTATATTTTATATTTTATACAAAATTCTATCCTGTGTATTTTACTATTCAATAAGAATATAACAAATTAAAGGAAAACAAACTGTATTTAATACAAATCTTTATTAAATTATTATGTTTTTTATTAAATACAAATCTTACAACACATTGTTCCATTCTGTAATGCTCCATTTTTACTAACCCTAAACTATCAGCTATCAAATGTTTTTAAATAGGGTCGCCTACACTTTACTGTACGAATCGTGGCAAATTCAAATCTTTCATTAATTTCGTTGCACTATTTATAAATGAATTGCTCAAATCAGTAAATATTATTAAAAAAATATGATTAAAAGTTCCCTTTAATTTGAAAACGAAGAGTTTGATTGTTCTTATTATTTATTAAAATCTTGATTTATCAATACATGACATTTATATGCTCTTGGTAGGTTTTATATTTTAAGGTTAACAGCAATCATATATTCTCAAAATATATTTTAAACGAAAAGGTGATGTTTTAACTTGGTTACCTTTATCAATATATCAAGGGTATTTGTAAATAGCAAATATCACTTAATAAAAAAATTACCTTCCCCAGTAAACGTACTCGGCTCTGCGTTCTCCTGTCTTTCACATTTATAATATTAACTCAT
>JAPMOR010122516.1:7302-35454 GCA_026543865.1 Argiope aurantia | reverse complement strand
CCATGAAAACAGTGTTTGCCTATGAGTTTGGCTCAAATTCATTAACCATTTTTTTTTTAAGATTGATGAAACGTTCTGAGTATTTCAAGATTTTTGAACGCCCTTTTTTCTAGTTATTAAGAATATGTTAAAACCTGAAGTAGTATTGAAATGGGTATTTTATAATTTATTATCTGAAGGAAGAAATCGGAATAAAATAAGCGTAATTGTTGAATTTGGATAAAAATGTTGCGAAAACCAGTAATTTTTGATATTTCACGATTTTGCGTTTATTACAAAAGCTCAGTATTTAAAAATTTAGCCAATTAAGTGCTCAACTCCCCCGTAAAGAAACTAAAGCATTAGATAAAGTTTCTTGAATGTCGGATTATACCTTCTAGGATCTTCTGTGTATTGGATAAACACATCTCTTATTGAATAGATAGATGATAATTTCCGTGAAGCTGATAGTTATTTTTCAACCACGAAAATGAAATAAAATTAAATCTTTACTTCATTTAAAACGAATTTTTGAAGGAAATGTTGCTGAAAATTAAATTTGGTTCAAGTAAAATAAAAAAAATGGCTGTAATATTTTAATAGTAATCAAGCAAATTAACATCGAAACAATTACAATATAATATCGGTAGCAAGAGAACATTAAATAAAAAAACATGAATAAAATATTTTCATAAATCATTTTTTGAGATATGTGTAATTTTAATACCGTCTTGCGAAGTAATTCCATTTAATGGGAAAAAGCAGATTGATATAAGAATAATCTTGGCATCTTATACTCCATCTTAAACCCTAGGTACAAAAGCAACTCTTCTATGAAATTCATTTTCCCAATTTAAGAACGATGATAATTATAAAAGAATTTAAGTATTTATTATGAAAGAAATAAGATTTTATTTCTTCCACGATCTCAAAATATTGAAAATAACCTTACTTTCAATGTTCTGTAAACTCTGCATATTTATCATGAAACTGAGTTTTCTTTAGGAAATATTGGGGTAAACCAGAAATGCTGACAGTTTCAATTTCCGATACTTCTCTCGTACTTAAAAATAGACGAACTTGTCTAGTTGATCCGATTTTTGCAATTGTCTATTTTGTTCTAAATTCACGTGCCAGACACGACTTTTCATCTGTAGGAAATGTATTTACAAGATAAATATTCAATCACAAAATTATTTATTTCTTAAGAATAAAACATGTTTTATTAAAAAAATAGTTTTTTTTCTGTCTGTTTTACATATATCGTGATTTTAGAATTTTGATATCTTTAAAATAAGGTTTAAAACGTCAAATGTTTAAAATTTTAATAAATAGAGGGTAAATGAAACAATAAAAACAATACACAATAAATTCATTACAGCTTGTCAAGAAATTGACTGAAAATAGGGGGAAAAGGATATGAAGCACTCTTGGTTTGTTTAGGAATCGAGAAGCATCCATTTTTCTGAATCGGAAATTGTATTGAGAATATTGGAACTTCCTTCTAAGGATAGTACAGTTTTTGTTTCCTGAAATATAAATTCATTAATAATCAGTTTTGTTCTTCTCTACAATTTGGCGAGATTAGTGGTATTATGTTTGCACAAATTTAAATACATTTTTAATGTAAATTATTTTACATTATTACTGATTTCAAATATCGTTTTAATTTTACAACTTAAGAATTCCAATGAATTTAAGATAAATTTCAAAATTTGTTCATAATTAGTTGTAAAGTGCTTAATTAATAATAAGATTTGTAAATATTTCCAAAATTATGAACTTCCGCTTTACATATCTTATACTAAGAGAAATATAGAAATGAATGCAAATCTGATTTTCGATCCATCTACCCAAGAATGTCTCCTCTAAATTAAGAATCATTTACATTTTAACCTAAATCATAAATCCTATTTGGAATTCTTTGTCGGAAAGAACATGGAAATCGAATAGGTGACAAATTTGTCTATTTTAATTTTTAAATATTATATAATTTTAAATTATATAGTTAAATCACTTTAGATGAGAATGTGAACTAATATAATTTCATTTTGAAAATTCTGCCAACGCGACTCGATCTTGTATTCTATGAAGATCTTTTATTTTCTTTCAACTACTGAAGTGTTAGTTCACAAAGAAAATTTCATTTCTGAAAACCTTCTTCCACATTTTTAAAACTATTTCTCAGGATTTTTTAGGATGGATATAATTTTGCCAATTTCTGAGTGAATGACTCCTAAAGTGCCTTGGCTATCCATATCCATGTTTGACTTAAAGAAACAAGATTTAACATTCTAGATAAACTTCGAGTATTCCTGCAGAATGGTCTCCTACAGAGAAGACAGTGACACTGTGAAATGTTTATAGAATTGAAATATTTTAATCTACAGGATCTGAAACGTAAATGTACATCTTTATGTATTTTATTTTTGGAATTTCAATAACCACTATCTGATTGTAAGTTTTATTCTATTTGATAATTCTTAAAACTGTAAAATTAATTTTGCAATAATTATTTGAAAATTCGACACGAATATCCTCATTCTCGAATGAGCAACAGTAATTTTTTTCTAGATACAGCATTTGTGAATTGTGTGAGAAAAAGGCAATTCTATATTTACAAAGATATATTTTTTCGATCTTTCACTCGATTCCTGATACTCGACTATTTTGCAATTTTTTGTATTTGCCATCTCTATGACGCTATTTCTAAAAATATTGGCCGTGGTGGCCTGGTGGTAATGTCTCGGCTTCGGAACCGGAGGGTTTCAGGTTCGAGTCCCGATTCCACCGAAGAACCGTCGTGTAAGGGGGTCTGTTGCACGTTAAATCCGTCCTGACCAAACGTTCTCCCGCTGGTGTGGTGTGGAGAGGGGGTGCCAGCTCAGGTGTCGTCCTCGTCATCTGTCCGCGGTTCAAAATTACGAGGTCCGTCCCAAAATAGCCCTAGTGTTGCTTCAAACTGGACGTTAATATAACTAAACCTAAACCTTCTAAAAATATTAAAATACTGTAATCAGATAATCTTTCATTAACGCTTTTACCAAAAGTGCCGAATGACATGTTTAGTATGCATTTTAACGAAGATTTCAAATTTTTCCGACTTTATGTCTCTCGTACTAAATTGATGTAACTTTAGCGCCTCTGAAATTTAAAAATGCTTAGGGGTAGTATCACATCATTATTGACTATTATGCGTTGCTCAGTAATCCATAAATAAACGGCGCAAATTATTGATATTTAATTTAAAAATTTACTTTTCCGTTGTTTCTACGGAAATTTATTGCTCGATTAGCGTAAATGCTGGATTATGATAAACAAATATATTAGTTCAAGGAAAACTGGAATTTATAATTTTTTTTTGCATATTATCGATTTAACTATGAAATTTTTATGCTTGTTTCATAAGTTTTTATATCAATGAAAAAATTCTTCTATATAATATCAATTAAAATCAAAGCATATTTATATTTTAATATTTCATGTGAAGTTTTTTTCTTATTATAAAATATATTTGGAACAAAATTGCTTAATATTGTTTCTGTTAAGTCATATTTGCAAAATTGTGTATCTTCCGTCGTTAGTTTCATTTGCCTTGTATATAGCTTCTAAGACTGCAACTGATTTTAAAAATCAGACAATGTTAAAAATGCTTATTTTTAACAGTTTAGCTAGGTAAAATAGGAAATTGCAATTGAATGCGTTATAAAAATCGCGAATAACAAAAAAAAAATGTTTTGTATAAAGTGCGAATTCATTCTTGATTAAAGCAAACTTCTGGCAATTTGCATCCAAATAAAAATATCCAATTTACAACAGAGGCTATTTTTCAAATGCAATCTTTGTTAGAAAATATTTTTTAGATAATATATAACGATTATATGAAAATATTTATTAAAAACGCAGACATTCAGAAGGGCTTATTTGGAAAATGCGAAGAAAAAAAAATTGTACTTGAAAACGAACGATGATTAGGTTTGATTCTAAGAATTAGTGACTTTGAAATATCTTTTGTATGATGAAGAAACATGCCTAATATCAGATCTAGTGTAAGCAACAATACGATGTTTAATTGCCGGGGCGCCCACAAACAGCTTCATCTGGTTTTCTCACTAGATAACTTCATACTGCTCTTATTACTAATATTCATAGAAAGTATTTTCTATTAAGTTATTGCCTCAGTGTATACAAATAAATCAATATTTGTTTATTTTAAATTCACCAATTTTTTTTCAGTTGCAGTGACTATCGGCATGTGTCCTGGGATATAAAATAGAAGCGAATGCCTGTCCTCTGTACAGCCATTTGGACTCAATTATGCCATCAAGCTTTCTCAAACTGCCTCCCAGAATTACAGTGCTAAGAAGCAAATAAATTTTGAAGAGTCTGGGATTTTATGATGCAACACATCACCCATTTCTTATTGAACATACTTCGTAATTGTTGATTGCCAACTTTTGATATCGCCAAGTAAGAGACTATACAAATTTGATATTTTGATGATGGAAAGGGCTCTATGGCATAATCAGCAATTATTTGCTCAGTCAGATAAGTATAGCAAATTCTATTAATTCTAAGAATATTCAATCTGATTGAAAAACGAGTAGTTTTGTAGAATTAAGTGTTTTTTTTGCAGTTGGAATTAAATTGTTAAAATCCGGTGTCATTGAAACCTTTTTTGGCCGAATCTTTCAAACTTAAAAGTATTTGAATAATTAAATCTTGATTTCCAATTGAAGCTGATAATTTTTAAAACTAATATCATAAGTAATATCTAATATGACAAGATTCAATAAGGTATAGAAAGGTGGAAGATAATAGTTAATACAATGAAGTAAATAAAGACTAGCCGCATAAATTTAATTTCTTTTTAGCTGAGATTTCTAAAAAAATATTGACTGAGCTTAATTAAAAGAGAGAATTTCAAATTAAAACAATGTCTATATAGTTAATCTTTTCATATGAGTGTTTGGAAATTATTTTGATTTTCTCGAAATTCATATAGCTAAGTCTTAAACAGCGCATATTAACTATGTGTACTATAAAAAAAAAGTCGAATAAATTAGATAAATTTTTTTTCATCGTCTAGATTCCCATAATAGCTTGGAACTTAACAGCAAATTACTGCAATGATTATTATATAGCTCACCACTCATCCGATAAAAACTGAGGTTCTTTCCGCCCAAGGCCTTTTTAAAATTGGTTTCAATTTTTAGAGATTTCAATTAAAAACATTTTTCTCTTCAGGTTTTTCAAATAGAAATAAATCTCGCAAATCTGTCTTTCTAGTTCTACTTTCACTCATTTAAGTAGTTGAATAGAGTAGAATTCACCTTAAATGCATTTCTTCCTTTCTTAACATAATTGCTATTTATGATAATGAATTGAGGTTTAAACCTCAAATGTCCTTCACAGTAATATATTTTACATCACGGGCGTGAAATTGAAACACGACTTGCTAATAAATTTTTTAAAAATAAAACGCGTTTCATTGCCCAGAAACAAATGATTCATGGTTGGATATTTACCATGTGTGTACCCCACATTGTGTGAAAAGAATGCGATTTCATAATTGTGTAAATAGGACCAATTAATATTTTGCCTCTTTCAGTAAGCGAGAAGTACTCATCATTATTAAAAACAGTATAAGATCCGAATTTCTAAGAATAATCTTAAAAAAAAAATATGCAGTTAATATGCATTTCGGAATAAAATCACCACATTTCCAACAGGAAGCAAAAATAATTTATAGCGTAGTTGTTGGATTTTTAGTGGTATAAGAAATGTTTAGGAGTAGGTCTGTTGCATATTTCACCCTCTTCGTCTTTGCAGCAATACCTTCAGGTGGGAAGGATATATTTTTGTCAAGATACAATAGTCATTATGATTTTAATCATTTTTGTAAGAGTAATTATCTTTTGAGCTGATAAGTTTTTGTCCAACTTTCTTGAAAAAATAATCTTGATTCTTCTGAGTTATTAAGAGGAAATACCGTAATTATTCTTCTGATATAAAACATAATCATACTGCATAATATAGGCTTTGTATAGATTTCCTCAATATCCCTATATTATAATTATATCAGAATGTAATCCAACTTGTTATATATTTTCCTGTCAAATCTGAAGCTCCCATTTCGTGTTTGATCCGATCTTTATTTCACATTTCTTTCCATCAGCATGGAATTCAAATTTGAGTGACTGTTTTTAAATTGTTTTGTATATGTGATTATTTGAAAACTTTGATCTGATTCAGATTGTTTCATTCAGCTTTTCCCATGGTAATAGGACTAGAATTTCCAGTTCTTTAGTTAGTTAGTTTAGTTCGGTATAAGTGAATATAATTTCGAATCGATAATAGAAGATAACTATGGAAAATAGAAAATCAGGCTAGAGTAAGGTTTTAACGTTTTATTATAAATCTAGCAAGGTGGCACATTAAGCAAATCTTCTGCAATACTATTTTTCTATCGATTAGTTCAGAGCTAAACCGATGTTTCTATGAAGTTAACTAAGTCGTTTACGTAATCCTAGCGTTTTGGGTAAATATTTCTACATATTTTAGCCACAACGAGTGTTGAAATTCCTAATTGTAGAGAAAATACGTAGATGAGAAGTTGATATATCTGAATTCATTTCAATGACAAGAAAATTCGAGAGATTATGTATTTAATGTGGGAAAAAAAGGATGCATGGGTAAAAACGTAGCATTTTTTTTCTCAAATTTCTACAACTATCGAGCTTATAAAGTTCGAAAACGATTTTTTTAATTTCTGACTAGGTTTCGTGGTTGGATTTGGAGTAGCGCCTTAACCATTTAAAATTAATTTCCTTTTAGTAATAACTTAAAAAATATTAGGATTAATTTCAGAAATTAAATTCACGTAATTTAATTCAATAGAAAATTCTAGGGCTTTTCATAAGTCTCATTTAGAGTTGTGCTTTATTGAAGCATTTCTTGAGAAACTACGCCATATGTCCCTTCAGAATTAAATGCTGGTTTATTATCTCAGAAAAAATGTGTTGAGAATTTAATTAAGACTCACTGTGCTGCCAAGGTGTTTAAATTTTTTGTGATTTCTGAAGTTGAATTAGCATCTCTAATTAGATGTGGTAGATACATTTTTTTTGTGGAATATTAAAAATTTAATTACACAAATATCTCCCCCTCCCCAGAAAATGGAAAGTGTGAATTGTGTATTTAAGAAGGTATGCGAAAAATGTGTCCTCAGAAGTGATAAAAGAAAAAGTGACGAGTGGCGCTTTGTAAGATGTAAGTAGTTGTGAAGTGCGAGTGGTGACTTGTAATGGAGTATGTTAGAGAGAATTGTGGACCAATATGGATTGATATTTGGTGGTGGTGATCAATCGCTGTGGGTTGAAGTGTATGTTGGTGAGACATGGAGAATGAAAATATTGATTTATTGTAAAACGAGGATGGTTGATGAAAATTGTTTACTGTAAGTTGGGCTGAGATGGGTTTGTTCACTGTAAAACTGTTAAGTGATATATGTGCATTTAAGAGGTATAGCAAATCGTGGATAAGAAATGAATCTTAAGTCAGATGAATAGTGACGAATGAGGCTTGCAAAAATGTAAGCCGTTGCGAAGTATGAGTGTTGGTGACTTGTAAGATGATTAATGTGTATTCATATGTCGTGGTGAGCAATCGTTGTGGAATGAAGCATTATGAATCATGCTTCTGAATTTGTACAGTGAAATGATAATAGTGAGTAACAGAGAAGATTTGCTGATTCCGTGAGAATGTAGAACTTGATAAAATATGTTCCGTATGAGTGAGAATTAAGAATGGAGTTATAATTTTTCTGTATTTAGAGATTTCAATTATGGCGAGTTAGATATTTTCAAAAAAATTATTTATTGCTGGTGGAATATCGGTTATGTTTGAACAATAGCAATGTTTGGTGAGTGGCAGCGGGGCGTGGAAGGTATGGGTTATGTGTGTGCAGTCGAACTGGTTTTGCAAAATCGTGGGTTGTGTGTGTGTGTGTGTGTGTGTGTGTGTGTGTGTGTGTGTGTGTGTGCGCGTGCGTGTATGTGCGCGCGCGCAGGGGGAACTGGTTTTGGAAAGGTGTGGGTTGTGTGTGTGTGTGCGCGCGCAGGGGGAACTGGTTTTGGAAAGGTGAGGGGTGTGTGTGTGCGCGTGCGCAGGGGGAACTGTTTTTGCAAAGGCGTGGTTGTGTGTGTGTGTGTGTGTGTGTGTGTGTGTGTGTGCGTGCGCGTGCGCAGGGGAACTGGTTTTGGAAAGGTGAGGGTTATGTGTGTGTGTGCTCGCCAGGGGGAACTGGTTTTGGAAAGGTGAGGGTTATGTGTATGTGTGTGTGTGTGTGTGTGTGTGTGTGTGTGTGTGTGTGGGTGGGTGTGTGTGGGTGTGGGTGGGGGGGGGGTGGTGGGGGTGGGGGTGTGTGGGTGTGCGTGGCAATAACAGGCGAAATGTGGAATTATGATATTCCGATTTTAAAATGATTGGAAATCAATTGTGGTATTTTCGGTGGAGAAATCTTTGTTTTTATGTGAAAGATTAACAATGCATATTTATGTACACGATAGAAGTTTTATATTTTCCCCCAAATCTAGGAAGGAAAAAATTGTCAGTATATTGCACGTAATTAAATATAAAAGGCTTATAATTAAAATCGGTAACAATTTATACCTTTCGATAACTTCCTTAACTGGAAATAAACCTGCAATTTTTTTGCGCTTGCTCTGTTACTGTATTTCGAAAATTCTCGGTATTTAATTTATTAATATTTAAGCAACATCTTTACAAATTATTTAGCTTTTCATTAAGAATGACCGCTTATTATGTGAATTGTGTTTTAAGATCGCAAACTGTAACTGCGCGATACTTTACCATGACAACGAAGTTTGTATATGGCTTGGGCTCAATTTATTAATCATTTTAAGATTGATCAAACGATCTGAATGTTTCAAGTTTCTTTTGAACTCTTATTTTTCTAGTTATTAAGAATGTTGGCGTCTGATTTAGTATTGAAATTTGGTATTTTAAAACCTATTATCTGAGGGCGGAAAAGCCACAACAAAATACTGTAACTACTCTGACATGCTGAATTTGGATAAAAATGCAGCGGAAACTAATAATTTTTGATATTTTAGAATTTTGCATCAAAATGCAAAAGCTCAATATTTTAAAATTTTGCCAGTTAAGTACCTAACTCCTCGGTAAAGAAACTAAAGCAGTATATACTTGTTGAATGTCAGATTATGCCTTCTAGGATCTTCTTTGTATTCAACAAACACATCACTTATTGAATAGATATATAACTTCCGTGCAGGTGATAGTCGTTTCTCAATCACGAAAATCAAATCAAATTAAATCAAATCTACTTCAGTTAAAACGAATTTTTGAAAGAATTGTTGCAGATAATTAAATGAATTTCTAGTAAAACCAAAATAATTGAATGGAAATCCAGCACCTAAATATCAAAGCAATTATAATGTTCTTTGGTATACAATATCGGTATCAAGAGAACATAAAAAATACTCATAAATAATTTTTTAGGATTTCTGTAAAATTTTGATACCTTCTTGTGGAATAATTATTCCTTTTTTTCTGTGAGGAAAATTTTGATTAATCTAAAAATAATTTTAGCATCTTATAACAAGTCTTAAACCTTAAGAATAAAAGCAACTCTCATGAAATTATTTTTCCTCATTTAAGAACGATAATTATAGAAGAAATTGAGCATTTTATTATGGAAGAAATCAAACTTCAATTTTTTTACAATCCCTCAATATTCAAATCTAAAATCTGGAAAATAACCTTGTTTCTACTATTTCACTATGAAACTTACTGAGTTTTATTTAGAAAATATTAGTATAAATTAAAATGTTGCCAGTCTTGATAATCTTCGATATTGCTTTCCTACTGAAAAATAGGCAAAATTCTATAGTTGATCTGATTTTTACTGTTGTATTTTCTAAATTCACTTTAAAGATAATTACTCAGCACCTCTACAAAGTGTAGTATTTAGGGGACAAATGTCCATCCATGAAATAATTTGTTTCTTTGGTATGAAGCAAATTTTATTTTAAAAAAAATTGTATTCTTTCAACTTTATGCATATCGCGATTTTAGAAAATTTTAATGTTTTGTTCATCTTGGGTTTGAATGTTCAGTGTCATACACATAAATATTAACTCAAGGAAAAGTGAAATACATTAAAAAAAGAATTTTCTTCTCATCTCCTCAAAATGCTGAAAAAAGGGGGGTGGGGAAGACGTGGAATACACTTGAGTAGGCTAGGAATCGAGAGGCATAAATTTTTCTAAATCGAAAACTCATTGAAAGAATTTGAACTTCCTTCGAAATGAAGTACGATTTTTTTCCCCTGGAAGATATGTTCATTTATAATCAGTTTTGGGTTCTTCTCTTCGATTTGGCCAATTCTGTAGTATGTTTCTCATATAATAAAAATATTTTAAATGTAACTTATTTTGTTTTATTAATGTAGAGATTGTTACTCATTATAAGTATTTTAATTTTATAATTTAATAGATTTAAAATTTCAAATAATTATACTAAGAATAAAACTTTTGAAATTAGTTAATATAATTTATAATTTTGGGAATAATTCACAAATCTTCTAAATCCGTGCTTTACTTATCTTGTACTAGGAAGAATAAATATAATAATAAATGTGAATATTTGATATATCTAAGAATGTCGGTACCCTAGAAAAAGATGAGAGGCATTAAAATGTTAAGTTAACTGATAAATCCGATTTGGAATTCTTTATAAAAAAACATAAAATAGATTAATTGGCATCTTTATTGTCTAGATTTATTTTTAAATGATATAATTTGAAATTATATAGTTAAATTATTTTAGATGAGATCGTGAACTTGTATAATTTCATTTTGAAGATTCGGTCATAGCTATTAGATCATGAACGCTATGGAGATTCTTTATTTCCTGACAACTGCTGAAAGTGTTAGTGTGTTAATTCATTAAAGATATTTCGTTAATGCAAATTTTCCACATTTTTAAATGTCAATTTCTCAAGATTTTTTAAGAATGGATATAATTCAGCCAACTTCTGAATGATTCCTAAAGAGCCGGGCTATCCATATCCATGTTTGGCTTAAAGAAACAAGAACGAACGTTCGAAAGAAACTTTGAGTATTCCTGCAGAATACTTTACAAACTTAGAAACCAGTGACAGTGTTAAATGCTTATAGTCGCATGTTTAGTATGTAAATATCAAACCTTATAAAAAAAGAATGAAAGTGTTGATTATCTGTTTTGTAGAAATCCTACGACTTAGTGCTTCCTTTTGTATGTCTTCGTCTGAACTTCTACCACTTCTTTATGTAAGTAATTATCGAAAAGGTGGAGTTCAAAGGAAATCATGATATACTAAAAGAACATAGATAAAATTTCCAGAATAAAGTTGAAGGAATTCTCGTTCGTAAGATTCTCTTTTACTTTTTAATGATTCATTAAAGAATTATTTTACAATTTTAAAGTGTTCATTTAATGCATTTCGATAAAAAGTAACGTTTCCATTTGAGAGCTTAGAAAATCAACTAATTCGATTTTTTTCTTTTAGGATTCGGCCGAATTTCAAGGATATTTAAATTGCTGAGTATCAGTTTATCAAGTTCGAAAAAAAGCTACCAAGAATGTCTGCGAAGCTTTTTTTCATTGCTATTGCAGTTTACAAATGTTACGAGGATAGAAAAGTAATTATATATATAAGAAAAACTTTTAAAATTATACAATTAAGTATTCATCTCAAAGACTTTCTAGTAACAAACTAGAATTGCATCTGCCCTACTTTCATAATTATTGTATTCTAAATTTTCATTGACTGTTTTTTTCAGAAAAAATAAAAACAACCTATCTGCGGTATTGCTTGAAGACTGGAACAGCCAAATAAAAATTGGGTACTTTCCTAGTTTGTAGATACGGCATATGCTTTTCTAATATTTTATGGATTGTTATTGATTATTATGAATAATGGTTCATTGAATGTTTGTTGAAATACTTTTAATTGTAAAATTTTTATGTAGTTATTCAGAATTTGTATTTTGTCAATATATTGAATATTAGCCACTTTTTTTTGTCTATTTAGACACTTCTGAAGTTTGCACTAAGGTTCAATTTCAAAATCTAATTTTTTTTTGTTAATGTTTAAGATTGTTAAAATTACTATGGTGTGTGTATTTTAAGAGAAAAGGAACTTTTATGATCACGAATTTTTACATTTCTTTGATTTAAAGTTGGTGATGAATGTTTGTATTAGAAAATTTATTTTAAAGTAATCTAAACTGCAAAAATCGCATTAATAAGCTAAAGTTCTTTGGTTGTCCATTTTATTTTCATATAAAAGGGAACAATAAATGTCAAAAAGGTCCCATCTGTTTACGAATTTATATTCACTGTTCAAAGAGTTGGAGCATATAGTATTATAGAGGAGTATTATAGTATATTTAGAGTATGGACACAACTTAAATTTTAAAGCATTGAAAAATATTTCTTTCTGAATGCTTGAAGGCTTTTAAAGAAAATAAATAATTTTAAATTTAGACATTTGTTTTTACCGACTTTTCAGCTCTTACCTATATAAATTGCACAAACTAAGATTTTATGCATACTGTTAGTTCTCTTTCTCAGATTATAAGCTTTTGTAATTTAGATGAATAAATATTAAGACTGCTTCTTATAATTTCCATTTTTCTTTCTCTTCTGAGCTCCCTACAAATATTTATTGCATCTTTTTATAAATTTTAAATTTAATTTTGTCAAGTTTTAAATTTTTTAAACAGATTTTCATCATAAATTGTCATAGTCGTTGAACTGATGTACATCTTTGAACGTATAAAATTGATTAATGTTTTCAATCTTTTTTTTATTCTAATGTTACAGAAAACGCTTTCTGATTGGCTTGGCCGGCCAGCTCATCAGAAAGTACTGGATTTTCAGAAAACATTTTGATCATCATGCCTGATCATCATAGTGATCATTTTGTTTTCAGAAAAAAATACGCTTGTATGTTATTCTTTGCTCGTGTATTCTATTTATCTTTTCTGATGACATGAACATTATTTTAGAATTTAATTATGCATTTTAAACCCCAAGTGTAAAATGAATGCAATAAAACAAAATCTTTCCTAATTCTGTAAAAACATTTCTCATTCATCATTAATTATTGAGGATAATTTTAATAAATTTCAAGTTTAATATTATAAGTAAAAAATTAAAAGGTATTTTTAATGTATTTTAAGCATAAATAGTTATAAAAATTCTCAGAAATCAATCAGATCTTTTGAAACTCAAATTTTAATTTTTATGCCATATATAGAATTCTAGCCATGTTGTATTTTAGTATTATTTTGCTTTCCTAAATTTGTATATTACAAGCTGATATTTTGTCATCTGTTTAAGATATCTTTTTGATATATTTGTTTACATTTGTCGATTTTGTCACTTTGTAAATCATTCATTTTCTGTATGCTAATTTTGCAATGAAATCTTTGTCATTATTCACTGTGGAAGTCAATGTTTTAAGGAGCAACAAATTTGTACTCCCCTGTTAGATAATGACAGCTAAAACTTTACTGATATTACAAGTATAAGCTAAGTACTGTTTATTAAAATGAAAAAAAATTCAGCTGATGCGATACAAAACAAAATAGACATTTGCTGGTTCAGCTAAAATTTTTAATTAGAAATAAGATAATGTATATTAAATTATATTACCTTTTTGTAATTCATACAACCCCAAGGGGTTTTTAAAAATTATAGTTTCATAAAATGCTTAATTAAAATTTTTTATTTCATAAAATTAAAATTTTTAAATTCTATATATATAAATAAATATTTAATGTAATTTTGATTTTAATTTAGAAGGATTTCTTATTCAAGAATTATTTTAAATTTTTGAAAAAAGCCATAGGAATTTTTTGGAACATCTTCAACCATAAAAATTTTCTGCAATTTTGTCAAAGATTAGAATTTTAACTAATTCATATATTATTAGAATTATTACAATGTTATATTATTAGAATGTTTACCTTAATTCATATATTACAAATTGAGAGTTTGCAATGATCTTGTAAGTTGGTTTTATATTCTGTATTGCCAATATGTAATAATCTGTTTAGATGTTATCAATTTTGTGTTGTATTTGCTATTAGTTCTTAAATTGTCGTGTTTGTAAGCATTGCCTGCCAATTTTTCTACCTCAATCATTATATTAAAATATTTGTGTATTGTCAAAAATTTAATTTATTATATATCAGAATATTTTATAAATGCTACTATAACTCTTAATAAATATGCTGAGTAGATTTTAAAGTTGAAAATATTGAAAAAAGTCTAATAAAATACGAGATACAGCATGAAAATGAATAGTTGACATTTCTAATAAAAGTAACGAATAGCATTTGTAAATTTATGTATTTAAACATTTGTAAAATAATAAAACATTTTTTTCGGACTGAAATTTTTAAATAATTTCTCAATTTTTCCATCTATTAATGTGAAAATTTGGAAGTAAATTCGGAGTATAATCACTGATTTTCAGATTTACATTGCCTGTTGAAAAATTTTCAAATTTTGTTCTAATCTCTTAATGGAATTCAAGAATTTATTTGATATTCGTGGGAAACATTTTGAAACTGTAAATGCAGTTTTAAAATAGATTCTTGGTGCGATTACTTAAAGCTGATAAATCAGAAACATTTATATTATTCTATATATAATTATATATTCTCATGACATAAGTATAATTTGGTCATAGAATATTGATTTTGCAGAAGGTTTGTTGGTGGGATTAAAATTCCCTAAACAATTGTGAATAATGAAGCGAATTTTGCTTTAATTCAACCTATTTCTTTGCAAAAATTATTTCGTATGCCTGCAGATTTGTAACAGTTATTTACTACTAGCCGCCTTTGGCGACCAGCCGGTTCGCCAGTATTACCGCTCGCTACAATTTGCAATTAAATATTTTAAGTAACTGGTCTCTTAAAGGATTCTCAAACAAAACATTTTTAATCTTCAAATTTTGATAGTCAAACCAAACTTATATTGTTTAGATCGTTTCGTTCAATTTACTATATATATTTTGCTAATTTGTTGCCATTTCCGGTAAAACTTCAACTTTAATTTAAAGTGGAAATGATGAAATTGCAATTAATATTAAGATTTTTTAATAAAACCAAGCGTTTTATTTTATTAATCATCTTTATTGTTATTTATTAATTATTATTATTATTGAATATGAGTATTGCAAACAGAATCGCTCGGTATTTAAGTCTTATGTTAACTACAAAATATTTTTCATAGTTTATGTAATATCTCAAACAATAATTCAACAAAAATTTTTGAGATTCAGTATAAAATTCAGTTTTTAGTTTTGCTTTCAAAAGGATTGAAATGAAATCAATAATAATATTTTGTTCCTGTTTATAAATATATTTCAAAAATTATGAAGTCTAAATTTAATGCAGTAAGGTATCATATTCTGATAAATATTCTGGACACACCAAATTTTAAATAAATGAATGAATGTTTCTATTTTCCATGATCAACTAAGACTTATTTATGAAGTTTGAAATGTTAAAAATTTAGAAAAACTCACCATTTTCATAATCTTAGGCCAATTAATCTTGAGAAACCTGCGCGCTTATTGGCGTATTTTCTCTGAAACGATCGATGAAAAATCTAAAATTATCCTTTTTTTATTGAATAGTGATATTCAAATCTGCATAAATCAGTCAGTTTAAGTGATTTGATATTAACTCTTAAAAGTCAGTGATTTAGTTGATTGAAAATTAACTCTATGACCATCATAAAATCTGTGCTTTCTCTTGTGGTGTATGCATTCTCTTTAATATCCGCTCGAATAAAGCATCACATACAAAAGTACTACATAGAACAAATACATCAGAAGTAAACATAACATTTCAATAGTTGCCAAAAACAAAAGAGAGAAAAATGCAATTAATAAGCAGACGATATTTAGAAAAGTACAGATATTTAGACTGGAAAATGAAATTATCTGAAATTAAAAACACGCGCAGACGATATTTACAAAAGTAAAAATATTCAAACCTGAAAAGGAAAATATATGAGTTATTCCATCAATAAATGCCATAAGTTTATTTACATCTTCATTATTTTATGAGTCATTAAATATCAAAATGGATCCGGGACTGAATAAACACCCTGTATAGAGAGTGTAAAAGATCATAAAATAATTTTTCTTGAATTTATTTTTTAGAAAAAATAATATTTCATATTTGTTTCATTTCTTACAGACACTTGCCGAAAATTATAATTTTGCAGATTTCATTTCCAAAAAGATTTAATTTATTTTCAGTTAGAGCTTTAATCAATGTGATGGCAACACTTTGAAAAAAGCTAATTTTTTCTCATGAATGCGAAACGTGCTTAATCCTCATTTTTATTTTTGACGAAAAAAATTATTGAAAAACATAGTTAAAATATTTATTTAAAAATTCATTAAAAATAGAAATTTAATTTTAAGAATAAAACAGTAGTATCATTTAAAAGATAAATTTTTTATCTTTAACTTCATGTAAAAATCTTTTTTATGCGGTAATATTTTCGGCAGTTATAGCAGAAACACGTCAAAATTTCGCTTAATTTTTAAATAAATAAAATTCTAGTTAAAAATTCGAAAAAATAACCCCCAGGTGCACATTCCCGGCCTCCAAGGTAGACACGTGCCAAATTTGATAGCTGTAGGTTGAATGGTCTGGTCTGTAGAGCGCCAACACACACACACACACACATTGAGCTTTATTATAAGTATAGATATAGATATAGATATACATTTCGATCAAAATTGGTTAATATTTTATTTCTTTTAAAAGTTCATTTTTGAGAAATATTTCTACGCTTATCTGGGCTTTTCTTTAATTGTTTATCTTAACACAAAAATTGAATGAAATAATTTTTATTAATTTTTAACTGGAATTTTTACATTAAATTTTAAGCAACTTTCTTTCTTAAATATTAAGATGGAAATGTTTCAGGCATTTGAATATGTAAGAAGAATCGTTTCGAGAAACTCATTAACGGTACTCTTGTAAACTGATTAAAAATTCATTTTATTTTGGAATACATATCAAAATAACATTAAATCGCATATAAGTATATATTTTGGAGATGGGATGAAAACAATTTCGAAAACACTTTTTTTTTGAAAATATTACTGTTTTAAGTATCTATCCAATATAAATGGGAGTAAAAAGAATAGAATCCAAAATTCTTTAAACTATCACTGTTTATTTTGAAATTAAAGTACTTAAATAACTAATTGATGAAGTGAAATCATTTTTACATTCTTTTATTCTATTTTTTTTCTTGAAATATAATTTATATGGTTATACATTTTCTTGAACATCCAGAATTAAGACTATTATTTTAATTCCTTTTATTTTCGGTCTTCAAGAAATATGTAAATGCCATTGTATTGATTCATGGCCCTGGTGATTATATTAGATAAGGTAATCAAGTTTATATCAAGGTAATAAATTATATTAGATTACCATTTTAGTTAGTTTCTCCATCGATTTCACTAAATAAACGTAAAATGTATTTTAATATCCATTTATTTAAACAAAATAGAATAGAATAGAATAAAGAATTAGAATGAATTATTAATTTACATTCGATATTTAAACTGAACCTATTTGCGTTGCAGGTTCTTTAAGCACGAACATGAAACATTAAATATCATTTTACCCGCATACTCCCTATTCAGGTAATTGTGAATCGTGAATTATGTCCAGGTGAGAAATTCGCCACAACTGATAATGTTTAATGTTACGGAGATGAATAAATCTTTTAAACAGCATTACGGAAACGGCAGAAAATAGATAAGAAGAAATGAATATTTCAAATAAATAAGATCCTAAATACTAAATGGCATTTATCAAATCCATTATCTAAACAAATAGATAGCTTATCAGTGCCAATTTATTACATTTTCATTCTTAAAGTAAGAATAATGATGTTTAAATATTTGCCTTTTAAAATAAAGATTTTTTTTCTATGAACAATTTCCCAGTTTATATTGATTTAGAGAAATATTTCTTCGCTCGTATTTTCATTTGTTGTCTAAAAGCTTTTTTAAAAAGACTTAATGAATATTATATGAGTAAAGATGAATATAGTTGATTTTAAATCCGTTTTCTAATACGATAGAGTGGTGAAAATTTGAACAATTATCTTTCTTGAGAACAATAAAATAATGTTGCTTGAAGCATCACAATTTAATTTAAAAAATAATCCTTACTTACCATTGCAATGTAATTATTGATAGGGTTAAGGAATTAACAGATAAAAAATTGAAAAGTTGGAATCAATTAACGAAATGAATTTTTTATTTTGTGGATGATCTTTAAAAAATTATATTTAATGATGTTTATTTCAAAGACTTATTTAAGGCTTTTAAAATAATTTCGCACCTTACTTCTTATTTCCTCCCCTTTCAATGAAAGTTTATTTTTTAGACTAACCCCCTTTTTCGATCAGCTCGTATGTGGAGTGTATCGCTTCTATTTAATTTTACTTAAATCTCTTAGGTATCAGTTGTTGATAATTATTCTATGAAGTACCTATAGGCATCAAATTGAGGCATATTAAATCCATGTTTTTGAAAAACTTTAATTTTTTCTTATTTATTGTGTATGTGACCCTTTCTAATACTGAGTTTCTTAACATTCTAATATCATAATCTATAAATACTGAAAGGCCACAAATGGCCGTTTCATGAAGCTACAGTTGGCTCCTGGGATGTCTGGATATACAGTGAATTTTCTACCAATTTTATTAACTGTAATTGATTAAATATTTGTTGAGTGTTCTTTTTCCATTAGAGACGCTCGCCCAGATAGATTTGAGGAACAGTCTGTAAATTCTCAAAAGATGAACAATATATATTTGCTTAGTGGCATCACTAACGGGGTTGAATTCTGTTCCTCAATCCCAGAAAAAAAGAAAGGCTGTTACTGCGATTTTTTGTGTTGATAGGGAATACTGAAAATAGAAAATTGTATGTTTTAGTATTTTGAAGTACGTAGCCTCGAATGATTTTAGGAAAAGAGAGTTAATTCCATAACTGTTTAGCTTTTTTTTTGTAATTTAGTTGAATCACTTTCGCTGTTTCGAGAATAAGTTTCACTGATTCAGTTAAAATAAAAAAAATAGTACACAGAGTATATGAGGTGCTTGTAGGTTATGTGTAAATTTTGCATCCAGTTATAGCTTTATTGAGTAATATAATGTCAGCTTCAATAAGTTTAAGAAACAAAAGAAATTGAATGTTTTGTAAATTATGCAGATAATTAGCATAACACCTCTTACTTATAAATGAAATACATCAGATAAAGCATTCGATAAAACGCTGAAAACGTTATAAATTTGATCGTGGCAATTTATTAAATTTTTGAAAATTATACTGTGCATAAAGTGTCATCTTCATTATATATCCAAAATTAAAATCATGTTTATTTTTGAAATAATTCATTGTTTCAAAAACTCGATTTTAATGTGTTTAAGAAAATAAATTTAAACTCATTTAATTCATATTTAGAACCAATGATTTCTAATTCACTCATTATTTTATTTCATAATTTTTAACTTTAGTTAATCGTTCGTAGTTTATATTAATATAAGTTGAATATCCATGCTTAATTTAACGAGCATATTTCTCTGGAGAGCTTACAAGTAATCTACAGAAATCTTAAGGTTTCAATTTATTCGAAAATAAATAGATGAGAGAACATTTTTTATTATATACCCTTTATTATTTCGATCACACTCCGAAATAAGCAAACGCATCATGAAGCACAACATCAAAACTGAACTTGAAAACGGAAGTCATTTCACTGCTAATTAGCGCTTATAATCTAACGCCTTCCATAATTCATACTTAAAAAGTACCCACTAGATGGCGCTGTCACCTCAACTCATTGTTCTAATTATATTCACAGAATTAATCGAGCGACAACAGAACCATTAATTTCATCACTGAGGTCCAAATAATGGAAGTTACTTCGCGGCCATCAGTCGATTATCTGGGATGAAAAGTGGTGTGATTTACTCAATGTGGCAGAGCGATAATTGATCTCAATTATTTTGGAAACATTATTATATGAAATGTACGGAATATTTGGTGGAGAGCAAGGAGAGGATCCGATTTATGTAAAATAAAACAATTTTGATTTGTATTGTGTATTGAATCCGCACATCTTTTTTATTTTCTATAAATATTTATAAAAAGGGAAGTAAAGAAGGGACAGTGCTTTAAACGAAACAGAAAGAGCCCGTGCGAGGCGAAAGCGCAAACTGCTGCAATGCAATGAGCACTGTGGAAATAAACGCTCTATTGTTTTGTAAATTAATATAATATAATGAATTTATGCTAATAAGCGATCAAATGATGAATATTTAGAACCAAAGAGAGATTTTATGAAATTGTATAGGACTCTATTTTTCTTGGTATAGAAAGTATTTTTTTAAAATTGGAGTTAGGCTTGCAATGATGAGCGATTAATTGTTAATGAATCATTATTGTAATAAACTTCCTATATATATATATATATAGGTGTATATATATACACCCCGTATATATATATATATATATATATATATATATATATATATATATACGGGGTGTTACCGAATTCGACCGACAAACTCAGAGGGGTGATAGAAGGCATCAAGATGATAAATAATCACCATACAACATGGGGTCGCAAACGACGTTTAGGGGGTGAAAATCGCAAAAATATAGGGAGTCGGTATAAACAATATAAAGTTAATAAAAACAGTATAAAGTTAATAAAAAAATAACAAATGATGTTTCAAATATGAATTTTTTTAAGTGAAAGCACATTCTTAAAGGCTGTTTTACATGTAAGTAACATGCCGATTTGGTGAACCAGGGGGTCGTAAATTATTGAAGACGAAAAAGTAGTTTAGAACCCTTATCTCCTCAAATATTTGAACTTTAAGAAAAATAAAAGCTTGGAAATATGAAGAATATTATACTTTTTAATTTGATATAAGTCTGTAGTGTGAAAACTGAGGAGATTTTAAGATATTCAAGTGAAACTGAAATGTTTACCGGGAAACATCGCTGCAACATCGGCACCAATGTTTACAGAGGGTGTTGCAAAATTCGAAAGGTAAATTTAGAGAAGTGATAGTAGGTATTAAGGATATAAAAAATTATCATAAAACATAGGGTGGCAGGAGACGTCTATTCTGTGAAACTCACAAAAACAGACATCGAAGAGACAATTAGTCTGGCGAAGAGAAAGGCTCTATGAACGCGATGATTTGTAACAATGTAGTCGAGAAGAAGAAGCTTTCTTGTATGAAAATTTTCAATGCGTTCGAGGAATATAAAAGCAGCGAGCGTTGCAGAATTGATGGTTTGATGAGTATAAAAGCAGCTTGTATTCATTAAAATCAGTGCAGAGTTGATAGTCGATAAGTTTCATTCGCAAACAATATGTCAGATTTCATGAAGGACGAATATGTGGATATTCATTTAATTTACGGCCGAGCGGATGGTAATGGACGCCTAGCACAAAGAATATGCCAAGAGCAATATCCAAGAAGGCGTTGTTCACACTGCAGCACCTTTGCAAATACTGATCGACGGTTACTGGAGACAGGATCCTTCAAAATAATGAGGTCAAATGCAGGGTAAGAGCGCAAACCTGAAACAGAAAACTGAGTTTTGCAGCGCTTTGCCGATACTTCATCGACAAGCACGCTATCAATTGAAGCTGAATTTGGTATTCGGCACGCTGGATGCTTGGTGTCACACAGGAAGATGCACTCTTTCCTGCAAGAATTTTATTCTCAGATTTTATCTCAGACTTATTGATTGGCCACCACCTTCCCCGGACCGCTATCCATTGGATTTCTTCTTCTGGGCCCCATGAAATCTCTTGTTTTTCAGACATCTTTGGGTACAGTGGAAGATCTCGAAGCACGGATCCTCGTCGTCGCTGGAGCAATCGCAAGAACACTTGGTATGTTTCAGCACGTTCGACGACCCTTTAAACGTCGGTGTCGGTTGTGTAATGACTTTCGCGGCCGCAACATTGAGTAATTTTTATAAAAGTTTCCCATCATCTCCTTTCTTATATTAAAATGTCTGTGCTGTAAATGTATGCTGTATCCGTATTCCACCAAATAAATTTTCATTATCGTTTGCGACATTATACTTATTTCTTTGGAAATTCTTAACGCCTTTTTGCCTACTATCACTCCTCAGAATTTTTCGGTAGAATTTTACAATACCTTCTGCAAACATCGGTACCGATGTTGCAGCGATGTTTCCCGGCAAACATTTTAGTTTTTCTTGAATTTCTTAAAACCTCTTCAGTTATCACACTACAGACATATCAAATTAAAGAGTATAAAATTCCTTATATTTTCAAGATTTTATTTTTCTTAAAGTTTTAATATTTTTGAAGATAAGGGTTTTATACTACTTTTTCGTATACTACTCATCATAATGCCTCCCCAGACGACAACTCCAGGACCACCGAAACGGTCTCTTTCAGTGATGTTACTGGGATGAAATCGTTTCCCGACCTCTTTCCAAATCAACTGGCGTTGAGAATCACTTGTAACATCACGGAAAGAGACCATTTCGGTGGTCCTGGAGTTGTCGTCTGGGGAGGCATTATGATGAACGGGCGGACTGAGCTCCACGTTTTCGACAGAGGTTCTGTAACTGGAGATCGCTATTGTCAGGAGGTGATCCTTCCCCATGTGCGTCTGTTCCGAGGTGCCATTGGATCAGACTTCGTTTTTATGGATGACAATGCACGGCCACACAGGACTCATGCTGTTGAGGAGCTCCTGGAAAGGGAAGATATCACTCAAAGGGATTGGTCGGCGTACTCCCCTGATTTAAATCCGATAGAACATGTGTGGGATGCTTTGGGGAGACGCCTTGCGGCACGATTACATCCTCCTGGGAACACCCGACAACCTAAACAGATGCTGATTGAGGAATGGGCACTCTTACCTCAAGAACTGTTGGACAATCTGGTGTTGAGTATGGGGAGACGGTGCGAAGCAACCATTGCAGTAAGGGGAGGGCATATCCCATACTAAGGAACATCTGCTTGCTGTTCTTCCTCTTGGACAGACAATCATGTGTAACGATACTATGAGTTCAATAAAGCCTTTTTTTGTTTGATTCCATACTGTATGCATTGTATTCATTTCTGCGCAACTATGCTTTCGTCATTCTTTCAGAACAAAATGCTGTATCTCATTTCTGAATTTCATGCCTCTCAGATGATTTCTCGTGAAGTTATGGCAAAAAACATACCTGTTGCTTAAGCTTTGCACACCAGTGTATATAAAAACCTCTCTAAAGGATTCAAGTCCCATGAAATCATGATATTATAAATGTGTAACTGTACGAGTAATCGATTTTAAAATAGGACACTGCATTTCGCAGTACTCTAACTTCACTTGGAATTATAAGAAGAATACTGTCTATATTACACTAGACAGAATTTTTCTTCCTTAACTTTCAACAATAGAAGAAAATCATATGTTAAAACATTTAAGAAACACAAAGCAAAAGCGGGGGAGTAATTTTCATTACTTTTGGAAATTATTCGAATCGATATTTTAAAATAGGTATCGAAATTCATTAAAACTGTTTAGCAATATAATTTTGAGCAAATACGTATATTATTTAGAATAAAGAAAAATACAGTGTTTAACAAAAAGATGAATGTTTTAAAAAATAGCGCGTGCTAATTCATGAATTCTACTGGTAAATTATTATTGAAATGAAAAGACATAAATAATTTCACTGTTGATTGGTCTAATTGTTATCATTAAAAAAATCAACAATACTGCCATTTCAGTTGACACTTTGTGACATTTGGATGCTTGCCAGCACTCTTGAGAATTCCCAAGTAATTAATCATGCTGTCAGCGTTTTCTTGCAGAAAAAATGTGTTCGTTACATAACATGAGTTTACCAAAATAGACCGTTTCCTTAAAGTTTATGCATTTTTGAAAATACATTGTTAAATTTTTAAGGTTTTTTTTTTAAACTTATTGCCAGCTTATTCTTTGTGAATATTATTTAGTTCATGATTTCGGCAAATATTTTCGCTTAATTTAATATTCTAATTCAACATTTTTTGGCTAAATGGTAGATTGTTAAGGTAGACTATCTATTGCAGTGATTAATATGACAAGACTTTGGGAAAATTTCTGCAATTCTTCAGCAGTCATGGTTCTAAGAACGCCATACCGTTATTCGTTCAAAGGTTTATACCTGAAATGTCTTTATCTAATTTAAGTCTTGCATAATTTCCAAATTTTTATCTTTATTTAGCTTGTATTAACTTCATTATAAAATGATCTTTTATTTCCTTTTTAATTTCTTAAAAAAGTTGCTAGAATATGAACAAAAATCTCAAAAATTATTAAAATTCTTTTTTTTGTAGTTTATGTGTTAGAGATAATCACACACAGATTCAATATTTCATTAGGTTTTCCTACTCATAAAATAATTTCATTGGTGTAAATTGTGTATTATGCTGTTTAATCAGTTTTACTAAAACACTCTTTTATAACTATATTTTAGAAAAAAATTCTTTCATCATAAAATTATGTCAATAGTTGAAATTTTCTGAAAATAGGAAATAAAACTAAAGAATATAATATAATATACTCTTTATAATATAATTTGATACTAAACTGAGAACTTATGTTTAGGATGAATTTTTGGCAAAAAAAGTTCTAAAATGGCTATATTTTTGAATTTTTGCATAAAAAAAAAGATTTAAAAACATCTATGAAACCAAATTATACCAGTAAAGTGATAAAGGTGTTTTTAAAAATTGTTAAAAAGTTTTATTTAAAAATAGGTATTTAGCAAAATTCATCTAGTTTAGAGGCTTATAAATGATTTACTTAAATTTTACCGTTACTAAATTTTTTTATGAAATATATTGTCTAGTTCTTGAACTAAGAAATAAGCTGCCCTTCTAGACGTTCTTTAAATAATGGGGTTCGAATGATCTCGAAAAATTTTCAATTTTTTCACATTGTGAAGAATTTAAACAGCTTTAAAATATTCCTAAATAAATAGTTTGAATATTCTTTAATACGAATAATTGAGAAGTATACTGGAAAATTATTATACCAAATTTGAACAAAAATATGCATTAAATTTTAAATTATGTATTTTTTTCGTAAGAAAATTCTACCAAAGATAAGCAATTTAGAAAAAAACATGAGAAGATGTAAAATAGAATTAAAACGTATGTAAAAGTGAACATAAAAATCAATGAAACTTAAAAAAAATAGACTTAGAAGAAGAATTCAAACCGTTTTTTTTAAAGCAACCAGTTCAAATACTAAAAATATTAAACAAAACATATTCAACATTTCACAAAAAATTCATTTTTTAACTTAGACACCTCCTTTAAAGTAAGAATCTATCAAAGCTTAAAATTTGAACATGGTTTGCATTTTATGGGGGATTGATTCGTTCGCGGAATTCATCCACTTTGCTTGAAAATATTTGCCGTATTTCTTTAACTGCTTTCTTCTACTTTGCCTCAAATTTAAGATTTAAAACTCTTTGATGACTCTTTTGGATCGAAATATAATCAAAAATAACACAGACTTTTAAACATGGATATATTAAATATTTTTTTAGCTTTGCTCTTAAAGAAGTATTTAAGATCAATAAAGATATTTAAGCCAAATTTATTTTAGAATATTCGAATGATTTTTCTAATAAATTTATGTTTAGATAGATGTGCGCTCAAAAGTATGCTGTACATAATTGAAAATTATTGCATCTATAGTATATAAATTTCAGCTCAGTTCTACTTCTTTTCAGTTTCGAGTTACTGAATTTAAGATGTCTTCATTTCCTTCAACTGGCATTTTCGTTTTGTTATAGTAATTTTGTATTTTAAAATATTTAAATTTTTATTAATATGCTGAATAACCTGTCATGAATTATCTTTTACATATTTTCTGATCAATTATTTTATGAGAAGAAGTTTTTATTAATTTTGATCGGTTATATTTTTTTTAATCTATTCCATTGGCCTTTTAAGTTAATTGATTGAAAAAGCATTAAAGCCTAAAGAACACAATTTTAACTTAACGAAATTTTTATTATCACAATTAATTTAACGAATTGAAATATATGCAGTTTCCAGTACATCCATAGTATTATAATTATTATCATTTTAGAATGAATTGGGCTTTGTTATATGCATGCTTTCGTTATAAAGATTTTCGACATCTGTCCATGTTAATACATTACAAGATCAGGTTCAAGAAAATTGTTCATGTTGCTTAATTGCTACAAAGTTTTTGAAAATAATATGAGATGTAGTAATGCAACGCTGAATTTATTCATATAATGCATCCAAAACTAAATTTCTAAAAAAATGGAAATAAAAATTTTAATGCTCATAAAGTTATTATTTTATTGTTAATAAATCCTTAAAACATTATTTTCTTATAAAATAACAAAATTTAAACAATTAAATAAGAAAATTATCCATTAAAAAGAAATAAAACATAATAACTGAAAAAGGCCGAGTTATTTAATGTTTTATCTTCTCTCAGAGTTTAAGGTGTTTATGACAGCATTCTTAAATTTCGATTCTATAAACAATTACAAGTCTATAAATAAATAAATAAAAACATAATTTTCTTAAACTAAACTAACTATCAAGAGTTAATTTATTCAATAAAATAAGATCGTTTTATAATTTTTATGACTGATATTAACTTTCAAGACATTAAAATGTGTTTCCTGAATGTTAACCTTTTTTTACTACTTCCGTTCTTTACATTATGCTTTCTCATCAAAACGTTTTTTAAAGCAATTGCACCTTATTTAGATATTCAGTTTCGTACTGAACAACATTCAAAATAGGTCTCGAATTTAAAATATACAAAGAGTTTGATATTAAGCTTACTAAGAAGTGTAATGTTTTTATTTAATCTTTTAGAAAGAAAGTTTTCATTTTCGAACAAAAGTTCCAACAAAGTAAAGGATTTTTATCACCATTCTTCAAACATTTTTATATTTAAGAGGTTAGTATCCAAACTTTTACTTTATTGATGCTTTATAACGTCGAAATACAACCTCGAAAAAAATTCAAAATCGCGAAAAACTTCAGCAATATGGCTTTCTCTGCAGATTGGTATTCAGAGGAGGAATTATTCATTTTGCTAGTATTTTTACTAAGCATCACAAGTTTCTGGCAGCATAAAGTTTCCTGATTATTTCCATCCTTGTATAATGGTATGGTGCTATTGTGACGTAATTAACGATTGATGTGATGTCATCACGACTGAAACGATATGTACGGAAATTTTTGCTGTAAAGAAAAAAATGAAACGGTTTTGCTTACAAGATTCAGATATATTCTCGCCAAATTTAATTTAATGAAGGGAAATAACTGAATTTCTTTACATTAGATTACATAAAATTGGATGGAATTACGTGTCGAATTTGATTGAAATAAAAAGAGAATCATTTGTTCGATTTGTTGAACTCACCTCAAGAGTTGATAAGAGGAGAAGAAAGTTTCTTTTTAAAGAAGTAACATCATGATTAATTTGCTGTAGACAACATTTACTTTGGTCCTATATTTCCTGATGGAGAAGCATTATGCTGTTGCAATGCATATAAATGTTCAATTTTGGTATACATTCTGAATTTGGGAAAAAGAACCGACGTTTCATCAAAAAGAAGCCTACTATCTCTATCAGATAAGTTCTGATGAAGTGATTAATTAAGTCTGAATTATAAATGCTAATTATTGTTATAAGTGGTTGTAATTATAAATGTTAATAATTTGTATTATAGTATAATTCTATCTTTTATATCGATTTTTCTTTTATGCTTTTCGTAGGAAAATTTCGTAGTTAATTTTTTATTTACTTCCATAAAAAATTAAAATTTCTTAAATTTTGTGCTTTGTTGGTACATTTTTTTATGTTTATAAGATTTTATTATCAATTAATCACCAGTTATTTTTGATTTCTCTTCTGTGCTTAAGTTGCTATATATTAGTGACTATAAATACTAAGAAATATAAGGATTGAAACTTT